>JAGFMF010011870.1:6291826-6335509 GCA_019455555.1 Galemys pyrenaicus
CCCTCCCCTCCCCACCAGGTGTCCCCAGTCTGTCCTTATCTCCTCATTTTTGGTTTCTGTGTCTTTATTGCTGTTATTGTTATTATTAATATTGTTCTTATTCCTTTCCTTGAAAGATATATTTTTCTTAATTGAATTACAGCTATAGTAGCTTTAATAATCTAGTGGAGTTTTCACATATTTAGTAGGCACTTTAAAGTTTTCATAAGAGTTGATTTTGTATAACCCTTTATACTGACAAAGGTAGTAAGCTAGAAAAGAAAGGGTTGCCCCTTTATTGCTTGTTAAGTCTGTAAGAAAAATCTTTTGGTAATTATTTGAAGATGATATTCCTATAGTTTTTGTTATTTTGCCTTTTTATTTGACCAATTCAGCAACTATTTCCAAAATGAAAATATACAGTTAGACTTATCAACCTTTCTCACTTATGTCAAATGTTCATTATTGATTTAATTTTTGAAAGTGTTACTGTAAATAAACAGTCTAAAAGTAGATACAAAAAATTTGTGAATCTCACTTCCATTTTCCTATATTCTTTTTTGTCTTATGGAGCCAATAATGAAAAGAATAGAGAGAAAAAAAGAATAGATTAAAGGATAATAGTAATTAACATCTGTGTAGTTTTTAAATACATGAGTTTAAAAACATTCATAAAATTGAGGTGATGGCAGACACAATGACTAGGGATGGACTGAAGTATGGCTACAGATAGACTTGATAGGGGGAGCCAGAGTGTATTTGATATTAGTTCTCTGGCTTCAGAACCAATGCTCTTATGTTCCATAATAGTGTCTGCTGGAGAAACTTTTCTAACTTTTGTTGCTCAGAAAATGAACTTGGAGTTGTGATGTGTTATTCCCCTTGTGGAGTCTTTGAAAGACTAAAAGATATGACAAATAAAGTTTTTTTATTATTATTATGTATATTTGACATCAATTGTAGTACTCATAGAACTCCTACCACCATTTCACCAGTGTACCATCACCTCAGTCCCTTGTGCTTTCTGCCTTCATTCCAGTCCCTCTCCCTCTCCCACCCCACAAAGTGCCTCTGATTTGTCTTTGTCTTTTTGTTCTTATTGTGTTGTGATTTTTTTTGTGTGTTATTGTTCTTTTTCTTGAGCCCTTTTTTGGTCCCTTTATATTCCTCCTGAAAGTGAAACCATCCCCATATTTTTTCTCTTCCCTTCTGACTTATTTCACTGAGCATAATTCCTTTCCATCTCTATCCATGTTTCTACAAATGACTCTAGTTTATCTTTTTTGATTGCTGAGCATATAAGTATACTTTTCAATCAGTGTTTTTGTGTCCTTTGGGTAGAACCCTAGGAGTGGAATTGCTGGTACATATGATAGCTCTATTTTTAGTAGACTGAGGAATCTCTGTATGGCTTTCCATAGTGGTTGGATTAACTTGTATTCCCACCAGCAGTGTAGTAGAGTTCCTTTTTCTCCACATCTTAGCCAACATTTGGACAACTAAAATTTTGTGAAGACTGTTGAAGCACTGCTCACTCCACCTTTTTTTGTTTTTATATTTTACAAAGCTCTGAGGATTTCTGATGGTAAAAACAGCAACAACAACAACACAGCAGCCAATGTAAGAGGGAAATTATATTATTAATTCACATTTTAGCAATTAAGCATACGATTATCGAATGCTCAAGAGGAAATGTGCAAATAGATTAGTGATTTCATTTCCAGGCTTAATAATATCATCGGGCCTCCCTAGTGGTGCAAATGATTGAGAACCGCACTGTGGTGTGTTTCCGCATCCACTGTAGCATCAGTTCGATCCTCAGCCAGGGAGGGACCCACATGGCACAGCAGACCTCTCCTACTTCTCCTGCTTCTCCCATCAGCAGTGTATTTCAGTTCATCTGCCTGTCCTGCTCCCCAATCTGTCTCTGATGACTACTCTCACCCCCAGCGACTCTGGCCTTTATCCCAGCTATTATATGCATAAATAAATAAAATTTAAAAAATAATATTATATACATTATATATGATGCATGTGGTACCTATTATATATAGAAAGTTATGTAATAAGTAATGTATATATAGTACAGAAACAGTTTTTTTTTTTAAAGATTTATTTATTTATGCATACAAGCACTGGGGTACAGGCCAGAGATATGGGGGGGTGAGAGGATCCACCACAGAAAGCAGGGAGCAGAACAGGCAGATCAATGGAAGTACACTGCTGAGGGGAGCAGCGGGCGAGGCAGGAGAGGTCTGCTGCACCATGTGGGTCCCCCGCCTGGCTGGTAGCAGGGATCGAACTCATGCTGCAGTGGCTGCGGTTCGCCTCATAGTGCGTTGCTTAACCCACTGCGCCACCAGGGAGGCCCCAGAAACAGTTTTTTAATGAGAAAAAGCTGAGAAATATCTTATACTTGATATTTTTGTTATTTCCTTTTTCTATGCTTTTCAGAATTACCGCTCATTTCAAGAGTACTATGTGCTTATATCACACCATATCAGAAAATATCTGAATGCATATTGAAGAGTTTAATTGGAATCTCATCTTGTTTATTTCAGTATTCTAAGACATTTTCCAATGTCTGTTTTAGTACACAGATAAAGCATCTGACACCCCCTGACCCCTACCACTACATAGGACATTATAAACCCCAGAATAGAATGTCTTCTCAGAAACTTTGGGAGCATTGTGTCAGTCTGAGTGTGGTGCTCAGATAAGAGCCAGTACCAGTTCTAACTCTCAGTAACAATACTGTCCTATCAACTCATGAATCAGACATTGTCTGAGTGAAATCAGGAGATAATGCCAAGGCGACCTCAAATGTGCAGAATGTTCTGTTCTGTAGACTAGAACTTGTTAAATTTCATTCCTGTGTAAATCTCAATTACTGAAAGAAGTAGGTGGTAAAAATTATCTCATTCCTTCTTGAAGCTGTAGCGTTTAACAATTTATTATTAATTAGGGTTTGAATCAAGTTAATCTATTTATTTTACCTTTTTCCTTCTAAAAAAATGCTATAACTATTGCTTTACCATTCTTGGTACCTTTATAATGACTATTATTAGGTAGATGTCGTTAAGCTATATAGATTTAAAATGCTTTTCTTTTTAGTTATTTTAATTTTAATGTAGCACATCAACTTGATGCTGTTTATCTATAAGCCAAGTGATTTTCTTATTAAGCAAAATATTTCATTTGATGTACTGTCCTATCCAACTCTAAACTTGAATTTCTATTAGAAATGATTCTCATTTGTAAAGCACTGTTTCTTGGTGTTCACACTTTTGAGAAAAATAAAAGTTTGAATGCAAGAGGAAATAATAGTCTGAATATATTTTTGCCTTGTTTTCATGGCTATTAATATTTTCCACCTCCTAAACCCAACCTGACTGTTGAAAATCTTTTTTTTTCAGTTTTATTTATTTATGCATACAAGAGCTGGGATACAGGGAAGAGACATGGGGGGTGAGAAGAGTCACCAGACAGAGTGGGGAGCAGAACAGGAAGATTTGAAATACACTGCTGAGGGCGGTGAGGCAGGAGAGGTTTGCTGTGCAACATGGGTCCACTCCCTAGCTGGGGCTCAAACTCCTGTTACAGTCATTGCAGAAGCCCCACAGTGTGGTGCTCAACCCTTTGTGCCACCAAGGAGGCCCTGTTTGAAAGGCTTTATTAACAGTTATTGCCTCTTGAATAAAGTCCAAATTTCTGTGCCTCTAATCTTTAAACTTCTTGAGGGCAGACACTTTGTGTGCAATTGTTGGGGAAACAGTATTTCCTGTTTGAACTCCTCCCACTGATGTTTATGTAATCTTTTGCTACCTCCATGCAAAAGAGATTCCAGGCACTGAAAACGATGACTCCCAATATGCCATGAATCTGCTATGACTCTACTTCATGAAGGGTAGTTGCTGGTAACTAAGGGTGGAATTAAGCAGCCTTGCTTAGGGTAAAACTGAACATGTGGGGCTGTGCACTCTTGGTTTTACCTGCATTCAGTTTGTACCCATGGTCCCAACTCAGACAGTGTTACTGATAGAATGTGTTGACTAATTAATTTCAGTCTCTCTCTCTCTCTCTCTCCCCCCTCATTTCCCTTGTATATAGACCTTTTATTAAGCTTTCCCTGTGTGTCTGCCTTTGAGTCTTTTTCCTGAGTTTTTAAATGCGTAGATGAAGAAACACATCCAGGTCATCCTGTTTTTTAAGGAAGTTGCCGTGTACCAGATTTGGTGCCCAGTGTAACCACAATCCATGTGGTTAGTCAGCCCTATGGGGAAAGTTGGTTTTCCCCATAGCTCTGGCTAAGGTAAGCACAGATGTGGTTTTTGTTTATGTTTATGTGGCAGATGGTAGAACCCATTTAAAGCAGGCAGATTTGGGGCTCCTGAGATGCCCTTCATTCTATCTGCTAACACATTGTCTGTGGCTAAAATTATAAATACTGTTGTGTTTGTCTTGTAGTTGGTACTCTAGAAATACTTGTGAAAGCATAAATGCCAAGGCAAAGCACTGCATTATGTGACCTCAGTCTACTTTTCCAAGATTTTCTCCCATAAATTGTCTACATATTCTATATTTGAACCAAAGAGCTTATTTTTTCTATTATCTACATATATCTCCACTTAATCTATGTATTTTATGTATTTCTCCTCCTTAAGACTGCTTGCTCCCATGATTTCATGTTCCAGTCAGCCTATCATTCTAAGACCCACTTGTTCAGGTGTACTCATTTCCTATTGGTGTTTCTAATCTTCTCATTTCATTTTTTTTTTTTTTGTCTTCTGAAAATCTCCTCAAACAGTTTGTTTGCATTTCTTTTATAAACTTAATTCTTTTTCTTTTGAGTCACAGTTGCTCAATGTATTTTTTTTTTTTAACCTCCTTGAGGTATGTGAGAGTAAGAGCTGAGATAAGAGAGTGTTCCAGAATTTCTTTCTCCAACAGTCTTAGGGCCTTCAAGTGCATTTGTAGTCATAGCTTCTTTATTCACATGGATATATAGAAGTGATTATCTTTTAGGTGTGTCTCCTAGATATATTGATACATTAAGCCTTTTTTTCCCCCTAGTTACATTAAGCCTTCCCACAAGTGATATTAGGAATTAATCATAGCTTGACTCATAAAGATACATGAAAAATAACTATTGATTTGAGATACAGTTGTCCTTAGATATTCACTGGGGATTGGTTCCAGAATACCCTTGGATAACAAAATCTGGGGATGTTCAAATCTCTTACATAAAATGGTGTAGTGGGCCATATAGCTTAAAGACATCCCCATACATTTAAGTTTTAAATCACCTCTAGATTACCTATAATACCTCGTACATTGTAAATGCACTATGAATAGTTATACTATACTGTTAGGGATCTACCAAAAAAAAGTTTGTATATGTTCACTATAGATACAACCATTGTCGCCCTAATTACATAGTCTAAAAGTTCACAGATCTGCAAATGTGGAAACTGCAGTTACACAAATCCTGCATATATAGCAAAAAAGAAACTTGTGTTGAGAGAAAGAATCATGATTTCTTTGGTTTGTTTCTTTACAAGCTAATTGAATAAATTTAATGCAAATGAGTGGTTCAACATAACTGACATCATAAATGAAAACATCTAAAATAGTATACAGCAACAACAGATAATAAATTTTCTTTTTCCTGCTTTCTGTTATTCTCCGCCTTCACATTCCTCTTTTTATTCTGTCTTCAATTTAAAAATAGTAATATTTTTAAATACAGTTTAATTATTTTTTTGACTAAAAAAATTTTGTTCTGGATTTTATATTAAGTCAATTCAACATTTAATTTAGTACTTTAAATTTTCCATATGCAAAAACTGGAAAAAATACTACTTATATTGTATTGAAATGCAGAAGACTACAAAAACAATAGTTCTTTAAGCTTCTAGTATGAATATATAGATAAGATATTTTTAAGAACTTTATTGGGTAGCAGTATCTACTTATGTTGCTAATATCACTGCTTCTAAATTTACTTCAGAATGAATTACTTAAGAGGGGTCATATATAGACTCATATATGGGGTCAACTGATATTCAAAAATGGCACAAAGGAAAAATAACATCAATAGGAAAACTATAATAGCCTTTTCCAAAATAATGATGTTAAAATTACTGAATATTAGAAAAATGAACATTGATTCATATTTTGCACCAAGTATAAGAATTAATTAAAAAATGGGTCACAGACATATGTAAACCTTATTTTATAAAGCTTCTAGAAGTATTCTATGGTAGGCAAAGATTTCCTAGGTACAACTCCAAATTATAGACCATAAAATAAAAATGCTGACAAATCACCATTATTGAGAGGTTTTTCAAAAGATACTGTTGAGAAAATGAAAATACAATCTATCAACTTGTAGAAAGAAATTGAGAGAAAGTATTTCCAAATCATATGCCTGGTAAAATTCATTCAGATTATATTAAGAATTTCACAGTTCAATAATTTAAAAATCCAATTACAGAAAGGGCTACATATTTGAAAAGGAAGTCAGCAGAGAAGATATACAGCAAAAAAGTACATGAAAATATACTCAATACCTTTAGTCATTAGGCGAATACAAATTAAACCACTATGTGATACCACCATGAACCTATTAAAATGGTCATTAACAAATAACAATAACAAGAGCTACAAATCTGATGCTGACTGTGTTGCTTTAATAATAACTTGGAGTTTCTTCAACCTACTATTGATGATAGGAATGCAAAATGATATAGTCACTCAGGAAAACTGTTTATTTCTCACCAAGTAAACATGCAATGACTACTCAACCCAGGAATCCCATTGCTAGGAATTACCCAGGGGAAATGAAACCTTATGCTTACCCAAACACCTGTATACAAATGCTTATTGAAACTGTTCATAATGACTGCAAATAACCCAAATGCCCTTCAGCTAGTGACTGGATAAACAAACACCATGCAGCACAGTATGTAATACTTGTCAGCACTTGAACTATTGATACATGTTACTTACAATACAGATAAATCTCAATTTTTTTTTTGTGCTAGTGAGGAGAAAAATAGATTCAAAGAGCTATCAGCTGTATCATTCTTTTTATATGATATTCTGGAGAAGCATAATTACAGAGATAGGAAGTAATCAATAGATTCAGGGGAAGTGAATGTGGGTGGATTTTTTTTTCTAATTGCCACAAGGTCTTCTTGTGGAATGATGAAGTTTTTCAAATCTTGATTGTGGTGGTAGTTACATAACTGTATATGTTTACAGAACTGTATATGTTTTACAAACCTATTACAACTCTACATCAAAAAGGGTGAACTGGGAGTGATTATGTTACAGGGCAACCCTAATATAAAAGGGGTTTCCCTGACTGGGTCCTCACCTGCGCGTTCAGAAGACTTTTATAATAATCCCCAATGTTAGGCACGTGCTACAAAAGTTATTAAAGGGTTTTATTTTACAAGAGATGGGGAATAAAATAGTAATAATACAATGAAAAAGAGGGATACAAATCCGTAAATATTCTACCAGATCTTCCGAGCGGGAATGCAATAGCACATTGAGAGCTGGCTCTGAATCAAAGGAGATGGTTCCAAAGGAAGAGAGAGCCCAAGGCTCACCTCTCTGGTTTTATAGCAGCCTGGCTGCTTAGCTTCACCCTTAGGTCCCAGTGATCCACTCTTTGATAATCATATTATCAGATTTGTGGTTCTGGAATACAGGTGGTCTAGAATGGGGGTTGGAGTCCAAAAGCCTATCTGTGTAATTCCCCCTAACAATTAGACTGCTTTATATCTTGACTTTGGGATGGATACAAGACTGTGATGCAGAACTATACATAAAAAAGAATTTTCATGAGTATAAGTTATAGTTTAATTTGAAAAATTGTTTTATATTCATCAGGAGGAGGATAGCACTTCTTTTAACCTTGAGGTAAAAAATACCTGAGTTCATGTTACATAAATTCTGAGTTAAATAGAAGATTGGTGGGTAAAGGTCAGTCTTTCAATGTTGGCATACCTGATACATATATCTGGGTCCAGTTGTAGCTATGTTTAACTTATTTAAGATATCAGTGAGGTATCTGATGAGTGGATGTTTCTGGTTTGTTACAAGGATGAACTGGCAAAGGAGGACTCTGTGAGAGGTACATTGACCTTTGCTAATGAAAATGATAATTCTCAGATACTTTGTGACTTTTATAGTAAAGAAACCGAGTCAAGTCTCACATGGCTTATAGAAAAATTCAAGCATCGAAATTTCTCTGTTTCATATCCTCATAGGGAAGTGCATGTGGCTAGTATGAACAAAGGAAGATAAAGTTCAGTTTTTTAAGAAAAAAGATCTTTTCATATTATCATATAGTCTCAAAGGCTGAATTACTGAGGGATGCTACTCAATTGAAATTGTCTTTGTTTGAAAAATAGATAATTTAGTTATTGTGGTAAATATTTGAAGCCAGTGTTTCAAATAAGGAACATACAGACATGTCCAGGAAGATTAAACAATTTGTTCCTGGTTGCCTGGGGAGTTAGACGCCAGGTAAGCCCTTTAAGTCAAAATGCTTAGTAATTTAGAGTTTAGCTTTATGGGTTTGCCCATGTCGGGTTCATATTCTTCTTTCCTCCCCAACTCAAAGGACTTATATCCTTGTGCAAATTGCTTACTTCTATGTGCCATAGTTTCTCAAAAAAATAGCTATACTAATAGTTCTTATCCCATTAGTATAAGTACTAAATAAACATGTAAAGAACAGTGTGTGACAAATAATAAACACTCAATAAATTTAGCTTATTTTTATCCAAAAGAAATTCTTTTTATGGGCTGATCCTATCTCTGTGGTTGATACATGTACCATTTCTACTTTGAGTTCTTTTTACATTAGGACATATAGATCCTGAGTCAAACAGTAGAGTAGATATTTCTAAATATTAGAATCTTTGTAAAGGATTTTAGATAATTTGTGCCTTTGCAGCTTAGGTTTTAAAGAAACAGAGGAAGGAAAATCTTCAACACATGGTGCTAGAAAACTGGATCATTATATTACACCACATACAGAAATTTATCCAAATAGGTTAAAGATTTGGATGTAAGACCTGAAACTAAGCATAAGCAACACATTTTCCAACTTTGGCTTTAATCATGTCTTTGGAGACTCTATTACAATAGCAAGGAAATCAAAAGCAAAGAATTGGGGCATCAAAATAAAAGCTTACTCTATACTGTGAAAAAAACTATTATTAAAATAAAAAGACATACTACTCAATGGGAGAAAATATTTATACATCATGTATCTGACAAGGAGCTAATACCCCAAGATTTATAAAAAACCCACACAAATCAACAAAAGGAAAGTAATCTAATTAAAAAATGGACAGAATTTCTATGTAGGCACTTCTCCAAAGAAACCATACAGATGGCCAACAGGCACATAATAAAATGCTCACTACCACTTACCATCATCAGGGAAATGCAAATCAAAACCACAATGAGATACCATGTATGCAGTGAGAATGATCTATAGTAAAAGACTAGAAACAAGTGTTGATGAGGATGTGGAAGAAAGAGAACCCTCACACAGTGTTAGTGGGAATGTGGGCTGGTCCTCTCCCTATGGAAAACATCACTGAGGTTTCTAAATATATTAAAAATAGATCTATGTGATGCAGCAATTCTACTCATGGGTATTTCCCTGACAAAGGAAAAAGAAAAGAATAGAATAGAAAAACTAGTTTAAAGGGATATGCACTCCTATGTTCATTGTAATTTTTTTTAATAGTAACCTAGATATGGCAGTAACCTATATGCCTGGAAGAAGATGAGTGGATATGGAAAATATGGTATACATACACAATAGAATAGGATTATACTTACCTGTAAGAAAAAAAGATTAATTCTTGCCATTTGGTCAACATGATTGGAACCTAAATAGGTTATGCTAAACAAGATAAATCAGAAAGAGTAAAACAAATAGTTGATGGCTTCACTGATATGTAGAGTATAAAAAAACAAAGGAACAGACCTAACCCCAACCACACCTAGAAATATGACTGTAGAATTGAGGCTACCAGAGGTAGAGGGTGGGGATACCTAGTAAAGGAGAGTGGGCCCTGTGGGGGATGGTGGGAGATTATATGTATTTTGTTGGTGGATTTAGTGTGGTAATACATCTGAAGAGACATCATAATCCTAAATCATATACGTATATAAAACAAAGTTACTTCAATAAAAAAAATAATACAATTAAGAAAAGAAGAGAAATCTAAATTTGAATCTGGACTGAGGTGGATGAAAGGCCAGGTTGAGAGTCATTTTTGAGGTAAATAGATTTTGATCAGTAAATGCCCTTTTTTCAGACTATCCTTTTCTTATAAAAACTGAGAGTACATCTCTCCTACTGTGTTTTGGGTGATAATAAACACACTTAACAGAATTGATAGAGTTTTCCTATTATTGTACTTACAAATAAACCCCAGCTCTTTCTCCTCTTATTTTCTTGTCTGAGGTACTCTGTTTTTATTATTTCACCTATATTTTATTCTCAATATTTTTTCTCCTTTGCTTTTGCTCTCTGCATTTGAATACAGTGCACTGCTTTTGCATGGACCTTTTTACATATACATTGACTTTCATTGTTTCATCTTTTGTATTTTATACCAATGGGAAGTTTTCCATGTGTGCTTATTTCCTTTTTGTGGAACAGGTTCAGTTCTTTTACTTCATTTTCTTGTTTGTATTTCTTCCCCAGAATGCTTTCTGTGTGGCTTTTTTCCTTAATTATTTCCAGATTGCTTTCTGGACAAGTGTGTTTTGAATTTCAAATAATCAATTTTTCCTTCAAGCTCTGAAGTGACATTCTCTGCCTCTGCTATTATCTATTTGAGGAACAAAGACGGAAGTGTGATAAAAGGAACATGAACTCCACCATAAAAATTACTGCCAACTAATTACTTATTGTAATATTAAAAAAATTCATGAAGTATCTTGCATTTCACTAAAGAAGTCTTTGTTAAATAGGAATTTTTTTTTCAAAATTAAAGTATACATCATGTCTGTGCAGTCATATGTAAAAATCTCTCAGACATTTTTTTTTCTATACTAGTATTTATAAAATTGATTTTTCACTTCATATACTGACTCTTATTGGCAGACAGGAACATTGGGTACCTTCTTTTCTCATTTATTACGTCCCTTGAGGAATACATTCTAGTAGTCAACAAAGAAAATTCTAGTTAGGAGGGAGAAAAATCAAATTGACAGCAAAATTACTGGTGAATGTTTCTTTATAGGAAGATTTATGAAGTGAGTCTATCCATAATAAAATATCTAAGAAATGATAAGCATACCTTAAAGTGTTTTTTAAATATTCTGTATGATTTCTGTTGGGTATATGACATAATCAGTATTTATTTTGGTAAAATATGGTGTGGGAAATAGTTTTATTAAAGGTAAAAGAATTTCTGTTATAACTCTGTGTATGTGTGACAAATTGCACTCCTTTGGCAAAGTTAAGTGGAAATATGATCAAGGATATCAGTGCTCTGATTCAATAAATCCCACATAATTGTTTCTCTTCTTGTGCGATTTCCCTTAGAGGTGGGATTTTTTCCCATCATTTTTTTTTTTTTTTTTGTTACTCTGCCTCTGTAAATATAGGTATAGATGGATAGGGCTATCAGTTTGTAGCAGCACTTCATTCTATAAGAGGATATGTTTGATAGGCATCTCTTCAGGTTTTCCAATATGTAGCTCTAGTTTTTTCTTCCTTTTAGTTGAACCATTACTGTTCATGAAATTACAATGGTATATGGACTGACAAATACCTTTTTTCTGAGTGTGATCAGTCCATTAATCATCTAGTCTTTATTATTTGTCTACCATTTTCACAGCAATTTAAACATATCCTTTCCTCTACAACATGTGCATATTTTCAGAGACAAATATGTAATCATTAAAACAGAGATAAGCACATAATTACAAGATTGCATTGAGCTTTAGGTATAAGAATGGAATGACTAATTGGAGGAAGTAACCAAGAGCTGCAATTTTAGGAAAGAAAGCTCAATTATCAGAGGAGGAATGCTATTCCAGGCATTAGAACAGTCTGAGCCAGTTCACTTTTAGAAATAAGGCAATAACTACAGAGACAGCACAAAAGCAAGCTACCGTCCATATTCACAAACATACTCTTGTTTAATTTCCATGGTTTCAGATTCATCTCATTAGGAATATTGTGTTTTCTATAAAGGCTTTTAGAGGCTTGTGACCTAACCAGAATAAAGTCAATAGGGTAGATCTAATGGTCATTCTCCAACTTTAATGCATGATGTATCTGTCTACTGGGTCAAGAATTGGCTATTTCCTCAGGCAAAAGAGATTAACTGAAATCTAAATTTTATTGTTAAGTAAACCAAAAAGTTTTATCTTGGTAGTTATAATTCTGTGATAGGCTTTTTTTCATATCAGATTACTCCATAAAGATAAAAGCTTAGATCAAAAATGTGTTAAGCAGTTTTGTTCTGTTTCCTAGTTGTGCTTCTTCTTATATCGCCAAGTTGTAAAGAAAAAAAAATGAGTTATTTTTCTTTATAAAGATAATTGAAAAATATGTTGGCCAAAAGTCAATGTTGAGTATGAAATTCCTCAAATATGCCTTTCAGTTTGTTTAAAAAAGAGAAATTCTGTCAACAAAATATTGTATTCACCAGTATTAATATTATATTATTCACCTGCAGTATGTATTACTGGGCATCTAGGTTTACCTTGTCCATGTTTACCCTATACATAGAAATAGCTTAGTATCCTTATGATTTTCAATCTAAGGCAAAATATTGATTAGTCTGTCCAAGGATGTAGTTAATATACTAGTGAAATGTCACTCAGGCCCCTCACCCAGGACCCCAGGGCAAAGGTTCCAGAAGTGGGGTGTGTCCAAAAGCAGTAGCCCCCAGTAATAAAATAAGCTGGCACCATAGCAGCTGCCATGGAACAGTGGCCTCGAGCAAAACAAGGACCCTTAACTGCAGGGCAACATGTGACTCAACAGTATTTTTCCACTCATGCCTGGCAGAGAGGGGGCATATAAAAGACCTCTGGCCTGTATGCTGGGTGTGTCTTTCCCAGAACCCTGCTTGGGGGTCTGTGCATTTTGGTTGGGGGCATAATAAATTCCTTCTTTCCTTCTTAATCCTGTCTCTTTGCCTTATTCTATCAGCTGCAGACCTTACAATTAGCTGATCAATTAAACTGTCCTGATAGCTTTTCATTCATAGATCAAGTGCTTTTAATTTTTCAGTCTTTCTTCTTACTATATTTAAAGTTACTAATGGCATATTCATCATTAAATAGGTGAGAATTTGAAATCAAACCTATAGTTGATACTGTTCAGATTTTAGTTAAGCTCTCAGTGTATTTTCTTAAAGCACCATAACCCAGGTTTCCTGAGTTTGTTACAATCTCTACTAAATTTTTCATGGTATTCTAAATGTAATAAAGAGTATAAAAAAATAAAGAGGTTAGCCTAGTTCTATGACACTTTAAAATAGTCAGTATCTTACATGTGGTAAAGCTTTTGTATTAGAAACATTTAGGAATAAATGATTTAATTAATTTTAGTTTTAGGTTAACTACATAACTCAGGAATTTCTACTAATATCCTTCTTATATCTGAGTACCTGCAACTGAAGAAAAATTTAAGGAAAAATCAGGAAGGAAACCTAATTCTTTAAATTTTCCTTGAGATATTGACAAGTTTTAAAACTGTACAGCAAGGTTCTGTGCATGTTCTTATTATCCCCATTTATTCTCATTTTTATTCATTAAATATTTACACATTATTGGTTTTATGTGCTGATAAAACTTAGGTGAATATAGCAAGACATTGTCCTGGAAAATTTCATAACTGATTCTGGAATAAAGATCTGTTAGCAGAGAGAACCAATCAAATATATTATAAGAGCATGGTGGAACAAAGAAAGTAGGACCACATAATTCAGTTCAGACTACAATGAATGGAAAAAACAAGATGAAGAAAATATCAAAAGAAATCTTTATATTTCTGTATGTTTGAAACATACAAAAATAATTGAGTAGGTTTTACTTGGAAGTCAGAAATTATTTTCTTTATGATAAAATTGAATAATATTTTGGTTTCAATAGCATTAGACTTTGTGGTTAATCTACAGAATAAATGTTTATTAGGGAACAAAATTACTTTTAGAGTACCCAATAATTTTGCAGCTGCTCAACACACACTTATTGAATATGCTTATTTATTGATTTCTTCACCAAATATTTATTAAAGACATGCTTAGTGCCAGGCATTCCACTTAAGTCACAGGAGACCTAGACAAATAAATACAACACACAAATGGTAAAGAAAGTTAAAAGGCAATGATATTTGGGGAGAAAGGAATAATTGGAAAAGAGAAGAGGGATCTGACATAGCGGGATGAGGAATAGCTTACCAATATTAAATAGGATGTCTTTATGGGTCTCAAAGGAAGGATTAATTTGAAAAAAAGAAATACATGAAGGTTGTCTTGTGTATTATGGAAATTGAGCATACCCAGTAGTGAGAGAACAGTCTCTTTACAGACTCAAAAGTAGTATCAAACCTGCTGTATTTTAGGAGCAGCAAATAAACCAATTTGATTGGAGTAGAGGGAACATGTTGAAAATTAGAAGGCAATGAATTTAAAGTAATAATGGAAGCAAGGTTGCATAGGATATTTTAAGCAACTGCAGACTGTGGGTGTGACTTTTAGTGAAAAGAGGAATTTCTGTAGAATTTGAGAAGCATGATGTCTGTTTTACTTTTAAATGGATTAATGTGGCCAATGTATTGAGACTTTAATGGAGCCAGATGGACACAATAATACTAATCCAAAGGCTACCATAGAAACAAAGGTGGAAAAAAATTTGGTTCAGACTAGAGAGGGGCTGTGGAGGTGATGAGTGTTTAGATACTGTATTTGGAAGTCAGAACCAGTAGTTTTTGCTGATGGACAAGGTTTAAGATATGACACAAAGTCAGGATAAAGGCTGACACCATAGTTTTGAGACTAAGCAACTAGGAGATAGAGTTAACACAAACTGAATGAAAGAAAAGAAAAAAATAAACACTTTACCTAACCAGTTGATATTGATATTCATTGATAGAATTCAGGTGGATTTAGTTATAAATTTGTATCTCATACCCATGCATAAAAATCAACTCAAAATGGATAAAAGATGTAAGATTGGAAACTTAAAATATATAGAAGAAAACATAGGAAAAAGACTCCATGGGATAAACTTCAGAAACCTCTTTGAAGATTCATCTCAAGCAGCAAGAAAAACAAAGGAGAATATAAATACAAGGACTATATTCAACTAAAATGCTTCTTTATAGCAAAAGAGACAAAAACCAAAACACAGAGACACCCTACTGAGTGAGGGAAAATATTTGTGCATCATACACTTATATCAAAGATCTACAAAAAGCTTATACAACCCACCAAAAACAAAACACCCCAATCAAATAATGAACAGAAGAGCTAAATAGGCGCTTATGCAAAGAAGACCTGCAGTTGGCCAACAGACTTACAAAAAATAAAATGTTTATCACCACTTATAATCAGAGAAATGCCATCAAAACCACAAGGTGCTACCACCTTTCACCTGCGAGAATAACTCATACCAAAAAACCCAGAAACAATGAATGCTAGGGAGGGTACAGATATAAAGGAACTCTCCTGTTGTTGGGGATGTGGACTTGCCGAGCCCATATGGAAAACTCTGTGAAGGTTCCTCAAAACACTGAAATGGATCTGCCATATGACCCAATAATTCTACTCCTGGGTACCTACCCAAAGACTACAGAAACAATAATTCTAAAGGAAACATGCACTCTTATGTTTATTGTAGCACTATTTATTGTAGCCAGGATATGGAAACAATTTACAAGCCCCCCAGAAGTTGAATGGTCAAGAAAATGTGGTTTATATACACATAAGGGAATACTATTCAGCAATCAAAAATATAAACTCATGTCACTTGTGGCAGGTGACATGGATGAAGCTGGAAGGGATTATACTAAGCTAAATAAGTCAGAAGGAGAAGATAAATACCACATGGATCAATTTATATATGGAACATAGAGATACCAAACAAAACATCAGACAAAGACAAACCTTGACAGCTGATCATAGATTTGAGGCATCCAGAAGTGGAAAAGAGGAGGGAGAAGAAATGGGGGAGGGGAAGAAGGAAGAACACATTAGACTATGACTAAGGTGGAGCAGGAACAAGGGGAAAGGGTGGATCTAATGAAGGATTACTGGGACTTTGGTGTTGGGTGTGGTGAAATAACATGCATTGTAGAGGTTTAAATCTATACTCCTAGGATGTATATCAGGATATAATTCAACATTACCTAAATATTTCCAATTTAAAAAATTCCAAACAGAATAATTTGAGCAAAATAGGAGAGAAAGAAAAATTAGAGAACTTAGCAATATCTTTGCATAAAGTTGTTTTTAGCTACTTTGCAATAAATTTCCTTGAATGGCCTTTGGGGTCTTGACAATGGATGAAAGGAGAGTGATAAAAGTTAAGTGGGAATAATTTATAACATAAGATTTGATTATAAATAGTAAGATTTCATTTTGTTTATAAGACATTGCTTCTGATCTCCAGATATATATGCTATTTTATTCTCACTAAGCTGTATATGTGGGGAAGGAGACAGAGGCAGCAGGTCAGGAAGACAAAGACCAAAGTGGTGGTGGTGGTGGGAAGATGTATAGAGAGGACAAGCAGCAAGAGCAAACTATAGTTGAAGATCTGGTTGTGCCCAAGTATAATGTGTGTGTGTGGGGAGCAATGTTACCAATTGTATATTTCGATTTTTGGTAGAAGTGTTAGAGGGAAAGTTAGAAGTGTTAGAGGAAAATCCTGAATGGATTACACAGATAGGTTTATGGACTCCAACCCTCACTCCAGACCACCAGTGTTCCAGAACCACAAATCCGATAATATGATTATCAAAGAGTGGATCACTGGGACCTGAGGGTGGAGTTAAGCAGCCAGACTGGCTATAAAACCAGAGGTGAGCCTTGGGCTCTCTCTTCGTTTTGAGCCATCTCCCTTGATTCAGAGCCAGCTCTCAATGTGCTATTGCATTCCCACTCGGAAGATCTGGTAGGATATTTACGGATTTGTATCCCTCTCTTCTCTTTGTGATATTTCTACTTTAGTCCCCTTCTTTTGTAAAATAAAACCCTTTAATAACTTTTGTCACGTGTGCCTGCCGTGGGGATTATTATAAAAGTCTTCTGTGTGCGTGGGTGAGGACCCAGTCAGGGAAACCCATTTTATATTAGGGTTGTCCTGTAACAGAAGCACCAACTCAGGTTTGATGGCCCCATCTGTATAACCATTTTCTCTTTGAGCTGAACCTGTATGAAAGAGTTGATTCCATGATTATAGAAGACACAGTTTTTCAAGAAAAAAAAGAAATAATGAAAGGTGTTGCATTTCCCGCTAGCATTTCAGCAAATAATGTCACTTCTCTCCTTTGAGACACCAGGTCTATATTCTGTGTGAAGGTGACTTGGTAAAAGTTGACTTTGGGGTCCAAGTGGATAGTTTCATCCCTAACAGGGCACACACTTTTCTTGTTAATGTAATTCAGGGGACCCAAACAAGAGTGCAAAAAATATATGCAAAACAGAGGTAAGGCAGCTTACCTCTGTGCAGAAGTTGCCCTATGCCTGGAAACCAAAGCACATAAGTGACAGAAGCCTGGAATAAAGTTGCCCACTTATTTAGTCACACACCAATAGAAGGTATGCTGTCATACTAGTTGACGCAGCATGCCATCAAGTGAGAGAGCCATTATCCATTATCCAGATTCCCACTCACCAGCTGCAGAAGGACCAAGAAAAAGCTGAATTTGAAGCACATGAAGTATATACTGTGTATGTTAGCTCAGGAGAAGGCAAAGGCAAGAATGCAGGACTAAGCACCACCATTTACAAACAAAATCCGTCTAAACAATATGGCCTGAAAATGAAAACATCACGCGCCTTTTCCAGTGAGGTTGAAAGGCATTTCTTATGCCATTCCATTTACTTTAAAAGCATTTGAAAATGAGAAGAAGGTCTGTGTGGGTGTAGTGGAATGTGCCAGAAGAACTAGGAACTAGGGCTCTGGCTAACTTAGGAGGTTTTTAAACACATTGGAAATGACATGATATTAAAATAAATTTGGATTTAATCATAAAAAAACAACCCCCCCAAAAAAATTGTATATGTGTCATTATTTTAAACTATTCAATAGAGATGAGAAAACTTTCTTAAGCCATTTCATTTATTTTTCTTATGTATAATAGCCTATATAAATATTTAAAATGATATACCACATCTTAATTCAGTCCTCTATCACTGGACACATAAGTTGTTCCCAGGGCCTAGTAAACAGTGTGACAATAAACATTCTAGGGCATTATAATTGTGTGTGTGTGTGTGTGTGTGTTGACAGTTTCATATTCTTCTGATAGATGCCCAAATGTGGGGATTTTTGCTTTTGGTTTTTTAAGGTAAATACATATAACTTTCCAGAATGGTTATACCAGTTTACATTCTCACTTACAGTTTGACATGTTTCCTCTTTTTCCACATCTTTTCCGGATCTTGAGTTGTTTTATGTTGTTATGAAATTGAGTAATTTTTTTATCTTGGATATTAACTCTTTGTCAGTTGTTCAATGTGTGAATATTTCCCCCCCCATTCAGCAGGATAACTTATTAATCTACTTATATTTTATTTCTCTGTGTAAAAGCTCTTTAATATGGAGAAATCACATTTTTTCTTTATTTTAACCCTCCATAATTGGGGTTGAGTATCCAAAGACATATTTATTACCATTATCATTAATGTATCATCATTTTAGATGTTTTATAACTGTTTAATTCATTTCCAATTTATTTTTGTATGTGAGTTTAGTGATCCAAGTTCATTCAATCACATGAGGCCAGCACCATTTGATAAATAAAATCTCATTTCTCCATTATGTGTTTGTGGCTCCTTCATCATGAATTAACTATTGATATATATGTGGCTTTATTTCTGTGTTGTAGATTCTTTTCCATTCATCCATATGTCTGTTTTTATTCATTCCAATACCGCATTATTTCAACTATTGTTGCTTTTTACAATAGTATTATTTAAAGTCAGGTAGCAGAATTCCTCCATTTTCTCTTTTTATTTCTTTTTTATTTAATTGAAGTTAGTGTATTCTAGTGTTATATAAAAAATGATGTAGATGGTGACGAAAAGAACAAAGTGTTGGTGTTGTTTTTTTTTTACTCCTTTTTGTAGGAAATATAATTATTACTGTGTATGTTCTTATTTTCCTTCACTGCCTTTTTTCAGCCTCTTATGTATATATCTTATTCTTGCCAGAGAACAATCAATGCTTCCTCAAGGCTTCTACTTCTCATCCTGCACACTATCAATCCTCTTCTCTATGTCAATATTATAACCAACCAAAATTTTGACCTATACTTGTTATTTTGGAATTGAATGTGGTAGTTTATCTTTTTATGAATGATTTAATGTTTTTCATCAAATATCACTTTTTTCCTCAGTTTTTTTTTTTTTTTTTCATGGAGTCTCTTATGCCTTCTCTTTCCTACTTTCGACATTCATAAGTTTTCTGTAGCAGGTAAGTGATAGAAACTTCACTGAGATTTTTTTCCTCCTTTCTTTTAATGTTGACGGTATTCTAAAAGTGATGTGAAGTTGTGGGCAATTTTTTGGATTTATTTGATGTTATTGATTTGATTTTATGATTTATTCAGAAGGGTATGGGAGATATTCACAGTCAGTTGGCCACTATTTTTCTTTAGAACCAGCAAGTTTCATTTATCACTATTTTTATAAAAGACCAACAACAGCAGCCAGTATAATTCATCACTTTAAATATAATTATAATTTAGATTATTTAGATGTTGTTAAGATCTATTTTAATGACTGAACAACTGAGCATAAGTTTGATAATCCCATCTTGAAAATAATTGATATAAACTGTCAGATTTCCACTATTGGGTAAAATGAAGTGGATGGCAACATGCCATTGTTCACTGAAAAAAAGTTGGGGAAAGAACTAACAACAGATAAATTATAGAAATCCTACTTTTAAAGGCCATCAATAATTTCTGAAATCAAAGAGGTAATTGAATTAAAGTTCCAGATAGGAAGAAGTTCTTCTATGGGCAGTGAAACCACACTTGACTTTCTTCTCTTTTTATCAAACATGCGTGAAGGTGTTTCATTATAATGTTCACTTTAAAAAAAAAAGGTGTTTCATCTTTTTAATGAAACAATGGAGATTTAAAAATATCCCAAGTAGATTGTTTAGAAATGAAAAATAAAATATGCAATTTAAAAGCTACAGAAAATGAAAATTAACTGAAAACTGGACAGAGCAGAAGGTGAAAATAGTGAACTCAAGTCATGCCAATGGAGAAGAAACTCAAGCACATATTAAAAATATAAGTGTGTGTGTGTAGATATATAATATAGAAGATGTACTGTGCTTTCAAAATAGAAAATATATAAAATAGAACAGAGAGACCAAATGGGACAAAGATACTATCAGAGAAATAATTCCTGAATATTTTCAAATATGATCAGATTCATCAACCTATACATGAAGAAAACCATTGCAAGCTACAGCAAAGCTAAATATTTGAAGTCAAAGATAAAGAGAACATGGCTGCAGCAAAATTGCCAGAGTAAAATATACACTTTATTTTTATAAAACCAACAGATGACTTGCTCCTCTTGAAACAGGAAAACATAAAATGATGTCATTAACGGAGAAAGTTAGAAATTTATGCCAACAAAAATATCCAAAAATTCAATAAAATGATTATTTTTTAGGTAACAGTGTTTCTAAAGCAACTTTTGGTGCAAGGAATGCTAAAGAAAGTGTTTTGACTTGGAGCAAAATAACTTCAAATGGAAGCATAAAACTGCAGAAAGAAGCACTCTTGAAGGTTCAACCATAGATACAGGTTAATATACAAAATTAATTATATTGTTAGAGTAGCAGTAAACAATACCAAAATAAAATTTTTTTTTAAAGATTTATTTATTTATGCATACAAGCACTGGGGTACAGGCCAGAGGTGTATGGGGGGCGGGGTGAGAGTATTCACCACAGAAAGCAGGGAGCAGAACAGGCAGATCAACTGAAGTACACTGCTGAGGGGAGCAGCGGGCACAGCAGGAGAGGTCTGCTGCACCATGTGTGTCCCCTCCCTGGCTGGCAGCAGGGATCGAACTCGTGCTGCAGTGGCTGCAGTTTGCTTCATAGTGTGTTGCTTAACCCACTGCGCCACCAGGGAGGCCCCCCAAAATAAGAATTTTTAAATATCATTTACAGCAGCATAAAAACACAAAATACTAAATACCCAGGAGAGGATTTAATAATTAAGACAGCTATACTAAAAACCTTAAACATTACTTAGAGAATTCAATGAAAACAGAGAATAAAATTGATCTATAGATCTGTTGCTCTTCTAAGTTGTAGTCAAGCACATTTTTAAATTTTGGTGGGCCTTAATTAGGTGATTTAAATATTTATGTGGAAATTCAAATGATATAGCATAGCTTGGAAATCTTTAAGAACAATGCTACCAGATTTCAGGACTCACTGAAGTTAACACTGAAGTAATGGAATTAACACAAAAATCAATGAGTAAACTAGCAGGATAGACTACATGGTGCTGAAATGACCAACCCATATACAAAGGGGAAAAGATTGATCTTTTTAATGAAAATGGTGATTCCACCCATACACACAACTTAATTTGAATCTGACCTTGGACTGAAATATGTATTAATTAAGTTCTGCTAGGTGATTTGCTCAACTCAAGGCAAATATTTGATGCTGAATAAATAATTTATGAATTTGTGAACATAAGCATAAGCCTCATTACTGGCAAATTTTTCTTAAATTGCATAATTAAGACTAGCAAAAAAACTGATCCAAAATTTATGATCCTACAGATGCTTATTAAGTGGCCATGCATTTAAATGTAGGAGAATTCACAACTAAGATCCTTGAACCTCAGGATTTGTAGTTCTATATTTCAAGGATATAGTTCTATAGTTCCAGGATTTATAGTCTATATTCATTGAATTTATCAAGAACCAGAGTTATTGTCTTGGAAGCAGATAGAGTAAAGAAGAAATGAAAAGGTGATCTTTCATGGAGTTGCTGTGTCACCAAATAAGGTAAACCTCATATAAGATGAATTCTAAAATTTCTGAGACTTTACATGTTCTGTTATTTCAACATATTGATAGTCCCATACAAAATAGATGACTCAAGAAGATTTAATTAAAATAAGCATCAAAACCAAACATAAGAGAGAATAATGTGGATGAAATAATTTAAGATTGATGTCTTTTAGTGAAGAATATGAAAGGCATTGAAAGAAAAAGAACTATTAAGTCACCAAAAAATAATAATCTTCCTTTTCCTCCCCCATATTATGATAAAGATTGCAATTTGAAATAAGAAAAGTAGAATTTAGCTATTAAAAAGTAGAGACTGAAATATTTTTGGATGACTTAAAATGGGAAATAATGAGACATTTCTTTAAATTTTCTTTCAATTTTTTCACCCTTTCTAAAACTTCTGATAATAATCATAATCCAGAAAATGCTAATTTTCTGAAAATGAATTTTCAGAATAACATGTAGTACTTTTAAATGTTTTTATTCATACCATTTTTATTTTAACTTAGTACCTTTTCTTTATCAAGTATCATAGTTTTTCTGCCAATCTTTCCCTCCCTACTAAAAACTGAAATAATAACAAGTTTATTTTCTTTCTTTGGATCTATATTGCTAATTGATGTCATCTGGATGAAGAACTCAGCGTCTTCTGGATTTTTAATGTTAAACCATGTGTAACAAAATAATTTAATATCTTTAATCCTAATTTATACATTAATGATTAATTATTGACAGGAAAAAAGTAAACACAGTTTGGTTTTTCTGTTTTTGATTATATCATTTTTATAATGTCAAATACCTTTGCACTTTAAATTGTATGTAAGTACAGTCAACCTTGGTTATTTATGTATTTTTTTTTGGGAATACCACTACTTGGTAGGATATATTTGTAATCTCCAAATCGTGGTGCTTTTTAAAATCATTCCTGCACGTGTACAGAATAGTGTAAAATTTGAGTTGTCCGATATATACATTCCCAGTTGAGAGAGTGCAAGGTTCTCTTTCATATTGAAATGCAGTCTCATTTCACTTTTCATACTGTAAACATACAGGTGTCTTTTTACAGTATATATGCACATAGTCTAGACATTTTTTTTTCATTTTTATTTACATTTTTGGTGCTTTCACTGCTTAAAATGTGCCCCAAACATAGTGTTGAAGTGCTGTCTGTTGTTTCTAATCAGGAAGAGTGTGAGGAGCTTTATGGAGAAAATACATGTTTTAGAAAACCTTTGCTCCAGCATGAATTATAGTGCTACTGATCGTTATTTTAATGTTCATGAAAAACAATATAGCATATCCAGAAAAGGGAAAAGGAAATTCACTAAGAATGAGCTGCAAAGTGCTAAAGTAACCTCATGAGGCCATCAGAGATGGGAAAGTGGCTAGACTTGTGGTTTCATGAAGTGATGGACAACCAATAAAAGGCATAATAATACGTTGTGAGACTGAGTGTCAAAGAAACTTGTAGTCACTTTTCTCAGGATCAGGGAAATACTAAAATGCTTGAAGACAAACTCAAGCATTGATGAGATTGCAGTCAGCTACAAAAACAATTGGAAAAGTGTTCACTGCGTATCAGGAAAACAAAGAATGAAATGATGACAGGAGAAAGTCTTCTAAAAAGATAAAACTGTAACAATTCCCTAAGTACCTCAACAAGTAAGGGTGTGTAAATTTTGGCATGGCTTCTGTCAGTGATTCTCATCTTCTTGCATCTCTGGAGATAGTTAAGGATGTTCATGGGGTCAATTAAAAGTAATAATAAAGCATACTTTATCCATTTTGTTGATATTTGCACTGATGGAGACAACAAATCATGAGTAAAACTGCTGATGCATTCTCCAGAATAAAGGTGTTGAGTACATATCATTTTTTATGAAATGGGAAGTAAACCTAAAACACTTCATTTCATATTGAAGTGCCATGGCTGTCTAGACTAAAAGCTCATGTGCAATTTTCTGAGTTGTAAGCTGAGCTAAGAAATTTTTCATAGACTATCATTCTTAACTTAAAGAATGTTTGACAGGGAAGCTGTGGATATTCAAAGGTTAGTATTTTACAGATATTTTTTCTTGAAATATGAAGTGTGGCCTTTACTACAAAGAAAACAAATAGCAGTGTTTATTGCCTGTTACAAAACTCAAAGTTTGAAGTCAAAATTTGAATTTTGTGGGCCTCTCTGGTGGCGCAAGTGATTGAGTGCTGCACTGTGAGGATTTGCAGCTACTGCAGTACAAGTTCCATCCCTGACCAGGGAGGAGACTCATTTGGCACAGCAGACCTCTCCTGCCTCATCCACTGCTCCCCTCAGTCATGTTTTTCAGTCAATCTGCCTGTTCTGTTCCCCAGTCTTTCTCTGGTGAATCCTCTCACTACCACCATCCTACCCCTGCACCTTTGGCCTGTACCCCAGCTCTTGAATGCATAAATACAATTTTAAAATCTGAAAAAAAAATTGAATTTTGCATAACTCATATTCTTACTGTGAGTCTGATAGCTAGCTTCCAAATTCCTAGAGATTTCTGAGGTCAGTAAATATTAGAAATGTAGTTTTTTACAGGGTTTCTGAAATATGTCAGTGTTTTGAAGATCTCCATAGTTCATTCAACCAATATTTTCCATGCATGCTGTTGATTAACAACCCATTCAAAGTACAAAATATGCTAATAGACTTAGCCTAGGTGAGAATGAAATGTCCATTGTTCAGGCACTAGATTTCACATTGCAGTAACCTCTGAAACACAATCACTTCCTGAGTTTTGATGTTTTGACAAAGTAGACTATCCACTGTTATTATTTGAATATTTAAATTCATTTTTCCAAATTCAATATATGTTTGAAGCAAAGCAGTGTAACCAGAAGAACATATTAAAACAGGTTGAATTCAGAGGAGGATATGTGAATATGTAAATACTGTCGACTTTCTAGTAAGTTGTGCATTAAAGAAATTTTCGAAGAACATTTTTAAATGCACAAAAGTGACAATTTTCAATAGTATGGGAAGACATGATGATTTTGTATTAACTATATTGTATATTGTATTAGGCTTATTATTTCCACATTCAATATAAACAATTCTTTTTTATTTTGTAGTTCTTGTTTGTAAAACTCTATTAGTAATCAACAGACAAATGTATTGGGCCTTAATAATTTTTAAAGCAGTAAGGAGTCGTTATGCTTAAAAGTAAATTGGCAGTTATACAGGTAATCAAAAGGAAGGTCTCTGCACTCAGTCATTTTTTCAGCATCGGAAATAGTACTGTTTGGCACAGTCCCTATGGTAAGTTTATGAGAAAGTCTTAACAGCAAAATGCCCATTTGAAATGATATAGATGAGCCAATCTATATTTAGATATAGATCAATCAATCAGAAACTCAAAGACAAAACCAAAAGAAATCATTTACTTCCTTGAAGTCTGGAGAATTAGTCAATTATCGTGGCATTGTGCTGTGAGCTGGCTTTAAGATGCTAACAGTTAGTGAGAGAACAATTACATTTTACATACAACATGTTGAGGTAGGAACTGCTGCCATCATTTAGTAAATGTCGAAAATATGACTCATTAAATCTTAGTGGCTTTGATGAAATCACATGAAAATGAGAGATTTGGAACTCAGACTAGGTGTTCTGGACACCAGTCATAGTTGTTTATGGTGCTCCATATTGCTATAAGAAGAATTCCGTTTCTTTTTCCCTTAGGTTTTGTCACATTCATATAATAAAATCTGGTAAATTATTTTTATTATAAAACTAATGTATTCAAATTTGAGTATTTTAGCTAAATTGAAATTATCATAACTCTATAGTCTATAATATCTTAATATGTATAATTAATGTTTTTATATCATTAAGTATTTCTGTGTAAGATTCTATTTTTTGAAGCAGAATTTGACTATATAGCTATTCTGTGATTTATTTTTCCTATTTTGGGGATAAAATATATTTCAAAATTTTGCTATTATAAGTAATGTAGCAAAAGATACTCTTCAGTGATAATTTAGATTATATTTGTAACTCCTTTCCAGAAAACATTAAAACTAGCATATTGATATGCATCTCTAAATTTTACTATAAAAATATTGTAATTATTAATATGAATCTACTCTAATATTTTTATTTGCATCTGGAATATGTTTTTAATGTTAATTTTGTTTTTGATGACACTAATCACATTGTTTCATATAGTCATATACAGTTTAAAAACCTTCATTAAATATTGAAAGATTTCTAGAATTAAATATTAATTTCTATGTGCCAGGCACTGTTGTAAATATTTTATACATATATACATATATGACACATAGACTTATTTATATATTATATACATGCTTCTATACACGTGCATGCATATATTATATACATAATTTTATATAAATATGTAAGTATTGTACACTCGTGTTAGGCCTATACATTAATCTTGAAAATAACCCTTTGAGATAATATACCAGATACATTAGGTCAATATAGGCTGTTTTAACAAACAATCCCAATATCTCAGAAACATGCTCTAACAACAGATTTTTAATTTTTCACTGACATTGCATAACCTGAACACAGCAGCTCTTTATAACTTCTACATTATAGGATCCAAATTGAATGATTACTCCCTATTGGTACTATCGATCTTATAGCCAGGGGAAAGAGATTCTTATAACCTCTGTGCAAAAATTAAACCAACCACTTTTATTTTAATTACACCAGAAGAATTCTAGTGGTTGATCTGTCTTAATGGGATAAATATAAATTACTGAGCCATAAGAAGGGATGCTACAAATCAGGGTTCGTCATATTTTCAATGAGAAAGGGAAATTATTAATTTCATAAGATGAAGTGGTATATATTTGAGAACAAAAATATATCACATTAGATACTACTATTCCCCACATCATATATATGAGATACAGATAAGTAATTTATCCGTGCTTGGGAGATTTAATAAATAGTGAAGCCATGATGCAAGCCTAAGTACTCAGGTTTCACAGATTTTGCTCTAGGGCAATGACAGGAAATAAGTTACATCCAGTAAAAATCACTAGCACCACATAATATTTTATAAGTGTGACCACTATATAATTGATTGTCCAAACCTAGACACTTTTTCTTTGATAAATGCTAAACCGAATGGGATTAGTTTTAATCTAAGACTGTCCCAAGGAAAACAAATTAAGTTGCAAACTTGAAGGCACATTTAAACACACTGTCAATTGGACAGTAAAGGCATTGGCAAACCTGGGTAAGTAATGCTAATCCTGTAAACACTTACAATCTTCTCTGAAAAATACTTGGAGCAATAACCTCCATGACATATAAAATTCTAAGTTAGTTTTGCTTCTTTGCTGTCTCCTGTAAGTGAACCTTATTAATATTTGTAGTTTCCCAAGATAGTCTCTAAGATCTTTTCTATTTTATTTCATTTAACTATCATTTGAAGTAACACATATTCTTAAAGGATGCCAAACAATAATTCTAATGTTTTAATAGCTAATATAAAATGAATAATAAAACTTACACTAAATTCTTAGTATAAGAATCATTTAGTGAGACAATAAAATAGGAGCAAAATTTTCTGACCGGGTAGTCTGTGCCTTTATCTTGGGTTCTTAGTGACAGAATTTATAAAGGTAGTTGAGTACACAAACTATAAAGACTCATTAAATTTAGCATTGCATATTCATGTACTAAAAACCTTTGGGAATTTTGGTTTGCAAGCTTTTATAAGTTTACTAGATCCATTAATTGCCCTGTTTGACACTTTTTCTTTTTTTCTTTTTACAAGTTTTCCATTACTTTGTACCTAACATTTGAAAATTGGAAAACTTAAAAGTGAAACAAATTCTACAAAGAGAACTGATCAGGTTATCTGAAATAAACAATTGACTCCCAAAATACAGTAATAGTAAACCAACACAAACTGTATTCCACACTATTTGTTATTTTATTTATGAGTGAGCACCTAACTTAATTTAAAATTAAATACTATTTTTATCTAATTTTTAAAAAAGTGGAACATTTAGTGTTGATGAGGGTGTGGTCAAATAAGCGTTGACATATACTGTCACTAAGAATATAACCTACTTAACCTTTATGTAAAGTAATCTGAAATAATAGAGCAAGATTTTATAAATATTGCTAGCATTAACATCAAGTGACTTGTCCTTTGGAAATACTCATAAATGTGAATGAAAGGTTTATCTACCAGCATTATTTCTAATATTGAAAATCTGGTGATGATACTAAAAATTAATTAAAATATGTTCTGGCTATATGGAGAAATACTACATAGTAATTAAAAAATGTTTTCAAATAATGCATCTCAGGAAATATTAAACACATGTTGATTTTACTTTTTTTTAAAAAAGAAAATATAAACCTGTACCAAACCTTAAATAGCTATTTTAAACTGTGTTGTAGAAAAACAAGTGACTTGTTTCTTTTTTTAAACTGAGAATATTTTCCCAAGTTACTATAATCAGTATTAGGGCTGGAAAAGAGCTATTAACTGAAATTAAATCACTTAAAATTTAATTTACCAGTAGAATGTTGCTTCTTTGAAGAAATCTATTTTTACTTATTAACTATTATGCAGTTTGTGAAATATCTGTAAATTTATAACATATGTATTTGTTTGCATATCATTTACATCAGGTATTCAGTAAGTGCTCACTTAACATCCTAGATGTTAAGTAAAATGATGCTGAATGGAAGATGTTATTTGAGGACCCGCCCTGCTGTGTTTCTTATTATCTATATTTATGGTATTAATGAATTGAACTTTTTGTGTAGGCAGAGTATGAAGATGATTTGCTCATTTAAGAGTCACATTTTTTTTTGATATGAAGAAGAAAGAGAAATTAAGTTAGTAATCTATAAAGATATTTAAGTAGAGTCAACATTCTCCTTTCATACTTCTTTATACTTGACTATCAAAATTGAAGGAGGCCTCCCTGATCACTGCTGTTGACTAACTTTATTGAGAAAATAAAAATAACTGCGTCATAACCACTGATATATAGTCATATTTTCTTCCTGTTTGTTTTATGTGTTATTTGTATTGAACTTTTTGATGGTACGAGTACTAATTCTGTTCTTTTCTTTCCAGACTAAAAAATACATAGCACTGGTGAGATAAATGATGGAGACTAAATTAATAAATTAATAAACTCATATTTGCATTCACATGGAGAGTTCAGTAGTGGTGATAAGAGCTAAATTGCTTGTGTTTTAGTGCCGGCATTGCTACATGACCTAAGGAAAGTTACTGAGCTTTTTTGTGCCTCTGTTACCTAAAGTTTAGTGATATGAAAAATCATTACTACCCATCTTTAGAGTTGTAAGTATTATATGACTGAAAGCTTACAGAATGCTTAGAAATACTTGGCATGTTTACTTATTATTTCAAAATAATGTGGTTATAACCATTATAATGCTTAGCAAAGCCTAGCTTTGAGGAATAAATAAGCATATTTAACCTGAGAACAATCTGTTAGTATCACTATTTTACATGGTAGGATATAGAAATAATCAACATGATGACATGTAGGTAGTCATCAACGGATTCCTGGATATATGGAAATGCATGATAGCCAGAATTGTTTATTGATGGATTTATAATTAGAGAGAGAAAATTTGTGAATATTATCAGATTTCAGAAGAGAAAATTCTTACAGGGGTATTGTGTTGGTGGAAACAAAGCTGTGTGTTGATAAATATTTGTGGATCAGAGTAAAGGAAGATCTTTCAAACTTGACAGAAGACGTTATGTGAGGCATTTTTCCCTAATTGAAAGTTGTTCCTTTTAAATTACATTATAGGTGAAAAGAATACTTTGCAGTAACCTCTTGCGTATTTCATAAATATAAGGTGTTAATACTACTTTCTTATTAATTATCATCAAACAAAAAAGTAAAAGTATAAGTAAATTATTTAAAATTTTGTTTTAATGGTATTAATAAATATTAAGAATATTGAGCAAAATGAACATTGCATTTTATCCTTTTATTTTTATGTATTTTTAAGGTAACCAGCATTTAAAAATATGTAGATATACCCAAACACCTTGGACTCTTTCCATAATGTTGTTTCCTAAAAAGGATCTTTAATTAATAAAGTTGATGATCTATGCAATTGCCATTTCAAATGAGGGTGCTGGAAAGGAGGTATATTGTGGAAACTAGTCCACTTAGCTGGTTTATCTGGCATCACTTATATATTCCACAAAAATTCACTGGATTTGCTGCATGATACAATTACTCTTTTCCAGTGCTCTCTGATGATTAAATGAAATTATGGGGAAAAAGAGGAAGGACAGAGGAGAAAACATAGAAAAGGAGGAAAAGGAGAGGCAGTAGAAGGAGTCTATGGAAATCAAGGAGGAGGAAGGGAAGAGGGAGAGGGAGGTGAAAGAGAAAAGAGAAAAGCAAAGGGGAAGGCCAAGGAGGATAAAGTGTTACCTTTATGATTAAAGTGGTCATGATTCCTTTAGCATTCAATGAAGATAATAAAGGAATAAGATTGCTAAGCAATAAGGGATAGTTAAAATGCACTTGGGCTGGGATATCAGTCTGTAAATACAACTAACACTAGACCCAGTTATCAATAGAAGGAAGTTTTAGAATTCTTTCCCTTAGTGATATTAACAAATATGACTTTCCTCTAAAACGGTGAGAAAAATGGAAGAATATAACATGATTCTAAGTTGATATCCTCTTTAGATCCTCCTAACATTAAAAATGACCAAATTCCTGGATATATAGAGCCCAAAGCACAATACCATACTCTGGAGTACCAGTATATTCATTCTCTTCCTACTCATTTGTTTATTTGGATGATGCTAGCAAAGCGCTATGACTTAAGCTGTTTTCTCCATGGGACCCTATGTCAGTGCAAGAATATCTTGTATACCAAATGTTTAGAACTTTGCATTTCCTTGAATAAACAGAGACTAGTATTCAGGATCCCAAAACTGAATGTCACAATTAGTCTTAGGGAGAGAGAACAAGAAATGTCGAATTTTTTTTTAAGGTTTATTTATGTATAAAAGAGCTGGGGTACAGGTCAGAGCCGTGGGAGGTGAGATAATTCACCAGCGACAGAGCGGGGAGCAGAACAGGCAGATAGACTGAAATACACTGCTGAGGGGAACAGAGGGCGAGGCAAGAGAGGTCTGCTGTGCCATGTGGGTCCCCTCTCTGCCAGGGGATTGAACTGCTACTGTGCAGTGGATGCTTCACAGTGCAGCGCTCAACCCTCTGTGCCACCAGGGAGGCCCAGAAATGTCAAATTTTAAAGAAAGTTTACTTTTTCATTATTACATATCCTCTAAGTAAGTCATCATGTTGTACCACGTTGAAATGGTGTTATATTTTATTTTGCTGTGAATCCAGGATACAACTATACTTCTCCAATGTAGATTGAGTTTTATGGTCTCACTGTCTAACCTCTGCAGTCCAACTGATTTTAGCATAAACTCCACAGAGAAAATGAAAATCTTGAAGACTCATCCTAAAATCTAAATCTTTCCTTCATTTCTAGGTACTGATCTCCATGTTAATACCCTTTCCTTGACTTGTTCTCGTATTTCCCTTCTCTATATCTTTACCATGTTTGAAGCCACAGAATTATCATACTAACTTGTCTTCTGGAACTAGAATAGGTATCCTTGTAGCTTTCTACCTTCTACTCTGTTTCATTAATTATCTCTGCTGAAGACTCGCTTTCTTAGAATGACTTGCATAATTTAATTAGAAAGTGCCCTTGTATCCTTTCACAAGAAAATCCACATCATTTTCCATCATTTCCATTTGTGGCCATATTGGCAGTTCTATTTTAGTCCTTGATACCAATGATAGTAGAAAAGTGGACTGTGATGGGCTATTTGTCTGTTATTACACCATTGTTTCAATGATATCACTACCCAAAATTCAGGCCATATGTCATAAAACACCCTGAAATAATTTTTACTGTATTCCACACCCCAATTGTATCCCTTTCCCCCATATTATAATATTTTTTCTCATACTCATTTGTAACTTCCTATACATAAAACACTTTTCAGAGGTCTAAATGTAGTTTTCTCTGAGGGTAGACCATTGTGAAATGACCATTGATTTATCTTATTCATGCTTCAATAATACGTCTAGTGTTTAAGAGTATAAAGTAGCCTCAACCTATAATGGACACTTGTGGTTCAACCACAATAAAGCTGTGTGCTTGAGCTTTGTGTTTCTTAATCTCTAGACTCTAATTCAAGCAATTTCCTGTCCACACAACCAAACAAGTCTTTAACATTTGATGAATATGAAAGATTTCTTCTAATATGGTATAGATTATTAATAACTAGTTTCTGATACCTAGAGGCCAGTCTATTATTTCCTATCTAAATATATTCCTTGAGTAAAGGATTGCTCTTAACTTTTAAGGGTTCCATGGTTGAGAGTAAAGAAAAACAGAACTTTATCACGGTTTAATAATGTACATAAATTTAATGAATTATCTTTTAGTAAAAAAAAAAGCTAACATGTTAATTTTATTTTCATCTTGTAAGTAAATTTATCTAAGGTCATAAAACAGAGTTGCAGTTGAGCTGACATTTGACCTGATGCTGTGTGTGTGTGCAAAACAAGAACTTACCTCTTTCTTATGGTACAGAGAGTTGAGATAGCTATATGACATTAAAATGTTCTCTATTTACTCTTCATAACTTTGAAAATTAATTTGATTGTGAATCTATTAATTTCCTGTATGTTTCTTTACTTACTAATTAAAGTTGTTAATTATAGTGGTATCTGGGGATGCTTGTGTCTTGAGCACACCTTATACATATGCATCTTTATTTATAATGACTATTAGAAAGTTTGAGTTCCTTTGAGGGACTCAAATGATAAGTATCAAATAGTTGGTTCAACAAGTAAATGCTATGTGAGTTGTGTCATTGAAAAAGAACTTGAAAGAGGAGAAAATATTTTCATTCATCTTTTGCTCTGCTAAATATAGATATGTCTATTGGGCACTCACCTTTTTATAATGTCTTGTATCTTTGATGATTGAGCAGTGCTTTGTGTCCGCTCATCTGCCAGTTGTTTTCTTTTATGCATCAGTAGAACTTACTCTAGTTTAACTCCTGCTAAAGTGAAGAAGGCAGAAATGAAGAAGGTCTGGAAGTTTGGGTGACAATGACAGGCTTTAGTAGTCAAAGGAGATTGCCAATAATGGGGAATCCTGGAAAATGAGTGTTAAATGTCATGACAGATGACTCAACCTTGATGCTTCCAGGCACAGTTAGAAGTGAGAAAAGCCATATTATTAATGTGAAAACTTGGGAATGAAGAGCAGATTGAAGGCTTATCAGAGAGGTGCTCTGTGTGCAAGTAGACTGCCTCTAAAATACTAAAATAAAACACCCTTTTCAGTTTTTATAAGAAATTCACTCTATTTAGGAGAGGATAGCTTAAACATTATTTGCTGGTTGCTATTTTAGACTCCCAGACAGTAATGATCCAAAACTAATAATTTATTTGTAAATGTTATTTTTTATTATAATAGGTTAAAGGACATTAGGAAATCATGTTAATTGAGTTCCTTACATTGCTTTCATAAATATTTTATCTACAATAGGCTAATTAGGATTTTATGATAGGGCATTTGTGGCCTGAACTGAGTAACAAGATTCTTGGTTTATTTAGTTTCTGATATAGGAATCCTACTGAGATTTAAAAAAAAATTAGATTGCTATGTCTTGAGTATGAAAAGGATGGCTTAAAACTAAATTATGACCAATGGACTAATATTACAATACAAAGGATGTAAGAAATTTAGAAAACTAATTTAACTTATGTATATAATCCCTAAATTATTTAAATTTACCTAAAAATATTTTATTATATTTGAAAACTGCTTACAATATTGAGTGCTTTTATTGACTTTTTCACAAATGTTGAAAAACCTATAGAGATATAATAGGAAAAATGTTTTTCATGTTTAGACAGGTTTCTTGCAATCATACTGCCTAGGAAATACTCTTATAAAGATTTCTTTCTTGATTTTGAATGTTACCATTCTTAAATCTCTTGAACAAAGACCAGGTATGGTTAGTATCTGCATTTGAAATTATATAATTTTTAAAATTTTTGAAATAATTTACTACATGTATCACTTTTGAACATTCCCATCAAATTTCATGCTTAGCAATAAAATTCTTATAGTCCCTGTCACTATATTTTTTTGCTTACTAAGACAATTAAATGCTTTCAAATAGTTTCAAGGCCAAGTATACTTATTTGCCCTGTGCCTGTACAGAAGAGTCTATGTAATGAAAATGCCAGAGAACCCAATTCTATACTATTGATCTATATTTATGTTCCTGCTGAGCTGTTAATCTCACTTCTCCCCTTCCCCTCCCCAGGAAATAGAAATATTTGGTAGGACTAATTATGAAATGATAAAGACACTTTATTTTTTTTTAATTTTTATTTATTTATGCATACAAGCACTGGGGTACAGGCCAGAGATGTGGGGGGGGGTGGTGAGAGGATTCACCACAGAGAGCAGGGAGCAGAACAGGCAGATCAACAGAAGTACACTGCTGAGGGGAGCAGCGGGCACAGCAGGAGAGGTCTGCCTTGCCATGTGTGTCCCCTCCCTGACTGGCAGCAGGGATCGAACTCGTGCTGCAGTGGCTGCGGTTTGCTTCATAGTGCGTTGCTTAATCCACTGCGCCACCAGGGAGGCCCCGATAAAGACACTTTAAATAAAAGTACCAATTCAGATAATTTATTCAAAGAGGAAAAAAGTCTTTATTTTCTTGCTTAGGTTTGATATAGTAGCAACTGAAATCGTGAATTGGAATTAATTGCTAATTTAAAGTACAATTATGATTTTAATATAAGCTGCAAGAATAGTTTGTGGATGACATTTCTTTGTTCGTGGAAACTTTTATTGTTTTCAGGTGCAGCTTAGTTGTAAAAATAATTACATCCACAATGCACAAATTAGAGAAAAGAGTCTTAAAATTTCCTGACTTTTTGAGAAGCAGAAAGGTGTAAAAGAATCTGTGTTTTACTGATGAGGCTCCTTACAAAGAAGGTCTAAAGGTTTGCAAGTTCAAGTCTTGGGTTTGATTTCTGCAAATTATCTAAACTCAGATTCTCAAAGTTTAGATTTTCTCATTGTTTACACAACAGGGATGTTCTATTACATGTGCTAATAATGCATTTTAAGCTTTAGGCATAATTGGCGTCCATCTCCTACCATATAAAGTTCTTTCAATGAAGAATTCATTCATAAAAATTCTTTTTATTTTATAATTTGGCTTATTTAATTTTACATTGTTATTAATAGTATGTGGTGGGAAGTTGTGCTGAGTTTGTTGATATACAGTATTTCTGAAAACTCTAATTTGAAACTAATTATACCTTCTCCCCCTATTCTTTAGTGACATGTATGTATATGTGAATATATGGGTTTGTCTTAAAGGTATGAGTACTTACGAATTTATAATCAGTGTTCTGCATATTCATCTATATAACCTTTTGATTGTATGCATCTTTATTCAGAATACTGATTTTTCCTTAAGAAATGCAACTTTCTCTCCACAGAGGATTTATTTTGAATTTGTTTCGTTGCTACTTTAAGGTATGCACTAACTTTTAGAAAGTTTATGATTAAATTACAGCATAAGGACTAAGTATTTACTAAAGGAAGTTAGACCTATTCATATTTTTCAATTTTATGTACATAGGATAGAAAGACCCTGCAAATTAATGTCCTCAAGATAGTAACTTTATTAGTAAAGGTGAAATTAATTTATAGATAAGATTATGTAAAACTCAAATACCTTTCTGGATGAAAGAACCAAGTCTAGCTTGTAATGAAATAGATGGAATTTAGTTCACCTCTTACGGTCTATCATCATCATGTTGAGTGTTTGCAGGTGTGCATTCAGATTTATGATAGGGAAAAGAAAAAGATAAATTGTTATCCTCTGAATGGAGGTGGGGATTGTTGACATCGTGCAGACACTAGTGAGAAACTTTGCCAAAAAAAAAGTTTTTCTGAAAGTTTACATATAGTTCATAGACTAATTTTTCAGGCAGTTATACAGATCAGTGGAATCTCAAATAAATACTATGGTATAGACTTTTCTAAAAAATCTCTAAATTATTGTCTTAAGTATGTTGAATATTAACTGAAGAAGTCTGTAGAATGCATAGCACCTATTGTCTCCTGATTATACATAGATTTTTTTTTAAAGATTTATTTATTTATTCATACAAGAACTGGGGTACAGACCAGAGTCAGAAGAGGTGAGAGAATTCACCAGAGACAGAGTGGGGAGCAGAACAGGCAGACTGACCGAAACACACTGCCAATGGCAGCAGCAGGCGAAGCAGGAGAGGTCTGCTCGGCATGTGGGTCCCCTCCCTGGCTGGGGCAGGGATCGAACTCGTGTTGCAGTGGCTGCGTTTTGCATCATGCGTTGCTTAACCCACTGCGCCACCAGGGAGGCCCTATACATAGGTCTTTTTTTTTTTTTTATATATATACAATTTTTTAAGCTGTAATATTTACAAATATTGGGTTTTTTTCGATTCATTTTATTGTAACAGGTCTATGATTTGATATCATAATCCATTATCTATTAACTTGAGTGTGGCTGTCCGTGTTTTTACACCACAACTTCCTGACTCTGAACAATTGAAAGACCTTATTCCTCTAAAGTGTGATGTTAACTTGACCAGTAGTTTTCAAACATACTTGCTAATAAATCCTTTAAATAATTGGGAAAAAGAGGTAAGTACTTGACAAATTCTGTGTATAATGCTACTATACTTGTGGTCCATTTTCCTGTCGTTACCTGGTATTCCCAGAATGAAGACAATAGGATATATTTCTATAAGATATTGTGCCAGAATATTGTGCCTGAATAACAGTATAATTATCTTGGGATAAAAATATGAAACTTAACTATATGTTTTTCTTTTTTCTTTCTCTAAAAAAAAGTAGTTAGAACTAAATTTGCATCCCAATTTCATAATTATATTTAAGCTCACAGCATTTTGCAAGATTTTTTCGTAGGTTTCTGCTACTGACTCACTTTCCATTAATGTCTTTTTTATCAGAAATCTTTTATTTGATTCTGTAACTTTCCCAGTATCTTTTTTGAATGAAGTGGTTTATAAATAAATAATTGTAAACAGATAACTAGAATACAGTGTGAAAAGATTTACCAGATGGTGAAAAAGCATTAAAAAGAAATGGCCACAGGCTGTATCTCATACATTATAATTCTTTACAATAACCTGAATCTGTAATTGATTTTGCAAAAGTAACCACAGCCTCATCTCTTTTACTATATTTTAAGGTTTTGTTTTCTTGTTTTATATTTAGTATTTATGAAGGAAAAACTATTCTGTACCTTAATTATAACCAGATTCATACACAATTTCCTTTTGCTCATTGATCTTGTTTTAGCCATTTATGGTTTATATATTTTTAAACTATTAGTACGAGTTTTCTAAAAAAGTGCTTTATATGCAGCAAATTATTTCTATATATAATTAAAAAGTAGAAATAACAGTGCTTTTTTAAAAATGAAATGTGAACTTTGGAAAGCATTTTTGCACAAATGTGTTAGAATTTTTTTTTCTTCAATTGGTTACTCTGTTATTTTAAAATATGCCCAGAGAAGTAAATTGCTCCAGAAACTGATTTATTTTAACTCAGTGGTAGTGGTAGTAACCAGTTTTTGACATTTTCTGAATCCTGAAGGGCTCTTCTTGATCTGCTTTACCATTCACTTGTTATTCTATAGGAGCCACCAGCTTCCTCTTAATGCTCACTTTCAAAATCTCCATCACTGGAGAAAACACCTCTAGATTTGATCATCTCCACATACTTTGGCAAAGTCAGTTCATTTGAGAAGGACTTTGGAACTCTGGTTTCTTGACCTTCCTTTCTACTGGCCAAAATCTCTGTGCGTTAGGGCACTGTAGTTTAGATTGGGACAGTGGTCTGTCTCCTTCTCAGTAGTAGGAGACATTCCTGCTGTCCAGGAAACAGTGGGTAAGATTGATAGTTTCTAGTCTATTCAGGATGGTAGTTTCTTGCCCTCCAAGGGAGTTGGGGCAAATAAGGTCAGTGCCTAACTATTTTTAGTGTTCCAGGTGTTTTCTTCTTTTTGCATTCATATTGGAGCTACATCTTTGAGTGGAATTTTGGCACAGAAATAAAACCTATTCCTTTAATCCATTGTTACCTAGACTATAGAGCTTCTACAACACTGTCTGCAATTTTAAATTTACTTTAACAATGCAAACCAAAAATATAAACCATATTTACCAATATTGATATTCCCCATCTATCCTTTTAAAAGCCAAAATATGCTACCTTATTCTTTGTCCAGTCTATTTAAAATAACCTCTGTGATTGAGTTGCTTCCGCATTCTCAAGAAGATGTTCCATAATTCATTTATTTTTCAAAATTAGGGATATTCATGGATATGAAGTGAAAATCATGGATATTCAAATAAAATTTTCTTTGCCTATATTAAAAATTACCTTTCTCAGTTAGGATATTTACTGTATTTTCTACATATATATGTTCATAACTTATCCCCATTTTGCACAAGCATGTATATCACAATAATCCAACAAATATATTTATAAATCAGAAAGCAACATTTAAATTTTAAACCAACACATCAAGTAATGTTTCTGGTATAAAAACAACAAATGTTCTCATTAGAATCTTCTGCACATTGGATTAAGGGTCTTAATTTGATGAGTCAGACCAATTATTAAATTAAAATTATTATTAACAGAATGATATAGACTAATTCAGTAAGAAACATCTGTTAAAGCCACAAAAATCATGTAAAATATCTTAAATTACATAAACAGAATATAATATTGCAATAATCTGCAAAAACTGAAACTTTTTTTTATTGCTACAACTATATTTGTAGTCGTGTTCTAAATATTTGATGAAGTCTTTTATAATATTTTTGCTGAGATTTACATTTTGAGTTGGAGAATGCAGTAAATGCTGTATAAATTTATGTAAATTTATTGTTAATATTTATCTAGTTTTAAATGTTTCTAAGTATGTATAAACACATTTGATTTCTATTCAACTTTTAATATTTTATTTGTATCACTGATTTCAATGAAGACAAAAGAACACACATGCTTACAGCATATGTAATCTGTTCAATTTGGAGAGGATGATTATAATGACTCAAAAATATAAATCTGCATTAAATATACAAAATATGCTAAATAAAAATGCATTATTACATTCTATCATATTTGTAGCATGTATCATATTTCCTGATTATATTTTATCATTAAATTTATACTTTCTGAAGTTTTAAATAATTGGTGACTGATAATTAAAATATTCATATAATTTTCAGTATCTATGCGGTACAGGATTTTTGTATTAAATAATTTAAAATGACCTAATTTATCTATAAAATATTAATAATGATTTTCCTTAGAATGATCATTTCTGGAAAATCACATACATGGTAAAATTGAAAGATTTTTCTTTTTTCACCTCATTGAAATAATTTGTAAATATTGAGATGTTAGTTAATGACTTGATGACAATTACAAAGTGATCAACTTAATCTGTTGTCATAATGTAATGGGTCATATAGATTACTGAATTACATTGAACTAATCAATATTTAATGATTTTATTTATTATCAAAATTTAGTCAGAGAGAATTCTGTCTTGGAAGTATGTTATCATAAGCCAAATGTAGATAGTCTTGATACCAGAAGAGGTATTTTGTGCTTCATGTCTACAAAAAGTTTCTGAATTTTGTTGTATTTCTTTGTTCAGTTGGTTTCAGGTCAGTGTTTTGACAGTTTAAGTTTCAGCTTCTCAGGCCTCTGAGTCTTCCTTTGAAAAATTGTTAACTCCTAGCCAAGTTAGGTGCAGTCATTTCTGATAGATCTAATTTGTATTTGTAAGAATTACTCTACATTGCTTTCTTTAAAACTAATTTCATTCTACAGTAAGAACTAATTAAAATTATTAGGAAGAAAACGTAGGCAAGTGCATTGCATGAATTAGAATGCTTTATCATTTTTGTGAAGTTATTTTGCTAGACTGAGATATATAAAATGTCTGTTATAATATGGATATTCTGGAGTTTGAAAGCAACTAGCCAATTTGAAATGCATGCTTCATGTAGACTATATCTCTTGGAATACTGAAAATATCTTCCCTAATTAACTTAATTAACTAAAAACTATCACTCTTGGAACTCTGCTAGCATAGTCTAACACTTAAAATGTACAATTATTCTTGCTAGAATCAGAAATTGCTTTAAAACTACCTAGGAATTTACTTAGGAATTAATACTATTGAAACTGATAGAAATGTGTGTTGTGCGGATATATTTTTTAACTCTTTAATCAATATCGAGAGTGGTAACTGATGTGAGGCCAACTGAAACAGCATCTAAACTTCAATGAGAAAAATATATCTCCTGCCCTTGATAAGTAAGAGACGTGGAATATGAGCACAAGGAACATTGTAGGTGTCAGTGATTGAAAATGTTTTTTTGTTTTAAATGACTCCATGTTGAGAAAATAGCTTTAGTTTCTATGCCTTGCACAAGCAGATATCTAAATTGTGTCCCAGTGCTTGTTCAAAAAAATATGTAGCATGTTCCAACACATCTACTTTTACAATACTAAGTTGAAAAATTTTAAATATAAGTTCAAGTGCTTAAACTTAAAGGCTCATGATTTCACTTCCCCCCATTAAATGAAACTAATATATTCTACATAAGTCCTAATAGAATTTTAATTGTAGAAGTAACAAAAATATGAATAAAGAAAATGCAATGCGAAAGAGGAAGCAAATTTTAAATACTTTTAAACTGTATTTTTGGGCCTCCCTGGTGGTGCAGCAGGTTGAGTGCTGTGCTGTGGAGCATCTGTGGCACAGCAGTATGAGTTTGATCCCCAGCCAGGGAGGGGACTCACATGGCACAGCAGACCTCTCCTGCCTCGCCTGCTGCTTCTCTCAGCAGTGTATTTCAGTCCTTCCTCCTGTTCTGCTCCCCACTCTGTCTCTGGTGAATCCTCTCACCTATTGTGACTCTGGCCTGTACCCCAGCTTCTTGTGTGCATAAATCTTAAAAAAAAAAAACAACAACTGTATTTTTATTTAATATTTGATGGTAGAGAATTTTCTTTTACTTTTTCCCTGTATTTTTAAAAATTTGATATCTCTAACCAAAATGTGAGTGACTATAGAGATTAAGTGAAACCCAAAAATATAAGTAATGTTTGTTTATACTAAAGACTAATTGCTTTAAGCATTTTTTAAATTTTTTTAAACTTTAACTCAGTATAGGACAATAATATTTGTTTACTCTCTAATATAATATATTCTTTCACTACAAAAATGAATGGTACACAGTTGCTATGTGTACTAGTATGGAAGATGATTTAGTTTTGTAAGGATTCTTATAAACATTTGCATAGGATGACATGTGAACAAAAGTAAGCAGTTCAGCCTGGAGGTTTAGGGGAGACTTCTTAGGAAAGAGTTGTCAACATATATTCTTATTAGCCTTTACTATCCTAAATTATCTTTACTGATGAGGCATTTACTTTACAACATGACAAATAGCAATACCTAACCATTAATTTGCCAGTAATGATCTCTGTCTTAAATTTGCCAGTTTGTATAAAGTCAGAAAACATATTAGATTGAGGAAAAGATCATCTGTTCAAGAAAAATGATGATTTTTCATTTTAATGGGTGTATATCATAACTTTCTGATCATTTTTTTCTTTTTGCTTCCATTGCTTATCATTTCCTTCTCTAAATCTCCTTTCTTTTTCGTTCTTTTTTCTCTTTTATACTGCCTTTCTGTCATTCCTCAATAAATTTTAATATTTAGCTTGACACTTAATCATTATGTGTATATTTTGTTGAGAAACATACTTCACTTTTAAAGAAAAGTATTATTTACTTAACATATTCTCTTAGTTTGGGAGTTTACTATTTTTCTTCCAGTTAGGTATTTTGTTTGCCCTCATCTTCATTATTTTCTTTCTCTGAGCTTTCAGTCTTACATAACATAACATGTCCATAGATCACTAATTTTCTGTTGGATGAAAGACATAATTTAAATGAAATAATTTTATGTTCAAATATAATGCATATTTACTGTTTTGTCACTTGTAATCTTTCCTATCAGTTGATTTCCAAATACTTGTGTCTCTTTAATTGAGTCTAGGTACAGTTTTAAAAGCTGAATTTTTTTTTTTAAATGTCAGTAGAAAAAGTGCTTATGTATGGAGGATGACTCTTTATCAGCTATACCTGATTCATAATTGACTGATGTGAGAATATTAACTGTGAATGTCCAGGACTAAATAAATCTGCCCTATGTTGTTCATAGCTAGACAAGGTAATGTCCCATTGACACTCAGTCTCTGTGTCTTTTGTGATTATGTCAACTGTTAGTTCATTGTCCAGATGTTCCAATAGCTTTAAGTATCATTTAATCACATAACTCCTTCAAATTATTGAAGATATTAGATCTGCTGTTGTATCATGTTAAATAATGTGTTAGCATAGAATAATTTATATCACTGATTTGTTCTTTAAAATATTTTGATCACTATTTTTATATGATTAGTATCAATATAATACTATATATATAGGATTTATATATATAGGATTTCATCAGTAAAGAGCTATAAGAGCTTTACTAGAATGCCAAAGGGATCTATGGAACAAAGATGATCAAACACCCATATTTTAAAAGGTTTAATTGACAATATCCTTTTAAATCTATTGCCTAAACCAAGCTAATTTTCGCATTCCACTTCCCATTGTTTCTTTTCTTCAACACATTCATTTTGTATAACACATAGCCTTTCTACGAGCAAGGAAAAGGAAAAGCTTTTTCTTAATATCTGAATAGATACCGTTCTCTTTATTCATGGGCTATACCTAAAATGTTCTATTTATTAAAAAAATTGTAGTGAAAATAACAAAAATATACCTGAATACTTATCTGATTCTCAAAGCCTTCTCAGAATCTCTTACATATAGAGACTCTGAGACATGTATCCACAGAGGTGTATATCATCTCTCACAATATTTTATCAACTGATTCTTCTAATTTTTCCATTCCCCTTGATTCCATTGTTTAGTTATAAAATGTCACATTTATTTTTTTCCAGTGTGCAACTTTTCTTTTCTTTTTTATTTATATAAAATATACAGTGTGTCCTTTGCTGTACAGAAGCTTTTAAGTTTGATGTAGTCCCAGGTGTTTATCTTTTCCTTCACTATCTTTGCTTTAGGTGTTGTGTCTCTAAAGATGTCATTGATGTGTATGTCATGTAGGGTTTTGCCTACTTTTTCTTCTA
>JAGFMF010011870.1:6336669-6387250 GCA_019455555.1 Galemys pyrenaicus
GGCCTTTATTATGTTAAGATATGGTCCTTCTATCCCAAGAATTCCAAGGGCCTTCATCATAAATGGATGCTGAACTTTGTTGAAAGCTTTCTCAGCATCCATTGATATAATCATGTGGGTTTTTTTTCTTCTTTTTTTTGATGTGGTAGATTACATTTATTAATTTTTGAATATTGAACCATCTTTGTGTTCCTGGGATAAATCCTACTTGGTCATGGTGGATTATCTTGTTGTTGCATTGTTGGATTCTGTTGAGGTTCATTGTTGGATTCATTGTTGAGATTTTATTGAGGATTTTTGCGTCAGTGTTCATTAGAGAGATTGGTCTGTAGTTTTCTTTTTTTTGTTGTCCTTTTTCGGTTTTGGTATTAGTGTGATGTTGGCTTCATAAAATGTGTTTGGTAGAACTGCTTCTTTTTCAATTTTTTGAAATAGTCTATGTAGGATAGGTACTAATTCAGTTCTGAATGTTTTGTAGAATTCATTTGTAAAGCCGTCTGGACCTGAACTTTTATTTTAGGGAAGGGCTTTGATTACTGTTTCAATTACACTACTTGTAATTGGACTGTTTAGATAGTCTATATCTTCTTTATCTAACTTCGGGTGATTGTAAAATTGCAGAAATTTGTCCATCTCTTCTAGATTGTTGAACTTGTTTGCATATAGCTTTTCATAATATTCTCTAATTATTCTTTTGATTTCTGCTGTGTCTGTTTTGATTTGTCCTCTTTCATTTGTTATCCTATTTATTTGTGTATCCTCCCATTTTTTCTTTGTTAACCTAGCTAGGGGTTTGTCTATTTTGTTTATTTTTTTCAAAGAACCAGCTTTTGGTTTTATTGATCTTCAGTCAGCCTGGGGCACCCATGGCAGCTAGGGAGACAGCTGGGCAGGCCTCCTGGAGATGCGCCCCAGCTTAGCCTTCTCTGTGAGACTGCTGACCGCGCCTCCACATGCGCCACATGTGCCTGCAAAATCTAGCCGCCAAGTCCCCCTAAAATGTCACATTTATAACCATGAAATTAAAATATATTAATTACTTCTTATTGTCTCCACATATATCCAAAAATAATAATATAGTTCTCAAGCCCTTGGTTACACTAACTATGTGAAATACCAATGAATAGAATTTTTCCTTCATGGGTTCTAAAAAATTGAAATATATGATAAAGAATTAGCAGTTCTAGGTCAGAATATTTCTTTCATTTCTTTATTAAAGGCTTTTTTTAAATTTTATTTTTGCATAGAATAACTGGGGTATAGGCAGAGGGTTAGAGGCTAAGAGCATTCACCAGAGACAGAGTGGGGAACAGAAACAAGTGAGTCTATTGAAATACACTGCTAAGGGAAGCAGCAGGTGAGACAGGAGAGGTCTGCTGTGCCATATGTGTTCTCTCCTTGGCCAGGGATCAAACTCATGCTTCAGTGGCTGGTGATACCTTGATAGCATTGAGAATTTAACCCCTCCACCACCAGGGAACTCCAAAATATCACTTTTATTAAAAATAAATATTATATTACATGATATAGTATAAAGTAACAATCAAATCATTCTATTAATTGAATTAGAAGAATCAAAGAGATCTACCCAATGTGGCACATATCCTATATCATCATATCCTATATCATCAAAATAAGCAAAAAACTAAATAAGAAAATAACAAGTACACTAACACCCTGAGTTTCTTGCAACTGAGGAGTATGTATTTTCACAGGGCTATACCACACATTTTACACTATTTTATGTCTTAAATGTTAGATTATTGTTCCACTTGAGTTTTATTGAGTCTTTACTCTGCTCATTGCATTATACTAGGTTTTATGGGGAGACAGAGACCCAGAAAATCTCTATTCTCCTGTAATTCATAAACTAGTGGGCCTGATGGACTCATAAATAAAAACAAATAATAACACAAAGCCTCTGGGATGACACTGATATGAGAAATGCTATTTTAAGTGAATGATGTACTGTGACAATAGGAGGGAAGAAAAAATAATTTTCTGTTCAGCAACAGATCCTATGTAAAAGAAATATGTCATAAAGAAATCAGAATTAGGGGTCTCCCTGGTGGCAGAAGGGGTTAAGTTTCAGCATTATGAAGCTATCAGCGGCCACTGCCATTGCAGCAGGAGTTCTATCCTAGACCAGGTTGCTAAGCCACGTGCTAGAGTGGACCTCTCCTGTCTCACCTGCGGCTCCCCTCAGCAGTGTATTTCAGTTAATCCGCCTGTTCTTCTCCCCAGTCTGTCTCTGGTGGATCCTCTCACTCCCCATCCCCACAACTGTGGCCTACACCCAGATCTTGTATGCATAAATAAATAAAATCTTTAAAAAATCAGAATTAAGAAAAGTAGCATTTCTTATCTATACATACTAAATACGAAAGATAATATACACTGTTCATTATACTAATATTGAAATATTGAGGTATATTCCAAAATTTTAAACTTGAATAGTCATTATATGATCCCCCTCATCAGTTAATGAAGTTGTGCCTAATTCAGGCTGTGAAAACTCCTATAGAAGTTCTTAGAAGAACTATAAGGAACAATAATAACAAGTAATAACACAAAAAACCCAAATAATTAGTTTTTAATGTTTATAATGAATTTTGACATAATAACAAGTTTTTTTGGAACAATGTAAAGTAATTAGACCGTGGTGTCCCATAGAGTGGTCTACACTGATGGCAATGTTTTAAAATTCTTATTGCCTAAAGAGTAACCACTAGCCCTGTATGACTATTAAGTAGTTAAAATGTGACTACTGCAATTTAAGAGACTTAATTTTAATTTTTTTTCAATTAAATAGTAAAAAAAGAAATATGTGGCTGGGGGCTACCCCATTTTCTAACATAAATCTGGTGTGTGTTTCTGAAAATTTGTTAGTTAACTAATGAGGCAAATAGTGAAAAGTCACAAGCACAGGGAGAAACTATTAAAGGATTCTATAAAGAAACAAGTGATCCAGACAATTGGAACCATCAAAAATGTTGCTGTAGGTAGTTGGTAAAATAAAGTGACCTCTGCCACGAGAGTTTTATTTAATGATTTCATAATTTACTTATCTGTGAATGTCCAATAGGAAACATGCAATTGCTTGTTGAGTAGATCATCAAACAAAGTGAATTATCTATTCAATAGGAAAGGAATCAGTATATATTGTTGTATTTAAATAGTACCTTAATAAAATTGGTTTTAAAAAATACATGTTAACTATGAAAACCTAAAATTAGTAACAAATCTGTGTTATCTTTTTCTGTCTCCTAATTTTATAATACCATAAGAGAAGATTGTTCAGATCATGGGGATAACTTTGTAAGATCGACTTGCAAGCTAAAGTCAATATTATATTGTATTTAAGGATAGCTAAAGTAAAGAGAATACTTTGACTCCAAACAGTTTTCACTTCAAAGAGTTTTGGATACTTAGATAAAACCTAAATTGTTTTAAACTGCATCATATAACTACATTTTAAAGCAACAATAAAAATATCTCACTCTTTAATCACTTGAGTATTTTACCTCTATGTAATATAAGAAAGGAAATAATCAAATTAGTTTAGTAATATAGATGAGTATTTATAAAATAACTGAAAATATAATAATTGAATGGTATATATAAAATTGGTTGTCCTCTCATTGGTATGAATAAAAAAAATCAACTAATCATAAATTGCAATGCAACTTGCTATTGGATGACATTAACCCCTAAAATAGATTCTAAAATAGCTTCTTGATGTGAACTGTTACTACTTATTCCTGTAATAAATTCAATCTATTACTAAACATAGGAGACTAACTATGCTATACTCAACTATATTTTCATCTGAGAATGAGAAAATTCCCTCAAAAGTTTCATAACTTCCTTGAAGTCAAAATAAGGATCTTCAAAAATAAATGTAATTTATTTTATATTTTATATTTATTATATATTTATAATATATTTTAAAGTAATGAAATGTAGTTATGAAAAGGAGATAAACTCATCAAATGTTATTTAAAAAGGTGTCAACAAAGATTTTAAACATCATAAAAATCTAGTTATAAAAATGCACAAATATAAGCAAATATGTGTATATATATAAAAATGTATGATATATTTATTAAATATTGTCGGGTACAATGTTAAGGATTTTAAGAGGAAACTATAAATAAGGAAGAAGTTCTTGTTCTCCTCAGGCTTAGAGTATTTTTTTTTTAATTTCATATTGGTTTGCTAATTTAATCTGTACTTTGTCTAGGTGAGTAAGGATCCATATGCCCTTTAGCTTATGATGTGACCAAAAGTTCATTAAATAAACAAGGTGTAGATAATAAAAAACAGAAAATGTTTGACAGTAATTCATGTAGATCTGATGAGATTTAAGATAGAGTTTCATTTAATCGTGCCCCATAATAGTGGTTAACATTGTGTTAATTTTATGGAATGACAGAACTGAAATTTTAGCTCACCATATTCCTTTGGCATACATAATAAATGTTTATGAAATGAGTTTTGACTTTGGCCATGAGTTTTGAATGGTTAAGTTTTGGGAATACTTGTATAATTAATAAAGGGCAAGGGTAGTATAAGATTGAAATTTTAATGACATAATTATATTTTTAAGTCAGCATGTCTAATTTAATTCTTTGATTAGCTAAATAAAGTCATCATTTAGTATGGTTTATTATTAGTATCCTGGTTGTTTTTGTTATTATTAACTAGCAGAAAATGCTCAGAGGCAATGTAAATGTAAAACTAAGTACAAATTAATGATAAGCAATAAGATTTGTAATCACTGTGAGGAAACAAAGATTAGCAGCTGGCATTTACAGATGGCCAATAAAATGTTCGAATATCCAAGACATGAATGCAAGGGGTGTGGTAGGTCTGAGTCAGGTAGTGACTAGACATGTGATCGTTGAGGTTAGCTTTTGGATTAGATAGATAGAGAACACTGAATGTATTTCTTCTACTAGGAATAGTTTCCATGAAAAAATAATCATCAAACTATGACCTTTCTCACTATGATACCTCTTGTAGCTAATTTATATCTCTTTATAGTTTATTTTGAAGGTTGAAATTATTGTTGGAGCTTTTGAAAAAGTTATTATTTGTAAATTAAATAATAATTTAGGTGACAACAAACCTGAGTTCATTAACTGACAGCCAAATCGAAGAACTGATACATTTATTTTTCTAAATTTACTGACGTGTGTGAGCTTCCTCTTAGGCTTACATCTGACCTTTCTGACATGCAGAATTATGGACCTTCAAAGGCTTTATGATGTTTAGTGAGCATCATGTCTATCAGCAAAACTTTAACTCAGTAGATACATGCTTATAAATATCAAAAAATTAGCAAATTGTACTTTAATGATTCGACCTTATGTGCCCTGCCATCCTAAACTCATCTTTCCAGTTCTGTATTTCCCCTATCCTCACTCATTTACCATCCACCGAAGAATATAAACTTATATATCTTTATATACATTCTCAATGAGATATGGACAGTGTAACTGCTTATAGGGAAAGGCAGGAAGTCATGCTTAACATTTGCACTTAATCTATATTTTTAGCCTCAGAAATCAGATTTTTTTCCCTCAATATTATGTCTTTAAGAATAATCAATAGGGCCCTCCCTGGTGGCAAGGGTTAAGCAACACACTATGAAGCAAATTGTAGCCACTGCAGCATGAGTTTGATCCCTGCTTCTGGCCAGGGGGGTGATCACATGGCGCAGCACACCTCTCCTGCTGTGCCCGCTGCTCCCCTCAGCAGTGTGTTTCAGTTGATCCACCTGTTCTGTTCCCTGCTCTGTTTCTGATGAATCCTCTCACCTCTAGTGCCTCTGGCCTGTACCCCATGCATAAATAAATAAAGCTTTTAAAAATAAATAATAATAATAGGGATGGTGGTAGAACTTTGGTGCTGGGAGCAGCTCATACTGCAGGCCTAGAGAAACATGAAGCTGTACTCCCAAAATTTATAAAGCATCGAAATAAATAAGATCATATTTATAAAAAGGATAGTAAGAAGTTCAACTTTATTCCCAGCATTGAAGTGAGTACCAAAATGAAATATCACCTATACAGCAACCCACCAAAAACAACACTTGATGTCTACAGTAATTTGTAAAGTGTGCTGTCTGCACCCCGGAGGTGCATAGGGTATATTCTTGGGGATGAAAAAAGAAAATATTAAATTTTAAAAAAGTTTTTATCATTTCTTTTTGGTTTGCTATAAAATGTATTAGTCTGTAACAAAGAATTTATTGCAGATATATTTTCATTATTTTAAATTGATCAAAGAACATAACCAATAATAAAATGTTGAAGATCTGTAGGAAAGTATGTTAGGATGTTTAAGTAGAATTCAATCCAGAGAAAATGATGAGTTATGAGTTAAATGCTAAAGTGATTTGACTGTGAAGTTGATTACATAAGTGGGGAATTCACTACTGACCCACATAACTTTCAAACTCTTTTATCAGCAGGAAACAGATGGCATATTTCATATAAGTATCTGAGAAGAGTACAATGCAGAGGCTATTTACCTAGGCATCCACAGACTTTAGAAAAAACAATGAGGAAGGGATGGTTGTGCACTGGAGCTACTAATAAGCAGTTAAGTCATTACCAGTCCCAGATCATAAGTGGAAGGGGAGGAAGCAATTATATAAACTCATTAAAAATACCTGTATGGATGTGAGCTATGCTCCTAAATTATGTACAATGGTATAAAACATTACCTTAATAAGAAATGATAAAATTTTTAAAAGCACCTCTATTGAGAAGCCACCTAACAGTGTGGTCTTTGTTTTTTTGACAAAGCTAGTTCATGACTACCACATAAGGAAGAACAGAGGGTATAAATGTCTAGACATAATTTTTGTTCTGCTATTCAAATTCTTACTGTTTCTTCCTAGCGGTCATATCTAATCTGAAGCCAAGGAAGAACAGGAGTTGTAGTCTATTCAGATCAATCTCTAGGGGCATAATTTGGGAAAGATAAAGAGAGGATTGTGGATGTGTAGAATTAGATGGAAAACTTCTTGCATTGTATTCATTTTCCTTCTCAGTATTTTCTCTTTTCCACATGAAAAATGTGTCCCTAAACGAGAATTGCAAATCAGATGCCATATCCTCATAAAATGGTACCAATACTCACATTTCCAAACAAATCTATAATGTTAGCAAGACTCAGTGCTTTTCATATATGTGGCAATTAGAAAAAAGTAGGGAAAGTAATGCTTAACATGAAATATAACTTCTATAGATTAGAATTAAATAGCTACTCATGATTTCTAGAAGATAATTATAATTCTTTTAGTTATTACATTCCATATGTATCCTGAGTTCCTTTAATCCCAAGTACATTCCATATGTATCCTGTGCAAACTTGTTTGCACAGACTTTTTTTTACATAGTCATATAATGCTATGGTATAAGACTTTGATTAGTTCTACCTTGATGGGATTGCTTCATTATTCTATTACTCTAGAATGGAAGCAAGTAATAAGCAGTTAATATAATATAATAATAAATTAATAATACTCTCATTGCATGGCATCACTCTAATTTCCATTTGGTAAATGAAATCAATCACTTCTTATAGTTCCTTTCTCTTTTAGTAAGTTCAATAGCTTGGAAACTCATAATGACTAGAGGCCACACTCAGTTTCTATTTAGCAAAGTCATGATTATGTTCTCTAGCAGCAGCATTTCTCTAATGGAACTATATTCTTTGAGTCTTTTTGGAGTCAGTGGGTTTGGAGAGTGGGGTTCTTCAGTTCACTAGAGCTTCGCATTCAGTGGCAGACAGTGAGTTTCCCAGGCGAGTTTCTCCATGAGGCAGAGACATTAGTTATATTTAAAGAGCAGGTTTATTAGGAAAAGGGGCAGAAGAATAAAGGACACTCGCATAAACGCAAGTGAGCAGGAAGAGCTGCCTGAAAGGGACAGGCCTGCATATTGCAGGTGCGAGGCCTTGAGGAGAGCTGCTTCTCTTGAAGGAGGTCAGTGAAGAGATGCCCCAGCAGGGTACAGGTCAAGGGCAAGCAGGAGCTGCAAGCAGGAGCTGTTGCCCTGCATAGGGAGAAAGTTGGTGAAAAGAAGCACTTTCATAGTCACACGTGGGCAGAAGGACTGCTGCCCAGTGCCAGTGCAGAGACTGCACTGATATAGTCTTCTCCTTGAGAGGGACTCCTTCATGGAGTAGCTTGCTTGTTGACTTTGAATAAATTATGTAGAATTTGAAAGGGACAGGAGATTCTACAATGGGGTCTTAAGATTCTACAGTGGGCTCAATCTCTCTATCTTTACCTTCAGGTCTGCTCTCCAGACACCTGCTATAGCAGTCTGATACCTGCTTGGATCTTTTGCTTTGTGATGTAGGCATTGGCACCTAAAGATCTTTTTTTCTGTAGTTATGAGTCCTAGGTCAAATAGGGCAATTTAGGGATAATTAGGTAGTTTCAGGGACAGTACAGGTGGGAACCTCAGAAGAGTTAAAGAAGCTTCAGAGATAAGGAGCACAAAAGGGATAAAGGAAGATCCAGGAGATGGGAAATACAGAATTCCAAAGGGAGCTAGTCAACACCCTAACTGCAAAAGAACATTCTAGAACAAAGGAGAGCTATGGCATGTAATGTAGGAAGATTCCAAGTATGGTATTAAGTGAGACTACTGAGAACTAGCCAATCACAGAAAGATTTGTCAAGATTCAGAATGATTAGGGAAAGAAAGTATATATTCCCTGAGGCACAACTCCACTTAGGCATCCTTGCCCCACCCTGGCCTGGCTCCACGGGACTGAAATCGCACTTATTTCTGTTCCTTGTCTCCTTAATAAACATTTTATTTCTCTAAAACAAATCTGCCTCTTCTTGCCTGCTTGCCTGAGAGTCTGTGAAGTTCCTTCTGCAGTTCCGTGAGACACCAACCATGGTGGTCAAGTAGCTGGGACTCAGTGTTGTTACTGCAGCCTGAGATCTATTCCTGGGTGGAAGGCTAGGCCTGAAAACCTGACATTATGGTATCAATTGGGTTAATGGCGGTTAATCCTTATACCCCCCCACTCACCCTCTGTGTGAGCCAAGTTTCTGATCTAATGGCACCTCCTTTCCAGTTTCTCTATTCTTATCCTCCATTATAACAATGTAACTTTAGGGTATAGAGATAAAAGCAAATATTCCCTCATGAGTCACTTGCAGAATGAGCACACTCTCATTCCTTCTTACGTTCCTCAGCCTGTGCATTCTGTATAAAGGAGAAATAACAACATACATTGGTTTATCTTGTTGGTTTACAATGTAAAATATCCTGTGAAACAGCAGCCTATATGCCAAGATTTTGCCTCTAAAGTGATGTTTTAACACTCCTTAAATTATACCATTCTATTAAGCCAACTGATTCTAGATATTTGAGGGCTGATCAATGGATTTTGGGGGCAAGCCCATTGTTATGTTTATTTTGTCATGATTATCACTGTTTTGAGGTGAGATTATGTCAAAATCCCAGGAAATTATCTAAAAATGGTGGTGCTGACAGAATTGTGGCAAGAGAAGACAAAATCCAAATTTCTGTCTTAATATTGCAAACTTGACAAATCATATGTGATAATAAATTGATAGCTAGAGTTTGTTATTGTGTATCTTAGGAACAATCTATAATCAATGTTGGACTGTGTAAGGGGTGTCTTTATTTTTGTTTAAAATTTATTTTTAATTAAGATTTATTTTTATTTATTCATAGAAGAACTGGGGTATAGGCTAGAGGTTCGGGAATGGTGAAAGTATTCACCAGAGACAGAGTGGGGACCAGAACAGGCAGATCTACTGAATACACTGCTAAGGGGAGCAGTGGTCTGGGAAGACAGGAGAGGTCTCTTGCATCAATTGGTGTGTTAGCTCCAGATTGATCTGAGGCTGCAGTTTTGATAGTGTGCTAGCACTGAGACAACCTTTAGGCCACCATGGAGACTTAAGGGGCTTTTTTTAAATGACCGTTATTTTACTTCAGATCTTCCTTTACAAAAGACTTTTCAAAGAATCTGGCAGCCAAAATGGGTACATTTACTTCCAAAGAATTCATGCTGTTGTATTTGCAGAGTAGGTCTGGATAGGGAAGTGGGGGGGTTTCCTATTTCAAACTGAAGTTAATGCTATTACTAGAACCATTACAAGATTAGAGCCTTTTAAATACTTTTAATGAGGAAGCTCATTCTTAATGCAAAAGGGAGTAATTTCATATTTCAACATTATTATATTTCTTTACTGAATCATTTAAACATTGGGCCAGTTGTTTTCAGAAACATGATTATAACATGTGCCAAATAACCTCTTACTGTATATATTAGCTTTAATAGGTATGTAGAAGGCTTTGTAAGCATGATTACGAAAGGAAAGTGAAAAATGTTATACTAATATAGGAATTTTATTATTCCTAAAAAGCAGTTAAGTACTTTGCTGCTTATCTTGTTCAGCTGTTATCTTTGTTGGTAAATTGTAGTGAAGTTCCTGGGAGGAGCTATCCTGATAGAACAACCCATAATTCTTTATGGGTACTCTTAAACTGCATTGTCAGTTTATGTAAACACAGAAGCTTTCCTTCCTTAGGGAACTTCACTCAGCATTCATCCCTTCTTTTTCATGCTAACATAGATCTCCTTAATGTTACACTTATCACAGGAAAAGGTTACAGTTATCTTCACTGATGCAATATTTTTTGTTAGTATGTTGCTACAATCACCATATTGAATAATATTGACATGATTATGAAAGTATATATAATGCTAAAGAAAAAACCTAATAAACCAATATTAATTCATTCATGACATATGCATGTATCATATAATAGAGTTTTATTGAAAAGAACTGGTTTTGTTATATTATTTCAGATCTTTTTTTCATGTAAGTATACTTTGATCATAATTCACCTCATAAAATAATCTGATGGCATAATTTTAATAACTACATAGCTTCCTTATATGACTAACAGTTTGTATAGTATTTAGCAAAGAGAGGACATACAGAGATAATACATTGTCTTTCCATGTGTGTACACACATATAATCATACTTTGATCGTCGGTGCAGGCAAAACTTTGGACATATCTGTATTCCTTAAATCATATTTTTTTAAAAAAAATTCTTGAGTCATAATTTGTAACCTCTATTTTTTTGTGTAAAATATTATAAAACAGGATGATATGGACATTCAATATAGTATATGAAAATTCATTTATAACCTCGATTTAAACTATATTTTGAAGTTATTTAAATATTTAAAGAAAAAAAAAGGACAAGAAAGGAAGGGTAACTGATCCATGAATGTAAAGTTGATAGCTATGAATATTTAAACAGAATTAATTTGTGTAATGTTATTAAGAAACATTTATCATCCTACATTAACTATTACTTTTATTGAAAGTTAACCTTGGGAATTGAAAATAAATTAATCGCATACTTGCTTTATTTACATGATGCTTTCTTCAACTATCTGCTTCGGATCTGATTTGTGATCTACATAACACTCCTTAAGGCCTTAGTCTCCATATCTACACATTTTTAATTTTGTGCCACTATGAAGAGAAATTCTTGAGTTTATATTAATATATGTAAATTTATTTATAATGCATATATGTCTCAAGCCAAATATTAAATACTAGTGTGGACTAATTCTGTAATGTAAAATAAATATGAATATTTATTTTTATTTAATACCACAATGGATAATTTTATGCATCTATGATTTGGGTAAAACATTTGTTTTAATTACTTTGTTGATCAGTCTTTCTGTAGAAGAACTAGATCATTTCAGAGCGTCCGTCTACTTTTTAAAATTTATTTACTGAGCTGAGTCAAAGTTGAGATAGAAAGTATTATTGAGGTTTTGCAGACTAAAGGAGCAAAGAATAAAGTGCATTAATAAAAATAACACTATTTCATATAAAATTAAGCCTGCATCCCAAGTGGTGTACCTGATCAGCCAAATTTTCCTCAGAATGGTGATTCAGACATCTGTGATACTGCCTTCTTGTGATGGCTCCGCTGTTTTCTATATGGGTCTTCCAAAGTTGATATAGCAAAGAAAAGAACTCAAAGAATCATATGGAGAAAGTTTTTATGGGTCAGTCCTGAAATTGTCATATCATTTCTGTTCTTACCAAGTTACCAAGCCACAATTACTGCTGGGGGAACTGCAGCTGGAGTATACTTATGTGTCCAGGAAATAAAGTAAAAAAGCTATAAAATCATAATAGATAGGACAATTATCTTACATGAAAGTTTTTAGTTTATAAACAGGCTCATTTTAGTCATTAGAGAATGGAAGGACACTCTCTTTTTTAATTGTATTATTATTGTTGTTGTTATTGTTATTAGGTTACTTTGGTTTACCATACTGTCTGTGATTTAGGAGCATATGTTAACATCTCTTCAGATGTATGTTACCACAACCATAACCAATGTCAAACACCCTAACCCTACACTGTAGTTCAGTAGACCCCCTTCCTCTTTTACTCCCCTTGTTCCTCCTCTAGTATTCTCAATTCTACAAGCAGCTTTCAAGAATTTGTTTTAGTTAGTTATACCTGTTCCTTTGTTGTTTTTTTTTTTTTCTCTCTACATTCCATTGTGAGTGAAAACATCTAGTATTTATCTTTTTCCTGCTGACTTACTTTGCTTAGCATAATCCTCTCCAGTTCTATTGAGGTTGTCACAAATGACAAGATCCCACCCTTTTTATTTTATTTTATTTTATTTTATTTTATTTTATTTTATTTTATTTTATTTTATTTTACTGAGTAGTATTCTTTTCTGTATGTGTGTATATGTGTGTATGTATGTATATTTATGCATGCATATATACACATTCTGTATCTTAATCTTAAGCTCATTTGTTGTTGGGTTTATGACTATTGTAAATAGTGCTATAGTAAACATAGATGTGCATATATGCCCTCAAATTAGTGTTTTTGCATTTTGGGGGTACACACCTAGAAATGAAATTACTGAATCATTTGATAGATAGATCTATTTTAAATATATCGAGATTTCCTCTATACTGTTTTCTATAAAGTTTGGATCAGTCTACATTCTCAGAAACAATTTATCTCTATGCCATCAATAACTCTTACTATCTCTGGTCTTTTGATGTGGATTATTCTCACAGGAGTGAAGTCATATCTATTGTGATTTGGGTTTGCATTACCTGATAAGTGCTGATGAACACTTTTTGTGTGCCTGTTGACCATCTGCATCTTATTTGGAGAAATGTCTCTCTACCCATTTTTTCAGTTGGATTGCTTGTTTCTTTTTTGTTGTGTTTTAGAGCTTCGATATTTCCTCTCTGTCTGATGTAATTATTTTTCTTACTCCACATGGTATCTTTATGTTTCAATGATAGTTTCTTTGTTGTTGTGCAGAAGTTTTTAGTTTGATATAATCCTGTTTGTTTATTTTCACTATTATTTCCTTTATCATTAAAATTGAGTTCCTAAAGACATTTCTCAATCCAATGTCTCAGAGATTTCTGCTTTTATATTCTATTTCATGGATTCAGGTCATGCTTTCAAATTTTTAATCCATTTTAAATTATTTTTTTGTGGATTGGTGAGTGGTCTAGTTTAATTATTACATGTGGTTGTTCAGTATTCTGAGCATCATTTATTGAAGAGACTTCCCTCTCTCCCATGTACTCCTGATACTTTTATCTTTGACTACTACGTAAATATGGGTCTATTTCTGGTCACTCAATTCAATCACATTGGTCTGTTGTGTCTATATTTTTTTCTAAAATATATTGTTTCATTCTTATAACTTTGAAGTGACAAACTTATAAACTTCAAACTTGAAGTCTGTAAGTTGATGACTCTTCTTTTTTTGGTCAGAATTGCTTTGGCTATTCAGGGTCTTTCGTAGGTCCATTGTACTGTAGTAGTTTCATTGATTTTTCACAAAATTTTAGTAATGTTTGCTATATTTCTGAAGAATGTTACTGAAAGTTTGATAGAAATGACATAGAATCTGTGGATTGCTTTGTTATAATAACCATTTTGACAATGTTAATGTCTTTCCATTTCTTTATGTCTTCTGCTCCTTTATAACAATGTGTTATAATTTTTGTTGTGCAGAATTTCCAGCTCCTTTTAAAAGTTTGTCCCTGTTTGTTCAGGTGATTTTAAATGAGACTATTAACATGAGTTTGATCTCATTTAGTTCATTGATTATAGCAGTCAATATATTTTTCTATATTCATATTGTAACCTACCAGTTCACTTTAATGACTTATTGATTTTAATAGTTTTCTGGAGGAATCATTAAGGTTTTCATTGTACACTGTGTCATCTGTTATTAGTGATAGCCTTACTTCTTTTCCCATTCAGATTACTTTTATATCTTTCTTTTATCTAACTTCTCTAGCTGAGAAAACTTCCAATGCTGTGTTGAATAGTAATAGTGAAAGTGGACATCCTTACCTTATATCTGATACTACAAAAAAAGCTTTCCATTTTTCATCATTGAGTATGATGTTAGCTATGGGTTTGGCATATATGATCATTTTCTGTTCAGATATGTTGCTTCTATCCTATATTTTGATAACTTTTATCATGAATATATTTCAAATTTTGTCAGATGTTCTCTCTGAATCTACTCATATAATCAAATGATTTTTGAATTTTCTTTTGTTGATGTGGGTTATTACAGTGATGATTTTCAGATATTTAACCAAACTTGCATCCTGGAATAAATCCCATTTGGTCATGATGTGTCATACTTTAAATGAATTGTTGAATTTGGTTTGTTCAGATTTTGTTGTAAAGACTATCAAAGCAGTAGTTTCTTGGTTTTTCTTTCTTTTTCTTTTTAAGATTTATTTATTTATGTACACAAGCACTGGGGTACAGGCCAGAGGTGCGGGGATGGGGGCAGGGTGTGTGTGTGTGTGAGAGGATTCACCAGAGACAGAGTGGGGAGCAGAACAGGCAGATTAACCGAAGCATACTGCTGAGGGGAGCAGCGGGCGAGGCAGGAGAGGTCTGCTGCGCCATGTGGGTCCCCTACCTGGCTGGCAGCAGGGATCGAACTCGTGTTGCATGGCTGCGGTTTGCTTCATAGTACTTGCTTAACCCTCTGCGCCACCAGGGAGGCCCCGGTTTTTCTCTATTTTTCATAATGGCTTCTCTTTCACTTTTTGTTTCTTTTAAGTGAGTATTATTTTTATTTAATCTAAATATAATATATACTTGTTTAAAAAACTTAGTTAGGGCCTCCCTGGTGGCACAAGGGCTTCATTTGCAGCACTACAAAGCTATCCGCAGCCACTGCAGCAACAATTCAATCCCTGGCCAGGGAGCTAACCCACATGGTGCAACAGACGTCTCCTATCTAAGCCACTGCTTCCCTCAGCAGTGTATTTCAGTCACTCTGCATATTCTGCTCCCCACTCTATCTCTGGCCTGCACCCCAATGCTTGTACATATAAATAAATAAATGTCTTAAAAAATAGTTAAAGGAAACTTTGGAAATCAGTGTTCTCTTGGGTATATGGAAGATCTCTCACTTGGACAGCTAATGGGAAATGCTACCTTGTTAATATCTTACAGTAGACACCTTCCTGGGAAACTTGTTAATTTCTGCTGGACTTGATCCAGACAGGTTTTGCTGCTTGTAAATTTCTTGCTCCATAAAAATCTAGTTACTGAAATGTAATAGACAAAAATCAGAACACCACATATGGCAATGATAAAAAATGAAAGAGAAAGTTATTGTCAGATGTGTCAGACTTACAAAAGTTATATATAGTTCTTTTTCAAAGGGATACTAAATGAGTTGCTATTTATTCATGCATTAAATAGAAGTAATTTAACTGTTTAATCTATAACACATTAATTTACATATGACAATATTGATAGTATAGTTTTGATATTTGAAGTAAACTTTACTTTTACTTTAACAGTAATTACCATTGATAAAAACATGGTCCAGAGAGTACTGCGTAGAGGGCAAAATGACTTGGCTGGTTGGAGTGATGAGGTGATATCCTTAACTACTGATTACACTACAAAATACATTTATGATTGACAGGACAAAAACATTGTCTTAGAGAAATTGATTTATTGGCAATGGAGCCTAAATATTCAAAGAGGAGTCGGACTAATCATCAAAATTTTTAATTTCTTACTTTTGCAAATTGGAAGTGATACAAATAAAAGAAGAGATATGGTTATATGAAAAGACTTTAAATTGAAATTTAAAGGCAAATAAACAGAAATTATTAACAGTAAATGTGAGGGTGGGAATATAATTTTTGAAGTAATTTGGTAGGACACATGGCACATGGAAAACCTTTTAGATTTTTGTTTAATGTTATATTTTCCCAATATACATGGTAGATTACTATATGCCATAACAAAATAAAATCAATACTTTAAAATAAAATTTTATTCTAAACTTTTTTCTATATGTGGGTTGTTTCATTTCACTTTCATAAAATATAAACTGCTCATTGTATGTTTGAAAAAAATATAAGTTGCTGTGTAATGTTATTGAAGATCAGAGATAATACAGATAGCACAAATGCTATCTTTTTCATTTCCTATTTATATTATTTGAAGGTTGAAAAAATGTTTTCTTCTAACAAGAAGTATTTTTTAGTTAAAATACAAAAAATTAAAAAGATTGTTTTTTACATTATAATTTTGTATTCTTTTAGCTTAAGCAAGGTGAAGACACCAATAGTTCTGCTTATGCACAAAAATATTTTATAAGATGTCAAATATGCATTCTTTAGAGGTTATTATAGAAAAATGTATTAAAACTTTGATAGGGAGGCACTTAACCTGTTATGCGTTGAGTTATCTATTTTCCTCAAAGAAACAGTATCATTAAAGAAAATTATTATGTTTATTGCAAATTAGTCTGGATCTAAGGAAACTATAGCAATTTTATTGTAAACAATAGTATTATAATATGACACATTTAGTCTTACTACCACTGAAAAACTATAATCTTCATAATGTTAAATAAAGAAACTGTTATATCTTTTGAATATATTATAAAAGTCCAATACTTTTGAAATTTATTACCTTTTATTGAGGTAATATTGGCATGTAACATTGTATATGATTCAGAGGTATAAATTCATACTTCTTCATATGTATTTTGCAACACACCCACAACCACCAAGGTACCTATAGTCTTTTACTGTATTCCATTGGGTCTTCTCTCCTCTTTGTTCTGTACTCCCACCTTATCTAGTAATCTCAACTCTTCAGTCAGATTATCGTGGTTTGTTTTGGTATGGTTTTGTCTGTTTTCTGTGTATTCCATGTATGAGTGAAGTCATCTGATTTTTGTCTTATTCCTCCTGACATTTTTCATTTTTGCTTAACATGATCCCCTCCAGTTCCATCTATGTTGTTACAAATCCAATATTTTATCTTTTTAATAGCTGTGTAGTATTCTATCACATATATACACTACATCTTCTCAATACTCACCTGTTACTGGGAACTTAGGATGTTTACATTATGAGGCTTTTGAAAATATTACTGCAATGAATCCTATGTTCAATAGGATTGCACATATTACTTTGAATTAGTGTTTCTGCATTTTCAACTAGATGCCTCAGAGTACAATTGCTGGAATATGTGGTAGATATATTTTTAATATTAAGAAATCTCTATGTAATGTTCCTCTGGGGCTGGACTAGTCTATGTTTGTACCAACATTGTAACAAAGGTTTCTTTTTCTCCACCACCATCTTACCCAAAGCAATATGTAGATTTGGTGCAATCCCTATAAATATTTCAATGGCATTCTTCAAAGAAATAGAACAAATATTGCTAAAAGTTATGTGGAACACAAGAGATTCCAGACATACAAAGGAATACTGACCAAAAAAAAAAAAAAAAAGAAGAGTAGAGGAATCACAACCCCAGATTTCAAACTAAACTATAAAGCTAAAATAATCATATACTAATCAAAAAAGTATGTTATTGGAATAAAATAGACACACAAAATAATACAATAGAATTAAGAGCCCATAAGTAATCTAACATTAAATAGGCATTTAATCTATGATATAGGAGCCAAGACTATACTTTTAAGAAAGTAAAGTCTTTTCAAAAAATGGTGTTGGGAAAACTGGACATCCAGAAGCAAGAAATTCTTTTTTTATTTGATGTTAGGTACTAAAATTTTCCCAGTTGATACCATTTTTCTACATTTGAGATGATTCTCAGGTAAATCACCTTCCTGATATCTATATCTAAAGGTCCTTAGGATACCTATTCTCTTTTATAGTTTGACTCTTGTTATTCCAAAGTCAGCATACATTTTCAAAGAGAATAATCAACATTATCAATTCTATTTAAATACTATTAATACCAAATGTGATGTGTCATCAGCTCAAAAGAGAGATGCTTGTGTTTATCCTAGATTGAACAATTTTTATATATCTTAGAATCTGCATTATTATGAAATACATAAAAATTTCTTTTCAAATGAATTAAATTTTTTAAATTTAAATATTTGTCTTTTAAATTATGTGGAAATTAAACTCAATATAATTAATGTGTTAGGAGCTGTAATATAACGTTGGAGGCAAGACCAGAAACACATTCCTTTCACTTTAAACAAACTTAATATCCTTATGAAGAGTGAATTAAGGTTGAGATCGACTGAATCTGTATGTTTTAATTGCATGTTAATATGCACATGAGTACATACATGAACATACTCCTGCATATACATTGATACATGTTTTTAAAAGCTAAAAGTGGCATCTGTGTAGTGAAAACTTAAAGAAAATGACCAGAGCATTAACTTGTATATCAGATCTTCAATTCTTTTAATAAACATCTGAGCTCAGAATATTGCTGTGAAATTTCAGTTTAGAACTGGAACTATATAGTATATAATCTATTTTTCTAACTATCTATCTATCTATCTATCTATCTATCTATCTATCTATCTATCTATCTATCTATCTATCATCTATATATCCTCTATCTATCTCAGTAGCTCCAGTTATAGTATTTAAATATAACTTGATATTTGAAATTATGTCATCACCATTTAAATTATTTTTCCTTATTGGAAAACGCTTTGACAAATGCATCACATTGTAATGGCAATGAATGATTATCAACCTAGCTTGCTTTTATAAAATTCCATAGTAGTAGATCTATGAATATCAAAGCATTTAATTAAATGTGAAAATAAATTATTCTTGGTATGTTTTCAACAGTTCTTTTACTGTGAACAACTTGATCTGCTCAGTGCTCAATTTTACTCCTCTTTAACATATTTAAAAGTATGATAGAAGTTTAAACTTTGGTGTTTTGCATTGCTTGGTTATGATTTTAATGATTTGTCAGATAATACAATATGTTTAATCCTGAAAGATACAATATTGAATTAATGAATTAAGATAGGTTGTTTTTTTAATGTAACAGATGAACTATAAGTAATGAAGTCTTTTATTATATTAAGTCAGTCTATAAATAATACCATTTAGACTCTAATTTGATACATACATTTATTCAGTTCATTATCTGTGTGTTTGCATGTATGTGTGTATCTGTGTGTGTTCTACAGCTGTTATTTCAAGAAACCAAGAAGGACCAGGAGAAATGGGAAAGGCTGTGCTGATTCCTAAAGATGACCAGGAGAAAATGAAAGAACTCTTTAAAATCAATCAGTTTAATCTTATGGCCAGTGATTTGATTGCCCTTAACAGAAGTCTGCCGGATGTAAGATTGGAGGGGTGAGTTTACATATTATGTAATTTTAAGTATTAGTAATCCCCATATTTTAGGATATGTCCAAACTTCAGTTAACTGAGATTATTTTGGTTCTAGAACTGCATGTGTCTCAGTACCCATAACATAGCAGGAATTCACTATGCATATGATGAGAAATATGAACTGTTTAATCCCTGGAAGTTCAAAATATGTCACTGATAAAGATATTGCATATACAAAAACATAATAGGTTTTGCTTCATGAGATTTTTTTGGCTTTGCTTTATCTTGCCAACCACAGAGTAAACATGCTCTTTGACAGATTATTTGTTTGCCTGCATAGATAGCTCTTACACTTTGCCTTGAAAAACTACGGGTGTTGTTGCTCCAGCATAAGGATAACTAATTGCCTTTATGATTCTTTGACCCTTTAAAAATATTTATTATGGATTTGAGCAATTTTTGCTGCTATATGTTATTATAATGTTCATTTGTCAACCATGTAGGAAATACTCACTTGAAAATTACAATGTATGAAATATTATGTTGAAGGTTTGACTTAAATGTGATTTCCTGTAAGTTATTCTCTATATATTTGAATGTATTTTAAATGGAAGTAACCCAAAATCAGTATATTTAGTGACAGTATTGCCATCCTTCTATATAGTTCTCATAAAGTAATCCCTTGGCATTAAGAAGAGATAACAGCCCAAGATTTAGGAAAATCTTCAAGCTAACAAAATATGCCCTAGAAAACACTTCTATATAAGTAGAAGTTGTTCTTTTAGAGATATGTAATGACATTCTCTGCATTCAGTAAAATCAGCTAATTAAAATAAAGCTTGCCACTTATAATGGGTTATATGACATTATTAATATAGTGATGTTAGCTTCGTATTTACTAAATCTGATGTTTTTCCTTTCTGTATAACTTCAGTTAAGTCTAAAATATAGTAACTGAACTAGGACTGGATTGTCGGAATGTTCCTTTTATAGCTTAGTAACTAGTATCTTACATTCTCATATGATTTTAAAATGCCTCACCAAAACCAAAAAATAAATGTGTATTATATATATTATTGGTCCCCATAAAATGGCTAAACCATCAAATATTACATTGTTTATCCCAAAGGTCAAAAATTTTGGAGCTAGTTCTGTCCATGCTTGTGTATATTTATTTGTATGCATATAGACATATTTTTAATTTATTGTTTTTCAGTTTTTCACATTTATTTTGGAAAGTGGTTTCCTTGTCTGCCTACATTTATATTTTTAAAGACATACAGTAAGCATATTCTTCTAAATAGATGAACATTTTGGATACTGAGATAATAATGTTCTACATTTATTTTATGGCTTTGTTCTATGTACCGTATGGTGACCAATGGGTAAATATGACTTATAGGGTGACAAATGGGAAAATGTGATACTTATAAATCATATTTTCCTGTATTCTGGAAAGCTATGTAAGCACTATTTCAAATTTAAAAAAAATATCTTGGGTTTCAACTATCACAACATAAATTAATTTTGATCAGATCTTGCATAATTTAGGTATGAATTATGAAAGTAGCAGCAGCTTCATTGACTAGCCATTTAAAGTATTTGTGATATTACTTTTTTTAAGAATCAGCATATTAAGTACTTTAATGTTAAGTCTAACTAAAAAACAGAAAAAATTCAAATTATGTATATAATGGAATGCTACTCAACTATAAATTTTATCATTCTTGACAACTTGGATGGAACTTATGTTAAGGTCATTGAGGGATTATGCTAAGTGAAATGTAAGATATATATAATAAAATACAATAAAATTTTACTCATATGTAGTAGATAAAGAAACAGTAAATGAACAAACAAAACACGATCTATCGCTAGATTCAGCAATGAAATAGTGGTTACCAGGAGGGAAGGGGGTTTGAGAGTAGTAAAATGGGTCAATGGGCAATTAGATGGAAACTAAACACTGCCAGGTGATTATAATGAAATATGTAAGATGAAAATATACAACAGCACACTTGAAATTTATATTGTTATAAATCAATATTACCTCAAAAAAGAAAACCTATAAAGAGCATGGAGTCATAGCAGATATATGAAAATGAGAGAAAGAATAAAGGTATTCTTCAGGCTAAAAAAAATATTGTTTAATATAAAAAATACAGAAAATACTATACTACTTGTGGATTTTTTTTAATTCCAAGGTTTTATAAATAGTTTATGAAATTATGTTAGTAAAATAAAAGACTTTCTATTTTATTTTTACATGGCACCACAGATGATACTATTGTTGGAAAAAAATGCAGATATTAGCCATGTTTCTAGAAAAATCATAAAGTACATGTCAGGTTCACTGGGGACATTTGCAGGTGATCTTTAATGACTCAATTGTGTGACTTCCTGAGAACAATTTTTTTCTTTTTGATTGTTTTTATTCTTTTATTGTGTAGAAGAACTGGGTTATAGGCCAAATGTGTGGGGGATAAGAGGATTCTCCAGAGACAGAGTGGCGAGCAGAATAGGCAGATCTACTGAAATATACTGCTAAGGGGGGCAGCCAATGAGACAAGCAAGATTTGCTGCACCATGTGGTTTAGCTCTCTGACTGGGGATTGAATTCAGGCTCCAGAGAATATAGCTACCAGGGAGGCCTGGGAATATTTGATGTTGAAAAACATAAATCAGACTAGCAAATGCTTATTTAAAAAATATAGAATACTTTTTATTCTAAGTTTTGCTATTAGTCACAAGTCAATTTGGATAGTTACATTTCTAAGAGATATGACCAGGTTCAGCTATCCTCAATGATGATTGATATAAATTATATAAAGATTTTTAAAAATAGGATTCACAAATAATTCATTTAATAGTAAACTTAATTTATTTTAGTGGACAACTTGAGTTTACATTCACTTATAAAGTGTCTGAACCACACCAAACAGTGACTTTGTTCAACAGCTCAGTGCATTTTACTAGACTATACCCTTAAACTGACTTGCTGAATTCAGAAAATTGGGAAAGTAGTTTAATACTGTTTGACTTTAATATCCATCTACAAATGTTTGAGGATGTGTTCAGAGGAATAACTTGAGTAAATAGGCCCAGGTCTTCACAGATAAGTACTAGATAAAATTAGTTTTTCTTAGAGGCAATTGTGATAAAACCTTAAGACAAATTGGAGTTAAGTTCTGGACAGTGCATCCCTGTCACTGTTTAAATACTTATATTGATTTGCTTATTTACATGATACATTTTATTAATATAAAATTTCTGTATAATTATATAAATGATATAATATATGAGATATATTTTATGATAAAAATTGAGTGTTTGAGGAACAAAAACTATAGTGTCAAAAATAATCATTGTAGTAGGATATTTTAATTGCTATTAGACTGCCTTATTAAATTTCTATAAGTTCCTCTATTTCTGTTAATTTTTTTGTTGTTGTTATTTTGTTTTTTAAAGATTTACTTATTTATAAATACAAGAATTGGGGTACAGGCCAGAGGTGTGGGGGGTGAGCGGATTCACCAGAGACAGAGCAGGGAACAGAACAGGCAGATCAACAGATATACAATGTGGAGGGAAGCAGCGGGAGAGGCAGGAGAGGTCTGCAGCGACAGGTTGGTCACCTCCCTGGCAGGTGGCAGGGATCCAACTCGCGCTGTAGTGACTGAGGTCTGTTTCATAGTGCGTTGCTTAACTCTCTGCGCCACCAGGGAGGCCCCTCTGTTAATTTTGTATAGCTGATATTTATGTACAGGTGAAATGACACACAGCTCTAACCAATCCTATGTTCTTTGCCTATATGCCATCACTTTATTTTTATTTTTTTTATCATTGTATTTGAGGAGTAGAGGACCCCCCCCCTTTATACACTATTGCCATAGTGCATCCTCCACCAAAGCACCCATAGTCCTCCTCTATAGTCCATTGTGCTCCCTCCCTACTTTTTTCTTGCACCTCTTCTTCCTGAATCCCTCTGGATTTCTCAGTTTATATAAACTTTCAAGCATACAAGTTTTAGTCTGACCCTTTGGATTTTCTGCATTCCACTTACAAATGATGCCATCTACTACTTGTCTTTCTCCTTCTGACTTATTTTATCATAATCCCTTCCAATTTCATCCACATTGCCATTAATTTGTATTTTTGATCACTGAGTGTGACTATTCCATGTGTGTAAATATCACATATGTTTTATCTCTCCTCTGTTTTGGGGCATTTACATTGTTTTCATATATACTATTATAAACAGAGCTTCTGTGAACATAATAGTGCAAGTTTACCTTTCAATTAGTGTTTTTATGTTCTTTGTAGATATGTAGGTATGGGATTGTTATTTTCACAGCACTATTTGTTGAAGAGGCTTTCTTTGTTCCTGTGTATACTTAGCTCCTTGTCAAAGATTAACTATTCATATTAATTGGGTTTATATCTGGGGTCTCAATTCTATTCCACTGGTATGTGTGTCTGTTTCTGTTCTAGTACCATGCCTTATGGTACTTACTTATGACTTAGTAGTATATGACTTACTAGACTTAGTAGTATAATTTGAAGTCTGGAAATGTGAATCCTTCAGTTCTTCCTCCCCCTCTTCCCCCTACTCCCCCTCCTACCTCTCTTCTACCTCTTCCCCCTCCTCCCCCTCCTTTTCTCTCCTCCCCCTCCTCCTCTCCTCTTCCCCCTTCTCCTCTCTCTCCATCCCCCTCATCTTCCCCCTCCTCCCCTCCCCTCTTCCTCCTCCCCCTCCTCCTCCTCCTCTTCCTTTCTCCTCCCTTCTCCTTCTTTCTTCTCCTTCTTCTTTTGGATTACATTAGCTATTTGGGGTCTTTTTTAGTTCTATAAGAATTTCATTAATGCTAATTGTATTTATTTGAACAATGCCTTTGAAAATTTGATAGGGATTGCATTGAATCTATATTGCTTTGCGTAAGATATTCATTTTGACAATGGTGCTTCTTCCGATTAATTAGTAGTTTATATCAACTCATTTCTTTGTGTCTTCTCTATTTCTTTAACTATTTTTATAGTTTTGTTTTGTGTCTTTTTTTGTATAGGTCCTTTCTCTTCTTTGTTTGGTTTATTTGTAGATGTTTAATTTTTTTGTTTTTTGGTTTTTTTTTTTTAGTTTGATGAATAATGGAATGACTTTCTTAATTTCCTTCTCCTCTGAATTATTGTTTACCTATAGGCAGGCAATGGACTTTTATGTATTGATGTTATAATCTGCCACTTTGGTGAAGTGATTTATTTTTTAATTTTTCAGCAGAATAAAAAAGTTATATTTTAAAATTGTGATTCATAATTTTAAGAAAAGTGATTACTAACTTGCTATGTTGATGTCTCAGCATTAGGTGGTTATTATTATATTTCTGATCAACTATAGGCCCGTAAGTTTATAAATTTATATAGTTTAGATAAATAACCTTAAATAGTTCTGTTTTCAGAAAGCAAGAAAGTATATGTAATTTTGTTTGATTTTTAAAATGTTGCTATTTGGAGAATCATGAAAAAAGCCCATTAAAATATAATAAAAACATTATTTTTGAGCTCCTAATTTGCTAGGATGTCCTATATATTGTTCTATGTGCTGGGAATATAGTGATGAACAAAACTAAGTTACCTGCTTCCTAGACTATAGAACAAATTAAAGAACTAAGAATAGTCAGGGATAGAGATTAGAGTAATGAGGGAAAACCTCTTTGAGAAACTCACATTTGAATAAATTGAGTGAACACTCAGCATGTAAATATTATATATATTTTAAATAATATACAGAGGTGTTAAATATTTAGTAGGTGCTGGGAGCTGGCAATGGTAGAAATATAACAGACTTATGTATATAAAATTACATGAAGACATAAAAGCAATGGAGCAAATACTAAATGCATAGATGCATGTGTGCAAATATGGCTTTACAAAAAAATGGGGTTTGAATTGTGTTTCCATGGAAGTTGAAAAAAAAAACACATTTTGGTTTGCTAAGACATCTCTTCAATGTTATTCTATGCCTCTAGGCTTTTACGGAAGTTTTCAAAACATCGTGACTATGATCATAATCAATGAGGTATATATATATGACTCAGTGACATGAAGAGAAATAGGAGAAGAAAAAGTGAAATGTGGAGAGATATTTTGAGTAATTAGGGGGAAAATTTTCTAGACATGAAGCCTAAGCACACAGGTATAAGGTGTGACATTAAGACACACTGGTGAATTGTGGGCAAGTCATTAAATTTCTAAGTCCCTGTTTCCTTTCATTGAATAGATAAATGATTTAGTCATTCAAGCAACCAATCAATCCTAATACAGCCTTAGCTTTGAGAACAACAACAACTAAAAATATGTAAGAGTGTAAGAGGCCATGACTGTGGAGCATATAAAGAATATATTTACATGAACAGCTTATTACAATACTTTACGAACATACCTCTAGTTGTAAAATGACAAAGACCAGAATTGAGCTTATATCTATTGTTTGTTGTGCCATTTTGTATTTATTATTATTAATGTTCTATGGTATTATCTTGTGCTCTCTAACTCCTTTTATGGTCTAAGTAAGAAAACTTTGTAAGCAATTGACTTCTCCCTTGACTCTGCAATTCTTTTTGAATAAGAAATTAACACTAATTACTGGGTGCATATTTATAAAACAGCTACAAGCAATTAAGACAAAATACTAAGGTTCTTTAGCATTTACTTGTATTCAGACATTTAATAGCACTTCAAGTTCTGGTATTGAGTTACTTGAAGGTTATAATGCAGCTGGCTTTTAAATATATTTCATCAGGGAAAAAATGAGGAAATAGGAAATTTATTTCAGCTATTTATATCCTAGACCAAATAACTGCTTCTTACGTATGCACACTTGCAAGCTGATAAAGAGAGAAAGACTCTAGCACTCTTGCATTATTAGTGGAAGAAGAGCTGTAGCATACAAATTCTGAATAAGTTGTTCTCAAAGGACAAAGAGTTTATTTACTACATAAAAGAGAAATATAGTGTATATTTTTCTGTGCTTAATCTCATAAGTGTACCTACCCATTTATATAGAATGTCTTTCCAATGAATTAAAATATGATAAATGCAGCATTGATTGCACAAAGAAGAAATAGAAAATGAGGATATTAATTGGATTTCTGATCTCTGTTCCACATCTTCTCTTTTTAATTTTAGAAATACTACAACTTTCATATATTGGCAAAGTTTTGCCTGTGAAGATAATAATTTCTATAATACTTTGATTTAGGTAAAGTGCTCATGTGTAGAATTAATTTCACTATCCAAATTAAAAATTATATGTAAGAATATCTCTGTGTATTTGTATCTATCTATCTATCTACCTATCTATCTATCATCTATCATCTATCTGTAATCTACTTATCTAAACAAATGAAGAATATGAAGCTTATAGGTATTGTTATTCTCTTTGGGATAAAACTTTTATGCTATAATTTTTCTTTAAGAAAGTTGCTTAAAATTATTAGGTGTGTACTTATGGATACATTTGTGTACTGCAGAAACAGAAACTCTTTGTATTTAACTCTATACTCTAACTCTTTATTCATACGTAATTCTGTACTTAAACTCCCCCACAATAGTCCCTTTATTTAAGTTTATTTTCTGACACCTTCATTTTGAGTTTTCTTAATTTGGTAAAATATAGATAATATAAAATTTTACCATTTTAAGTATTTTTAAGTATGTAGTCCAGTAGTGTAAAGTATGAAGGGATTAGAATATATCATACACAAATACACTACATTGACCTAAACATTATTTTGAGATAAAGCAGACACAGGACAATTTCACTTTTCTCCCCCATCAGCCTAAATGCAAGGCATACATTTTCCTTCTGAAGATGTCCCTGTCTTTTGAACCAGGGAGGGAATAACCATTATCACTGCATATGGAGTTATTACTGAGATAATTCTGCAAAAAAAACCCCAAAAAACAAAAACAAAAAAACACCTTAGTAAATAACCATTATCTTCTATCAATTTCCTTTATATATTTTGTACAGTTGTCATTTTACATAGTCGTCATCTCTAGAAAACTAGCCACCTTTTTTATTTGTCTTGTCATTTCTCCACAATTTATTGCCCTTTGTTAAAATGACTGGTAAGCCCTAGATTTTAACTAGATCTTTGTGCCTTAACTTGTTTTCAATAAAGTTCTCTCCCTCTGAAAACCAAGATATTAATATTACATCGAATTTATACATGTTTTCTCTTGTTACTTTTTCTTTTTTCAGTTTAATTCCCAGCACCAGGTACTAAACCCAAGAGGGCAAGGAAAAGTTTTTCTTTGCAGGTCCATATAAGTTTTGCAATTAGTCTCTGGAATTCTCTTTCTCTTGCAAAATTGAAATACTGTATTATTAAATGACCCACATCACCACTTATCTCTAGTTGCTCACAATCACCATTCTAATTTTTGTCTCTATGAATTTGACTGCTGTTGGTGCTTCCCATGAATGGAAGCATACAATATTTGTATACCATACAATATTTGTCTTTTTCTCACTGACTTATTTCAATTAATATATGTCCTCAAGTGTTTTTTTTTTGTAGCATATACCATAATTTCCTAACTTTCCCTGTTTGAATTATATTCTATTATATGTATACATTATTTCTGTTTATCCACTCATACATTGTATGTACTTTGGCTTGCTTACACCTTTGGCTAGTGTAGATAACCCTACTATAGACATGGAATTACAGATATTTCATTGAAACTCTGTTAATTGTTTAGGATGTATTCCCAGTAGTGGAATTGCTCTATCATATGCTTATACTGTTACAAAATTTTTGAAGAAGTACCATGTTGGTTCATAGCAGTTGTACCATTTTATATTCCAAGGGTTATAAGGATTCTATTTTTTCCACATTCTTGCCAATACTTTCTAATTTCTGCTTTTGTTATTTTTTATAGTCACCCTAATGGAAATGAGGTTTTGAGTTGTGTGAATTGTGGTTAAGTAAGTATCTTTTCACGTGCTTATTGGTCATTTGTATATCTTCCTTGGAGAATGTCTATACAAGTCCCTAGTTTGTATTTTTATCAGATTGTTTTGTTGCTGAGCTATAAGAAAGAGGTCTTTATATATTCTGTATTAAGCACTTATCATAGATATGATTTACAAATATTTCCTTTCATTCTGAAGGTTGTCTTGTCATTCTGTAATAAATTGCCCTTTGATTAACCAGGAATATCACAAAGTAGCCCCCCTATGTTTTCTTCTAAAATTATCAAAGGTTTAGCTAATTTACTTAAGCTTTGGTCTAGTTTGAGTTAATCTTTATTTATGAAGTAAGCTAAATGTCCAGATGTATTTTTTTTCTCAAAAAAATACTGTCCTGACCCAGTTTGTAAGTAACTCTGGCCCTCCAACTGAAAGCCATATGTGGTTTTCTATATGTAGGACAACATTCATGGTCCCTGTATTCCTTTGTACTCTAGGTCTGTTTTTACAATGCTACTACATTCTTTGGCTGCAGTAGTTTTGTCATAAACTTTGAAATCAGGACGTGTAAGCTTCTAACTTTAATCTTAGAGAATATTTTTAAATGACAGGCACTTTCTTCCCAGACTTGTAAATATAATTTTCAGTTTTCATTCACAACCTTATTCTTATAAAACAATTCTCTTATTATTTTATATATTTGTCACTAATCAGTAGCTAATTGTGTCCCTGTGAAAACCAAGAGCTACAGTTCTCCATTGTGAATCATTATATTTGCAAGAAAGAAAATATCCAAAAATTTATATTACATGGGATGGTGAATTTAGAAGTATGGTTGTACGGTAATGAGGTGGGGGAACTTTTTTTTTTTAATATTTTATTTATTTATGCATACAAGAGCTAGGGTACAGGCCAGAGTCCATGTTGGTGAGATGATTCACCAGAGACAGAACGGGGAACAGAACAGGCAGGTGGACTGAAACGCAGGGTGAGGCAGGAGAAGTCTGCTACGCCACGTAGGTCCCCTCCCTGGCCAGCGGCAGGGATCAAACTCCTGTTGCAGTGACTGCAGTTTGCTTCATAGTGCGTTGCTTAACCTACTGAGCCACCAGCGAGGCCCGAGGTGGGGGAACATTTTATAAAAGCCTTGCTTTTTAGGGTGAATATCTATAGACCTAGTATTAGTTAAAAAGGAGATTGCTTTCTGAGCAGGAAGTAAAGCACATTGAGAAACAAGTTCTAGTTTGAGCAACTACTGTTTTAAAAACATGAATATAATTAACTTCAGTTTTCTTCCTGGTTATTATTTCCTTTGTCTTCTTATAGGCTTATATACTGAAGTTGTCTAAATAAGATTTTACTTTTGTTTTCCAAAGTCTAAATGAGGAAACAAATAATGTGCTTTTGATTTTTAAAATCTATCATGGTCATTATATGTTTACTAACATTTCTCCTACTTAGGTTATTTAGGACTAAACTGGTTTCCATACTTAACCCACTATCATGGCCACCAGCGTTTTTTGATTTTAATTTTTTTATTGTTGTCCATCATTTGATTCTGTGTAAATTGGGGCAGAAATGTTTATCTTCTTTGAAAGTCATTTCATGTGGTTAAGATGTAATAGACTCAAAAAAAAAAAAGATGTAATAGACGCTATTCTAGAAATTAAAAATTTTAAAAAGAAAGGTAAAAGTGATTTTTAAAATGCATAAATTTTGGATAATGAGGAATGGACACAGGTGTAGACAGAAAGTATGAGACAATTCCACAAGAGTAGAAAGTTGCAGCTAGTCATTCTGAGACCTTGCAAGGAAGATGGAGGTGTACAAATAATTCCTATACTATTGTTTAGATTTGTAATAGGAGGAAAGTTGGATAGAAATTCAGCAGAAAGGAAATGACATTGGAAGAGATATTGATGCTGTTTTATATAGAACATATTATAAATGGGGAGATGCTTAGATATTATAATATTCACTATTGTCATTATTTTTGTACTGATATGACATTCTTATCACATTCCTAGATATTGAAGTTGTCTGGGATAATTGCTTTAGGACATAAAACAACCTGTAATAATAGATTAAAGTGAAGGGAAATGATAAGAATCAAATTCAGAGTAGCTTCAGGAGGAGTGAACAGGTGTGATTTTGAATTTTCAGTTCTATCTGTGCATGTTTGTACATGTGTGTATGTATATTAACCAGAAGTAAATAAGGAGGAGGGTATCCAGCTGTAAAGACAATTTATCTAAAGTACATTTTGAAATGATATTTCATAATTGATAACTTGATACAAGGAAGAAAAGAAGTGAAGATTCAAAAGATGACTAATATTTCAAATGTGGGTGATTAGTAGATGGCGGTGTTACTGTTTATAACACACATACACACATGTAAATAGCTCTCTATATATCCACACATAGGAACATTGGGTAAACCAAATTGTTGCAGAAAAAAAAGTTACCTTTACAAGAAAACTTTTTGCCAGCATATGAAAGTTGTAGTCGTTCTTGAAATAAAAAGAAGTGTAACAAAGATTAGAAATCCAATTAATATTCACTTTTTATATCTTTTCTTGGTGAAATTGGTGCTACATTTATCTTTACAGTGTTAGTATAATTGAGAAAAATGTAATCTAAAATTTTTCTGAGGTTTTTAATCTTATGAAAAAATTAGCCCTTAAAAGTTACCCTTTGTAGATAAAGTATGGAAGGGTTTTATATATATATATATAAAATATATACATATATATACATTTTATATATACATAAAAGATGTTAATTCAAAAGATAAAGATTATTTCTTAATAAACATTTGGGGTAAATAAAACTTAAAAAGCATATAGTTGTGCTATTGTTTAAAAAATCTAATTTAGAAGGAATATTTGAGTTCTGCATAAATTTTTCCCTTCTTTTTTTTTTTCTTAGACAGATATGTTCTATATACATATCAGTGTGGTAAGAGAAAGTTGAATTATTCTAATGACAACTTATAATGCTATTTTGCTGATAAAAATTTGAAGTTATAGTTAATATAGCTTAACCTACTACAGTAAGATAAAACTCCTAAAATTTCTTAGATAGCATAAATAATATTCTGATGACCTTGCAAATTCTCCTTTTAGAAGTCAATATAATTTATAAGTGATAATTTCTATATAAATGAGAAAATTATCACTCAGAAAATTTGAGTTTGGGTCTTAAATTTTAATCTGTAACATTTTAATGCTGCTATATGACTTTATTACATTAAAACAGTATCAAAAGTAAATATATTTTATTGTATACATTCCAAGTCCAACTTGAAATATGTAGAACATGCATGTAGGATAAAAATATATCTCTAAGGATATACTTTCCACTAGGTATTTATTTATTATCATGAAAAGCTTTATTTTTCTCCTGAATAAAGGCATTTTTTTCTGTCCCTTTTAGGTTTTTTTTTCTTTGTGAATATTGATATAGTATACACACAAAGAGCCATTTTCAGTAAAATGTCATAAGCAGCTTTTTGGTGAGAGAGTTAATTTTCTAAAATGATATTCTAAGAAATCTACATGAAAAATGTCAGTATAATATAATACTTATCATTAAAAGTATAAAAAGTTGAAGTTTACAATGTAGTAAAATTCAAACTCATAAACACTCATCCAAATCTCCTTTCTGACCATTATTTTATGAGAAATTTAAAAGTAAATATAGAATAGTGATTAGGGAAGATTTTTCTCCCCAGGTGCCAATTAAAATTCATGAAATAATTAATTTCTGTAATAATGCTAAATTAATTAGTAGTCAGTAATTGTTGAGCTTTGACTATGAACCAGGCAGTACTATAAGTGTTTTACTTACATTATCTCACTGAATAATCAATAAAACCATTGAACTATATTTTATTTTATTGTGTTTATTTTCCGGATGGAAAATTACTTAAAATGAGTAAGGGACTTCTCCAAGTTTATACAGCTGATATTATAAAATAGGTGGGCTTTTTTTTAGTGGAAAGGATAGCAAATTTTCCAAATGAGAGGGAAGGCATGAGGGGGCACACTAAGTAAGATGACTAAATGGTGTGTTCCAGAGACTAATGTAATACAATAGCGAGTTTATTTGAGGATCACTGTATCATTATAATGACAGAAATGCTGACTCACACTGTCATGAACACTACCCTCAAGCACTGCCCTTAATGCTGTCCATCAATCATATGCCACCTTCCTTGTCTGTCCTCTATTCCACTTTGTAAATTATTAATTCATAACATTAGCACTCCCCTCAACCTCCATTACCTCCTGTTTGATCATCACTGTCAGCTTATGACCTTGCTTTCTATATTATTGAGAAAAATAGGAGCAAATAGAAGAAAATCTCCATTATTTCCAACATCACATCTACTCTCATACTTTCATTTGAGATCCTATAATCTATCTTTCCCTGTTACTATGAATGCATTGTTCATGCTTTTAATGACAGCCAGCTCATCTATTGCACGATAGATTTCATCACCTCTTAATTACTCAAGTGCATTGTTCCAACAATTCTGACACTTCTTCAATTATCAATTATTTTCTCTCTTGGGCTGTTCCTAACTGCATGTAAATGTGCTATTTATTCTTTCTTAAAAGCAAATATAAACACAAAAGAGCCTGCAGACAACATTTCTCCCTACAGATATGTCTTCTTTTCTACTCTTGTTCAAAATCTTGGAGGAGATGAATATACTTAACTGCTTTGGTTAAGTATAAGTTAAGTATATAACTCCTTCACTTTGTCCAAAACCCACTTCATTTAAATTTTTTTATTAGATTTATTTAATTGTATTTGACATTATTTGTAGTCCCCAGGGAGCTCCTACCACCATTTCACTCCTGCACCATCACCTCAGTCCCTTGTGCTCTTTATGACCTCATCCCTTCTTTGCCCTCCCTTCCTGCCCCCCTCCATGATCCCTTTGGTTTATCTTTGACCTTTTGATCTTGTTGAATGACATTTGTTTGTTTGTTTGTGGTTGTAATTGTCCATTTCCTTAAATTTACTCCTTTTTTTTGGTTTTCTTCTTTTTTATTTTTTGTTGTAGTTGTTCTTTCACATTCCTCCTAAAAGTGAAGTCATCCGATATTTTTCTCTTGCCTTCTGACTTGTTTCACTGAGTATAATTCCTTCTAGCTCCATCCATGTTTCTATAAATGGCCCTAGTTTATAAGTTTTGATTTCTGAATAGTATTCCATTGTGTATATGTACCACATCTTCTTGATCCAGTCATCTACTTTTGGACATTTGGGTTGTTTCCAGGTCTTACCAATTACAAATAGTGCTGCAATAAACATGAGGGTAGAGGTACTCTTGTATCGTTTTTTTTTTTGTCCTTTGGGTAGATCCCTAGGAGTGGGATTGCTGGGTCATAAGGTAGTTCTATTTTTAGTAGACTGAGGAACCTCCATAGGACCTTCCATATTGGTTGGATTAACTTGCATTCTCACCAGTAGTGTACTAGGGTTCCTTTTTCTCCACATCCTCACCAGCATTTGTTGTTGTTGTTTTTTGATATGTACCATTCTTATCGGTGTAAGGTGATACCTCATTGTAGTTTTAATTTGCGTTGTCCTGATTATGAGAGATGTTGAGCATTTTCTCGTGTACCTGTTGGCTATGTGTATGTTCTCTTTGGAGACATGTTCTTTAAGTTCTGCCCATTTTTTGATTGGGATTTTTACTTTGTTTTTCTTGAGTTTTATGAGTTCTTTGTATATCTTTGTGATCAGACCCTTGTCCGTTGTGTGGAGCACAAAGATTTTTTCCCAGTCAGTGGGGTGTCTGTTTTATTTACTATTTCCTTTGCTGTACAGAAGCTTTTTATCTTGATGTAGTCTCATCTGTTTATTCCCATTTTTATTGCTTTGGGGTGTTATTGAAATGTATGTCTTGTAGCATTTTACCTATGTTTTCTTCTATACATTTTATAGTTTCAGGTTTTACATTTAAGTCTTTTATCCATTTTGAGTTGATTTTTGTACATGGTGTGAAATAGTGGTCCAGTTTCATTTTTTTGCATATTTTGGACCAGTTTTTCCAGCACCATTTATTGAATAAGCTGTCTTTGTTCCAGTGCGTATTCTTTGCTTCTTTGTCAAAGATCCTTTGTCCATAGTTTTTTGTGAAGCCCACTTCATTTAATTTTAACTCCCAGAATATCAGCAAAATTTTTCTTGCCAAAATCACCACTGAATCTTATGTTGTACAATTAGTGATAAGTTCCTAGTTTTCATATTTCTTGAACTATAAGCATAATTTGACACTTAATTTCAAACACCTTTTAAAATAAATTTTCTCATTTAACTTCCAAGTCACCATGTTGTCCTAATTTTCTCATGCTTCAATAACTATTCCTTCTCTTTGTGGTTAGCCAGTGCCTTTTTGTCTCACTAATCTCTCTACATATATATATATATATGTATATATATGATGTATTAGTCCTAGGAGTTGGCCTGCTTTGTGTCAGCAGTCATTATCTTGGAAGTTTCATATAGTCTCTTCACTTTAAAAATCATCTCAAGCTCTAGTTCAGACCTCTCCCCTGAATATCCAGAATTGAATATCCAAGAGTGTTCTTGGTATCTTCACTCAAATATCTTACATACATCTGAAAATTTACATATTCAGAACTCAGAACTAAAATTTCCTCTTTCCATGGACTTCATCTTCTTAGGAAAAGGAAATGCATATTCCCAGTGATCATGATAAGCTTAGCAGTCTCATTTGACCTCTCTCTTACAAACTACTTCTGCTGCATCACCAAATTAACAATATTAGTCTTATGATTTCTGCTGCTACCACTTTACTCAAGCTACCAGTATTTATCACCTGAAGGTTTGTAGTAATCCACTAAATGTTTTTTGGTCTCTCTCTCTCTCTCTCAATCAGTTTCTCTACAAACTGATCAACATACCAGAGTGATCATCTTAAGATCCATCAGTTTGTGCTACTAGTTTGCAGTAATCTCTCCAGTGCTCTACATCTCTTTCACTATAGAAACTGAAATTTTTTCAGTGTCCTACATCGCTCCATCTGAACTAATTTCTTTCACATCTACATTCATCTACACTCAACTTTCTTTCAATTCCAGGTATAGGTGAACCTTGGAATACACTCAGAACAGCCCCCAATTTAGGGCTTTTATATCTTCTATTCCCTTTGCCTGAGATGTTTGTCCCCTATGTATCCACATGCTTTGCTCCCTTACCTTCAAGGTCTTTACTCAAATGTCACTTTCGCTGAGCTCTCCCATTGCCAAAGTATGTAAAATTAAACTCATACATGGTTCTTATCTCCTCTCTCTCTGAATTACTTTCCTCCCTGTATAGTACTGGCTACCTCATATATGGATGTTTTCCTTATTTATTTTCTTTATTATCTGCTTTCCCCATAAAATATAAATACATTGGATGCACTTAACTTTCTGTGTTTTATTTATTGCTCTATTCCCAGATCTTTAAAGAGTTTCTGCTGTATAATGGTCCTCAATAAATATTTATTAAATGAATTTTTAAATTAAAGAATAATGATACAGATTCTGATATCATGTAGTGGATATAACAGGCAGGAAAACTTGACTTTGATTTTATAATCAAAATAGAACTGTAATAGATTTTCCAATAGATATGGACAGGATGAAAGAGGTGTAGATCTGTATTGAGTAAGTTAGCATTTTTTTTTTTTTTTTCAGCAGGAGAGTTTAGCCTGTTGCAAATTAAGATATAGTGAAGTTGGAAATGGCCCAGGGTTGGGAATTACTGTAATGTGCTCTGTAAAAGATCAGAGCAAAATTGAAATAGCTGGAATTAGATGATTATTAAAAGGGGAATGACAAATTATTAAATGTACAGTCAAATCCTTTTTTTAATTTTTAGTTTACTGAGAACTACTAAATGTAAATCACTATGCTAGGTACTTATAAATTCCCAACTTCTAGTCCTTCTCTCCAATACTCAAATTAGGCTCAAAAAGTAAATGGCATTATTCCTACTTTATAATTAAGTACACTACAGGGGAAAGAGATGTTGTTTTGGCTGAATTATTAAAAATGGCTTTCTCCCAGAATGTCTTCTTAACTTACTCGCAGGCTTTCCTTACCACATTTCAAATGATTTATCTGAGGTCTTTTTTTTTTTTTTTTTGAGCTATTTTTACTTAGTATTAAAAAAAAATTTACTTTCAAATAGTAAGTAATCCTAATTTTTGAATAGCATTTGCTGACCACCATAATGTCCATTGTGTGAGGCATCTGTGTTTAGATTTCTAGTGAGGGGAATTTTAGAGACTTATCTAAAATTAGAGAAGTTAGACACCTAACTTCTCGTAGGCCCCTCCTCTCCTTTGTTACTCCTTCAGGAAATAGGCTACCAGGGCCCCCTTGCCTCAGCTGACAGTCCTATTGATCAAAATCCCTTAGAGAGGCTTTAAACCAGGTTGCCTCCTCCATGTTCACGTGCTCTTAGAAACTTGTGGCTACTTGCCACAGGAAATCTTGGAAATGTGATTCTCTAACAACAGACTCATTTTACCCACTGAGAATCCTATAGGCTGCCTCCTGCACTGAATGTCTCCAAACACCATGGAAATCAGGTTACATTCCTTAAGTACATTCTAAATGCATTCTCAAAGCATGGTTTCAGGTTATGATTTCACAGTCAATAAACATCTATAATCCCTTAAAAGCAGTCACATCCTCTAAGATTGAATAGCTAAGGTCCCTGTCATTTGGCTTGGTAAAATAGAAGTACCTTTCTCCCATGCCAGAGAAGTAGGAGCCACCACCACATAGAAGAGCTTACTTCATTAAGCTCTTCTCTAAATCCCTAATCTCTCATGGGGTTGAAGGTGAGTGATTCTTTGTGAAAGACTTCAAAGACACAGCATCAGTTCTGCTATCTTTTCAGCCATTTCTTTTAAACTTGGGTTACCTATCAGGAACTGGCAACAGTTTTCAGACTTGCTAAAATCAAAGAAAAAGTGTTTTTTCTTACCTTATTATGTATATTTGTGTGTCTCTTATCATACAGTATATAAGCTTCAAAGTCAGAATTTATGCAAAGCTTTCTGACTCTAATGTTGTATTCTTCCTAACGCTCCTTACTTAAGTTCCTGGAGAGGGCAGAGAACACTATCATAAAGAGTGATCAGAAATCCCTATGAAATGCCGTATGCTTTATTCATACCTGTGAACAAGTATGCCTTGTTCAATGAATGTATACTTGGAGTACATGAATAACAACTAAACCATTAAGCAGCATTTTAGTAGAATGGGTATTTCTGCAATTATGCATCTAGAAGTTTATGTGAAATGCATCTAAAGCGCAGATGATGGAAGTGGACTCTGGAGTTGAAAGATGAGTAAATGTGAGTACTGTGGTGGTACATTTTAGGAATTCCAAAATTGATAAGCATTGTGGTGGGAATAGAAACAAGGAGATAACAATGTGGATGATTAAATGGGAGGCTAAAACAGATGGTGGACTTTAAAGGAAGAAACCCAGTGGGACTGGATAAATAATGAGAGAAGCATTGAGGACTAAGGAAAAGTGAACAATCTATCTCAAGAATTCAAAGAATATAGGATGAGATGAGGCCTTTGACAATCAAAATGTTATAAGAAGTAGCACTTGGAAGAATTTTTTTTTGTGTGCTTTTGTAATAACTCTGCTGTAATCAAGATGATTAGATTATAAGAAAAGATGAAACTGAGCATCATGATAATCAAGTGCAATTTTTTCTTTTGAAAAATAAGGTTTTTTTTTCATCCAAATATAAGTTCTCTGTATCAGAAGCAAACAAATAAAAGAACAAACAAACAAACAACAACAACAAAAAAAACCTGGATAAGAATAATTGTCATATGCCTGGAATTTAAGAAATAAAGAATTTTTTGTTGTTAGAAGAACCAAGTACATGGAGGAAAGTGTCAGTTTAACTATTAAAGTATTCTTTGTACAATTTCAAAAGAGCATAACTTTTGTGCCTTTTGTGAACAGTGTTGGTCATTTGGTCAATTGGTCATCTGACAGTTCAGCTGTTAGTGATTTTAATAGAAGTAAAATGCCTCAGCTATTTAATAGACTGTGGCACAAAATTGCAGACCAGAAACAGGAGACTGAAAGACATGAGGTCTATGCATAGATAAACATGTTTCAACCATAGGCTGGCTACTAAAGATGCTTTCTGGGGGAATGTGGCTGTGGTTACATAGCTACCATATTTCCATTTTCATTTTGATGATCTAGAAGACTTCCCTATATCTTCCACTAGGAAGATAAGACCCTCCTATTAAAGCATATTGTAGAGGTTGGGAGGCAGGGAGGCAGGAAGGCATGGGGCAGGTTCTCAATGATTTGGTCAGACAAGTAAAGGAGGAGTCCTGGAGCTGCTGATGGCTTTTTCAGGCTTTTATTAATATTTCTGCATCATTTGTAATGAGGTGACCAGGTACATGGCAGGCGAGGGGTCTGGGGGTCAGGAAGGTAGCAGCCTCTTAGCCCCCAGTGAATCTTTGCTCTCTCTGGGCTGCTGCTTCTTCTGCCACTACTACTGCTAACTGCTGCTGGAGACCCCATGACACCACCCTTATATGCCCAATCTCTCAGCCCAGGTGTGCCCACCTTCACAATCCCACACCCTACTCAAGGTGCTGCCATTAGGCATGCATGTAGGACTGCAGTTTCTATCATTGACACTAATGGTGGGAGAATGGAAAAATATGTCTCATTTACTCATATTCATTAATTTTAATAGATAAATTGAATATATTTGGCTTATAAAGAAATTTATTCACTAGAGTTAAGTCAAGTTTACATCCCCACTGTGCTTAGAAATGGCAACCAAAAAATTAAAAATTTCATATTATTAGTTTTAATTTTATGAAATTATAATGATGCATTAGTTGCTTTGGTGACATCTTTAAATATGTGAATAGAAATCATTACTATCTTCACTGAGTGTACTTATGATAGCTTTGACCCTTACATGCAATTATTATGACTATTATTATTTCTAATTCCTATTTATATGTTTTGTAACATTTAATATACATAACATCAGATGAGTTTGTTTCATCATTTTCATTTGCAATGACCACTTAAATTCCCCAAAATTATGTATTAAAAAACAAAACAAAACTGTGGCTCTAGCCACATTCTTAGACCACATGAGTGTCCTACTAGTCATCTCAATGCTGCTGTCTATTTGCCACCTGGGCTGTGGTGGCTGTATCATCATATTCGGTTTGACATAGAATATCTTGAATGGCTATGTGTATTTTGGTGCTCTTGTCCATTTGAGACTTAAAGTGGCTATTTCTTTTAATTCCTTTAAAATCTTTTTTTTGCTATAATTTTTTTTCTTTCCAAAAAGTTAATTTTAGTGCAGTTGGTGTTTTCCACCAAAATAAAATGTAGAGAGACTTCCCATATATATCCTAATCCCAAATACACATAGACTCCCCCACTGTCAACATCCTCCAACAGGCAGGAACACTAACACATGATAATTGCTCAAAATTGGGAGTTTAAATCTGGGTTTAATTTCATGGGATTGCGAATGTGTAATAACTGGCAACCAGTGATCTTTTTACTGTGTCTGTAGTTTCACCGCCTTTAGGATATCAAATAGTCGGAATCATAATATATAGCCTCTGCAGACTGTTGGCTTATTTTACTTAAGAGCATCCATTAGATTTCTTACATATCTTCTCATGGCTTCCTACCTCCTTTATTTTCAGGACTAATAATATTCCATTGCCTGGATATCCCAAAGTTTGTCTTGTCACCTACTAAAGGGCATTTTCCTTGCCTCCAAATTTTGGTAAATATAAGTAAACTGGCTCTGTAATAACTGTATGGGTGTCAGAGGGGCAAGAACAATAAATGCACATATTCTAAGGAAGAATATAACAATTATTAAAGTGGTAAAGATCAGTAAGAATCACACAGTAATACTGATTTCATTTCATTTAATTGTTTTAACACTGACACTTTTGTTATTTAATATTGTTATCTAGTTAATATTGGTTTACATTCTTTTTTGTATTTTAGAAGCATAGGAGTCCCTATTTGTGGCATTATCACAGTGCAGCCATGACCAAAGCACCCATGATCCACCACCATAACCCACTGTGCTCCCTTCCCATTTTTTTCTCACTCCTTTGCCCCTTTGGTCATCTCAGTTCTACAGTTAGTTTTCAAAGGTTAGTTTTTAGTTTGGCTTTATCTGACCCTTCTTTGGTTTCTCTATATTCCACATGTAAGTAACACAAACAGATATTTGTGTTTCTTCTTCTGACTTAATCCCTTCCAGTGAGATGCCACCTGACAGCTGTGAGAATGGCCCATATTAAAGAAACCCAAAACAATGAGCACTAGTATGTGGAGGAAAAGGATCCCCTTTATACTATTGGTGGAACTGTAAACTGGTCCCACTATGGGAAACAGTATCGAGGCTTCTCGAAGGAATAAAAATGGATCTTCCATAAAACTCAACAATTCCACTCCTAGGTATCTTCCCAAAGAATGCAAAACCAAAGGGAAACCTATACGCCCATGTTCATTCCAGCACTATTTACAATAGCCAAGCTATGAAAACAACCTAAGTGCCTAAACACAGATGAGTGGATCAAGATGATGTGCTGTTTACACAATGGGATACTGCTTAGCTATCAAAAAAAAAAAAATAAGCTCTTGATATTGGTGGCAACATGAATGGAGTAATACTTATTTTAAACTGGAGTTTTAAAAATTAGCATTGGGCAATAATTCAGAGTAGCATTTTAAATATATCTCTCCGTCATAAGCTAACTAGGTCCCCTTGGCATGCAAACTGTTGGTTTCTTATTTATAAATGAAAGCATTTATCTTGATATCCTCCAAGATTTCTTTCAGTTCTAAGATTCCTTCTCAATGATGTTTTTGTTAAGATGTAACTTCTATCTTATCTTTAGCACACATATGCTACATAATGCAAGACAATTATCTCATGCTATATTACAGATGCTGGATATTTTGTTAAGCCATTTGTTCATAAGCAATGTCAACAATATAGATAGTAATTCTATATAGAATTACTCTATATCCTAATATGTACTACAGAAAAGTGTTTAGAATTTATAGTGACTATTAGCCATTAATCTATAAATTTACAGTATTTTGAAGGCAAAACTAGCGTTAGTAGTAAAAGATCATAAAAATGGTAAAAAAGGCAATCTGTGGGTGATTAATTGCTTACATATAATTGACATATACATAAAGCCAGTAGAGCATTCTATTTCTGTGTTACATTGATCACATTTGAGATTTGTAGTTATAGCTGAAATATTTAAAATGTTTATATGATTTCAACAACTAAGATATATTTTAACAATGCATTGTATTGTAAGTGGTGAAGCATGATGCACTGTCAACTCAAATAGGGTATGTTAAGTTCATTAAAAATTTTTAAAAACTTAAATCTAGGATTCTGGTAAACAATATATAGGGAGCAGAGTTCAAGAATAAAAAATTTACTGACTAAACAGGAATGATTATGTTCAGTTGAAAGATTTAGTCAACGTGTCTACATAAAGGTTGAAGTAATTTCAATTATGAAAAGTTATTTATGAGGAACATAAGAAAGCACATGATGTCAGCCTCAAATACTAGTAACTTAAATTTAGAATTTGACATTAGAATAGTAATATTCATTTGAATATGAACACATGCACATACAGACAAATTTAGAATTAAGAAAGTCAAAATTTTGGAAAGTATCAACAGTGCTATTTATTATCAATAAAGCAAAAAAAAAAGATTGCTCATTTATAATAAAACTTAAGCATAAGGAGAACAGGGATTGAGTCTGATTTTTTTCATTATCATCATTCTGATGTCTACCAAGTATTTAAAAGTAGTCTGTGTCATTGATTATATTCTGAATAAATTAATAAATACACTGTTTTAAAAAAAATCCAAGTAAAAATCCCACACCCAGTAAAAATTTACCTGCTGTCTTAAAATACTTCTAAAAGAGAACTCAGAGAGAAAACATATGGAATAATAGTATGCTATCATGAAAGAAAATCTTACTCTTAAAAAAATATTACTCTTTAAGTTGTTGAATAATATAATCTTACAGATATCAATTAAAATTTATATATTTGTCTTTGGAGATTGTAATCTCTGTCTACCAAAACAGAAAGCATTGCTAAGAACAAAAAATGCTTTTGTGTGTATGTTTCTATTGAGGAAAAGTCCTTTTGATTTTAGTTATTTTTCTTATTTTAACACATTATGTCATTATCACACTTTTCAGAGTTTGGTATATAACTGGGACATATGTATATGTTTACACTTAGCCTCATTATATCAGCAAAATACAGATAAAAGTAGCTATCAAAGGGATGATACAATCATTCAGACATATAATCATTTTAGGATTTGAATGAGAACACTGTGAATGAAGAGTTATTCATATTTTCTTGCTTGAAGATTTTTAAATCCTTTGAATTTCATGAGTGTTAGAATTGAATGAATATACTAGTATAATATGCAACCTAGTGCTCTAATTTCTTATAGTGAGAGAACTTCAGGTAATTTCTGACCCTTTGTTATATGAAAAGTGTATCTACAAGAACAATTACCAGTGGGCATTGATTGTAGATTTTGGCAACAGAAAGTGAAATTAAAGCAGGATATCACCTCTGGGCTGAGAAGAAAATTGCACAGAGAAAGCCTATTAGTCACAATCACTAGAAAGGTTGTCATTGTGTCAAATTTCACAGGTGGCAGATTTTCAATTGCGTATGAGCTCAAGAGAGTATTGGTCAGAGTCAAATTTTGCTTGCTATCTTTGGGCACAATAGAGTTAAGACTCTGTAAGAATTTTGGATGTAATCATCTTGGTCTCATACACTGGTCAGTTTCTCCTGAAGTCTCACAGCGGTAACAAAATAGCTTTCTATTTGTTCCAAAAGACTGATCTTAAGGAACTCAACTAACTCATTCTAGGGCCTACCAGTTGCTAGGAACTATGCCAAATCCTATGATTGTAAATATGAGTTAGACATTCCCTACCATTGAAGAATTTACATTCTAGCTGAGGAAATATGAAACGTACACTGAAAACACCTTGTATATTAGGAAACAGTATGATTAATTGCTTTGATTCTGCTATACACATAGAACATAAAAAAGTGTAAGTTTCTAGGGCTGATAGAGAAATTTTAGTACTAATTAAACATCTGATGATTAAGAAACTTTCAGAAATTAATTTAAAATATGTTTAAGGTTAAGAGGAAATGGCAGCCAATGCTTAAATGAGGTTTGGGGAATGATCACAACATCATCATTATTCAAAATAAAGAAAAAATTTTTCCTTCCTCTGTCCTTTCCATTCCCTTTTGTAATAATTTAGTCTAAAGCCATTATATGAAACTGAGCTTGGGTAGAGGAGGGAGCCAGCTACTCAAAGACCTGGAGCCCAGGCTATTGTCAATGGGAGAATAGGGGGAAATGTCTGATATAGACTTTGTTTATAGTAGTTATATACCTGATTTGCTCAGATCTATATCTGTTGGTGGAAAGGGAAGAGATTTATACTAGCTGCTTCTCTGGGACCTCACCCTAAATCCTATTATCACCCACCTATTCTCATTTTCATATAACTTGAGACATAATTTGTATAATAATCATATTGCTAATTTTCATGTTTTCAATTTATGAAATTGTTTCATATACTGTATCTAGCATGATTTGAGAAGTCATATAATAATTCCATTTCACAGATAGGGAATACAAAACTCTGAGTGGTTGACTTGCCCTACTCAATTAATAATTGGAAAAGACAGGCAGAATAGAAACCTTATTATCTTGGCTCCAAAGTGTGTGTTTCTTTGAATACTCCAAAGTCCTTGACTTTGAAATAGAAGCTCCTGGGTGTCTTATTCAGGCAAGCATCAGTGAAGTATGAACTCATAAGTGCTAAACTGTTTCTCAGATTCACAGCTTGTTTTATCAGCTATTTCAAGATTATTCCACTTGAGAGTTTTGTATTTCTGGCCTGCTGTGAGTCACTAATAATATAATCCATTTGTGGAAGTGATGGTAAATTGTGGGTTATAACTCTAATATGAGTTTCTTATTAATTATTTGCCTTCACTTTCCACATGACACTTTATTGTTTAGTAGACATGATGTTTGTGTTCCATACAAGAATGAAACAATCATATACACCTAAAGTGTTAAGCTCAAGAAGTTTGTTTCAATTTTACTTGACCTTGAGCTTGAACACCAAATGTGAATCCACATTCATGAAAATAGTGAAAGTTTTTGAACATTCATTTCAAATAACCATTCTTAATCAAAATGTTATTTGAGCTTAAATTACATAGGTATGATTTAATTGCTATTAAGTTTATACTGTATGTTTTTCTTACCTTTATATCTTTGGAAAGATAATATAAGATGCATTTGAAATCGGGTATTCCTTTTACTGACAGGATGGAAGGTCCAAAAGTAGTTTCAGTTAGTTACTTAGAGTGTTTGTAAACCCTTCATTAAATGTTAATATTCATGTTAAGTGGATGTGGAATGGGGCGTCTATAGTCACTCTCTGAACTTGGGTAAGCAACCCTAATTTAGGGCACAAAATCTATATGGCCACTCAGGAAAACACAACCTAATGAGTCAAAGTAGGCTGGAAAGCCAGGGATATAGAGAATGTATATTATTAAACAAGAACTTCAGTGCAAAATCTGGTGATCTTCTAAGTTTGTATCTAATTCTATGTGCATATTGGGGAGAATTTAATTGGGTAAACACACATGGAATTTTAAAAAAATGAAGATTAACTTATCTAAAATAATCCTCTCTAGTCAAAGGAAATTTTAAGAAAGTCTAGTGGGAGTGTTTGACTTTCATTAGATTTTCTTAAAGGAATGACCTATGTATAGTTTTTTTCTTCTCTATAAGGTTATAAGCAACTTGATATCTGGTTCATAAACTTTTCAGATTTGGTATTGGGAAATAAAGTTGAAGTTTCTTGAAAGTCCTAAGAAGTTGTGAAGCTAAGATTTTTATCTTTGTTTTTAATATCCCTCATTTTTTATTGTTGACTACAAAATGCCATCACTTTTTTTTTTTAACTATGTACCTATTATTATAAGGAAATGTTAGGCTTGGGGAAAGAAGGAAGTTCTTCTTATCAACATAACTTCATTGTTTCCCATATGTTTGATTTAAAAAGTCTGCATATTAAAAAGAGATTTATCATAAGTTCTTCTGAAAACATAAGTTTATATTTCATTTCAATGCGGTTATAATAATCACTGTTTTTCCTCAGCAAACCACTTAATATCCCCTATCATTTTGTTAGTATGATTAGAGAAGTTTTAAATTGAGATTTTCCAGTCTTGAAAAAGAATCAGTGAGTCACATATTTGCATGCTCTTACTAAATAAATATATCCTGTTATTAGGATTTTAACTAACAATTTAAGAAATTTCATTTTTACCTCTCTTTTTTCACTTTTTGGAGCAGCTTAGTTTCTTAGATACACTTTCTTAGAAAGTGTATCAGTGTGGTGTAATATAGCATTTCTGTTCATCTCAACTCTTTCCCTGATCAACATTGTGGTCAAATCCATGCATAGAGATCCACATTGATCCTGTAACATGACACTTTGAACATACTGAGGTTCATTCCAAAAGACTTGGGTTTTCTATTGTTTGAATAGCCACATTTCTAATATAGATACAGAATAGGAAAGGCATTAAACAAAAATGTAGAATTGAACTCTATCTATTCTAGACAGAATGATTCAAGTTGGTGGAATCTATTGTGCTAATTTGGAACAGGAAAGATGCTATTACCAAGTTCTCCAGGGGTTCTTAAGCTTAAAGAGTCATGTGCTTCTTGGGAAACCTGGTTAAATCTATGTACCTTTTGTAAGAATAAAGATTTTGAATGTATATAATGTGAAAGTAATTGAAAAGAAGTCAATTATACTGAAACATCATCATAAAAATATTTAAATATGACTTTATAATATGTCCTGCAATATTATCCATTCCTTGAGGCACTTCTATGAACTATCTTAATTTCAAATAGTGATAGCTATAGATAATAATCCCAGATATCTACAATTGTAATATGCTAATTAAAATATTTAAGATTATTATTAGTGTCAAAGTCACAGGTACTGCAGTATATACATTATTTGTTGCGTACATTTATAATTAAGATATACAGTATCTCTCATTTAAAAATTAATGATACAAGTATTTTTTATTCAAAATCATGAGTCCCTTTTAATCTGTGAACCCTCTCTGGAGTAGTAGAAACCAAGATCAAAACCTTCTATCAGTGATTGCCTGATTATGACAGCTTTGGACTATGCTACTTGAATTATACACACATTCACACATATGCAGACAAAAATCACAGAGGCACACAAACACACACACAGAAGCAAACACACAGAGACATACACCCAGACACAGAAACACACATAGATGCATCCCAACACATATATATGCATGCACATGGAGGGCAAAAAGGATACTTCCTGATCTATAATAAAATTTCTGTTATGGGAATAAGTGTCTACTTGAAATCAGCATGATCCAGAATATATTTGGACATAGAGTTTAATAAATTCCCAATTAAAATAACATAGCATCAAAAGAATGAAAATGTTGTTACTTTGGGTTATGATAAATGCTTATTATGAATAATGGTTTGAATGATGTTACAGAAAGCAGAAAAGGGGGGGGGATTAACTGATAACTTTTTTCCTTTATCTTTTCTGTTCAGATTATTGTGCTATTTGTATCCCTACCCGCCCCCCTCCGCCTCACCATGCTGATGTTGAAAAATAGTGTCCATTATACTTTATTTAATATATCAACTAATGTAAAGGGAAATTTTTTTTCATGAAAATACTGTCAGTGATTTAATTTTATCTCAAAACTCTTTTTAGCCCCAAATTTATAGTGTGGATTGTCTAAATCATAGATACTCAAGTTACAGGCAAGGAACTCCCAGCATCTGCACTGCCTGGGAACTTGTTATATTTGCAAATTCATGTGTCCCACTCATATATATTGAGGGTATATGAGGATCTTATTTGTGGGTGTATGATCAAAGAATCAGGCTTTTAACAGACACAGTCAATGTTAAACAACAGTAACAACAACCTGGGTTATGTTGCCAATGTTTAGACAATGAAAGATTTCATGTTGAAAGAATCTAGAATTCTAGTCGTGACAAAAGAAAAAACGGCAATCTTCTGTGGCACATCCCAACAATAGAGTATTATTCAGTGAAAAAAGAACAAACTCTTAAGTCACAAAGAGGCATGAAGAAAGCTTAAATGTGTATTGTAAATGACAGAATGAAGTCTACAAGGCCACTTATCATATGATTCCTACTACATGACATACTCACTAAGGCAGAAATAGAAGACAGTAAAAATCAGTGGTTCCCAGTGGTTAGGAGTTAGGGAAGGAGGGATGAATAAGTGGAGCACAAGGCATTTTTAGGGCAATGAAAGTAGAATGCCTCCATATTCCCTCATATCCATAGAATGTATAGCTAATTCAATATAGTTAACACTGATGTAAGCTATGGACTTTACTTAATGATTGTGTATCTGTAGTGACTCAACAATTGTAACAAATTACCACACTGATGCAAGATGTTAATAATAGAGGAAATTGTAATGTGAGGGCATGGCTTGTACAGCTAAATGGAAAGGGGATATAAGGGAACTCTGTGTTTTCTACCCAACTTTTCTATAAACCCAAAACTGCTATAGAAATAGTCTGTCAAGTATATTTATAGATTCCAGATCAAAAAGGAATGTCACAGAACTGAGCTGAATTATTAGTATATTACTGTTTTTGGAGTAGCAGTCATTCTTTAGAAGGCACAGCCAAAACCCAATATCCAACTTGACATTTTAGGAATGTAAATTATATTTTTGAATTCCTAAATCTCTTAATCACTCAAATAATCCAAAATAATGTTTAAGAGCAAGTTGTCATTAAAATCATTCAATAATTGAAATAGTTTGCTTTTGAGAACTTCCAGTGAAGGTTAACTATTACTCCTGTGCTTAGCTATTGTTAGGACAGGTGCAGTGCCAAGTGCCCTACATGTCCTAACTAATTGACTCCTTGCTTCACCTTTATGAGACAGGTGCTAGGAGATGGACATAACCTGCCTCAGATCATGTAAGCACTGAAGTACTAGCCTGCTAACTGCAAAGCTTTTAATCAGAATCGCCAGTCTATACCAAAATATATCTGACTACTTTTGCATTTGACATATTTGACAAGGACTTTTCAAGTGATAAGTAGAATTTAGAGTGAAGAAACAAAGTCTAAAACTTCAAAATTGCAAATTTTGCATGTTGCCCATCTCACCCTATCCACAGAGTCACAATGTTCTTAATTCTATCAATTATATATTCCTGTCTCTCTCTACTCTTCCAGTTGCATTATCCTCATCATTTACTGCCTGAGGGTTTGCAATAGTTTTTTTTTTTTTGGTAAGGTTTATTTATTTATGCATACAAGAGCTGGGTTACAGGCCAGAGTCAAGGGAGGTGAGACAATTCACCAGAGACAGAGTGGGGAGCAGGGAACAGAACAGGCAGATCTGAAATGCACTGCTGAGAGGAGCAGAGGGTAAGGCAGGAGAGGTCTGCTGTGCCATGTGGATCCCCTCCCTGACCAGAGATTGAACTTGCGGTACTGTGCCGCAGATGCCACAGTGCAGTGTGCTCAAGCTGAAGCACCACCAGGAAGGCCCTGCAATAGGTTCTTAATTTATCTGTGTCACCAGCTTTGTGGTCAACTTCCTTCCCCATTCAGCCAACTCTAATTTCTTTCACAAGTTGGCTAGAATTATCTTCTAAGTGCAAATATGTTCATATGGCTCTTCTCACAGCTTTCACTGGCATACTAGTAAAATGCCTTGGCATTATTTAAAATTCTTTCAGTCATTCTGAGTTATCTGCAGCCACTGCCACCATGGTACCTTATTGATCAAGGCATCAAAAACCACTTGGGAGGTTTAGGAGACCTTTGTTTTCTCTTATGGATGTAACACTTTGCATTGTTCCTCCCTTTGCTATAATTCCTTTCCTTGCCAAATTCACTTGAAAACCTCCCACTCATTCTTCATAACCCAACAAAATTCATCTCCTTCTTGTGATTCTACTTCCTCCTTTTCTATATCTTTCCACCCTTGATTTTATGGTATGAAGTACTCCCCACCAAAGCACTCTTTTTATAGTATTTGATAGCACTTATTACACAGTTTATGATTATAATTTGCATGTCTGTTTCTCTCCTCTAGAGTATAAATCAGAGTCTATTTTTTCATCTCTCTTTTCCTAGTGTATAGGAGATACTTGATAAATGTTCAGTGAAGAAACATGTTTGTGAATAAATAAGTGAATATTTACACATGTGAAGTATAGTGTGGCTTTAGCCTGATTTCATTTCAGTTAAAATACAAGAAGGGAAATTTATTGGTAAATTGCACATATTTCTTTAACTTCCAGTAGATTTTCTCATAACATTTTGAAATTAGGAACCTAAAGTTTTCCAAAGAGAGAAGTGGGAAGAAATTATCTCTTAAAACAATGATTTTCCAGATTTGTAGGATTTTATTTTATTAAGGCAATATATACAACACTGGGCCTCCCTGGTGGCGCAGTGGGTTAGGCAACGCACTATGAAACAAACCGCAGTCACTGCAGCATGAGTTCGATCCCTGCCGCCGGCCAGGGCAGGGACCCACATGGTGCAGCAGACCTCTCCTGCTGTGCCCGCTGCTCCCCTCAGC
>JAGFMF010011870.1:6387274-6414846 GCA_019455555.1 Galemys pyrenaicus
TTCTGCTCCCTGCTCTCTGTGGTGAATCCTCTCACCCCCCCACACCTCTGGCCTGTACCCCAGTGCTTGTATGCATAAATAAATAAATCTTTAAAAAAAAATATATACAACACTGCACATGATTCAAAGGCATAGGCTCACACCTCGGATCCATGGCACCATACTAAACCCATTGTCAAGTGCCCGTAGTCCTTCACCATAGTCAGCAAAGCAATGTTGCAGGATTGAGTGTCAAATAACATTCATAGTAAAATAAAATGCCTTGGATTTTTTTTTAATAGACTATGAAGACATAATAAATACTAATTTTTAAGGAAGGTTTCTTTCGTCTGATATTTATAACTGAAGGAGGTGTTGGCAACATTTTCCTATCTTGACAAAGCAGTCTTTCAAGAAAGAGCATTTAAGTCTCACTATTTTTAGTTTAGGGACCTTCTCTCATGAAAAAAATCTTGAATACTGTTTTCAGCTAACTCTGAGATAATTCTATTTGGTACTTGACTGCATATCCAGTTAGATACTTTGGGACGCAGATGTTTTTGGACATGCGTTACTCTATAGCTGACATAGAATGCATTATATTATGTGCTTGATTTGAGAACAAATTTCACAGCAAAATTTACAGAAATATGCTGCTTGTTTGTAGTGCACTTCACATACTCAGCATGAATACCAATTTATGAAGGTGCCATCAAGTTGTTTAAACCAACCCAAACACACATAATACAGATGGCATTGAAGGCATCAGTGCCTGAAAAATAATCTGTGACATCTGTAGCCTTCTCATAATCATTTCAGTTTCTTTGTGCTTTTTGTTCAGTGACTATTTTAAGCTATTTCAAAATACATGCAGACTCATAGCAACATGGGTATTATTTTTTTGCATTAAAAATAAAAAAGCTGATTGTATGTAATTGTTGTTTAATCTTCTATTTAATATAACTAGAATGTTAAGTATGTTTTGATATTTCTTTTCTTTCATTTTTTTTGGTTCTTCTCAGTCAGTTCAACAAATCATTTGTTTAAGCATTAGTATAAATACTGCTTTTGAAAATCTACATTTATAATTTCTTAATGAAAGGTCCACATTTCTGTAGTAAAATATTTTTCTCTTACTAAAATGCAGTAAATACACTTGGAAAATTTTGCAAGTCATAACTATATAATAAAAAATCTAAAAACAGCATATCAAGTCAGCACTGTTAAAATATACTTACTCATAATTTCAGAATTATTTTTCTAAACTATATACTTAGTAAACATTTCTATATATCTAGATAGCTATCTTTTACTCTCTATATAAGGATACAACTCATTATGTGTTACTCAGACAGATGTTATAGATTTTTTAAAATAATTTACTCTCTTTAATTTCATAATTATCATTCTTCAATAACTGTACTGCTTAATAAACATGTTAATGATTAAAAACTATTTGTTGTTTACATAATATTGACAATAAAATTACAATTGGTATCCATATAGAATTAACAAAATAAGAATATAGTCTTTAAGATAAAAATACTCTATCTTGAAAGCATAGTTGGACTTTATTGCTGGTAAAGAATTTAATATTAATATATGGCATTTCTTCCATTTATATTAACATTTTTTCCCCTGGTATTTCAGTGAATAATAATTTTAGTCTTTATTTCTTGATTTATAATAAATATGTGCATTTTCCAAAGAGATAATTAAAACTTTCAGATGAAGAAATGCCATGTTTTTTTTAAGGCATTGTGTTTGATAAATTTTTATAACATGAGATACAGCCTTTTAAGTTTTAAGCATAAAGCACTTATTTTAAAATCTTCACTGTAAATAGTCACTGGATTTCATAAGTGAAAGTATAAATAATTTATTTTCTTATTTGATCTGGGATAATTGCAAGTTATATTTATATGTCTTTTAGAGATTGCCAACAATGATTTTTCTTACTTTAAAGAGTGAATTACAAATACTTAATATTAATAAACTTTACATTTTTTGTCATTTCCATAATATCTAAGCTAATATTATGGATGTCAAATAAAGACCACTAATTAGTATATACTTTCAGAATATTTTCAGACTTGCTTTTTCTTTGTAAGTTATTCATAATTATTTTGCCTCTTCTTTTGGAATCTCTTTTAATCTGGTGAATTAATAAGAATAACAGTATGGACCCATGTTGGGGAGAGAGTCAGAGCAGCCAGAGACTGTGTGACCATATGCTGCCCACTTCCCAGAGCAGCAAGGACCTTGAAACCTTCTGCAAGGCCCTGCTGGCACTTGACCAGACTGATGAGAACTCCATATGTACATTGGGAAAGGTGCCAGAATGACCAGAAGCCCCGGAAACATTGTCAGTCCCACCAAGACCAATAGAGGCCTCATGATCTCCCACAAGAACAAGCCAGTGCCTGTCTGCACCAACAGAGACCACACAACCTTCTGTAGGATCCCATTAACACCTGTCAGGACCTACAGAAGCCTATCTACTTCCCACAAGGTCCTTGCCAGTAACTGCACAGATTGGCAAGACCCTGAACCCAAATCAGAGCAAGAGATCCAGAGTGGTCAGAGACCACATAACCTCAATAAAATCTTAGCAAGTTGAACTCAACAGTGCATTAAAAGGATCATCAGCATGATCAAGTGGGGTATATACCAAGAACACAAGTATGGTTCAACATTGAAAATCAATCAATGTAATGCAGTACATCAACAAAAAGAAAAATTAAAAAAAAAACATAGAACCATATCAATAGAGGCTGAGAAAGCATTTGATAAGATCCAATATTCATTTATGATGAAAAACCTTGAAGAACTGGGCATAAACAGAACATACCTTAGCACAATGAAAGCCATTTTCAACAAACCTATAGTGAAGAACGGAAAAGATTTTGCACTAAGATCTGGTACAAGACAGGATGTTGATTCTCACTAGTGTTATTCAACATAGTATTAGAAGTCCTAGCTAGAGCAATCAGACAAAAAAATATAAAAGTTATCCAAATGGAAAAGTAGTAAAGCTATCATTATTTTCAGATGACATGATAATATACATAGAGAACCCTGTTCATTACATGGCAAACCTAATTGAAACAATCAGTTTAGCAAAGTGGCAGGGTATAAGACTAACACAGATAAATCAGTTGACTTCCTATATACACACAATGAGATAAAGTAGAAGAAATTAGGAAAATGATCCCATTTATTATTATATCAATAAAAAATTAAATACCTAGCAGTAAACTTTAGAAAAAGAAGGTAAAATATCTATACAAAGAGAAGTATGAGATTGTTGAAAGAAATATAAGAAGATACAAAGAAATGGAAAAGTATTCCCTGCTCATAGATTGGAAGAATCAACACTGTCAAAATGTTGCTATCCTACCCAAAGCAATATACAAATTCAACTCAACCCCAGTAAAAATATCATTGGTGTGTTTTTCAAAGAATTGGAACAAATGCTAGAGAAATTTATATAGGATCACAAAAGACTCTGAGGAACAAAAGCAGTCTTGACAAAGAAGAAAAGGAATGATGGTATCCCACTTCCAAACCTGTAATTATAAATTCATTGTAACTAAATCACCATGTTACTAGAACAAAAATAGAGACACAGCCCAATGGAATAGAAGTGAGTGCCCAGAAATGAATCCACATATATGTGGTCAATTAAGCTATGTCACAGGAGTCTAAGACATACACTAGAACAAGGATAGCCTCTACAATGATTGATGCTGGGAAACCTGAACAGCTGTGTGCAAAAGAATAAAAATAGACCATGATCTCACACCATATACCAAAATCAACTCAAAATGGATCAAAGGCTTGGATATAAAACCCAAAACCATAAAATACAAGGAAGAAGAAGACATAGGTAAAACATTTCATGACATAAGCTTTGAAGATGACTTTAGAGATTTATCTCCAACATTAAAGAAAACAAAAGAGAACATAAACATCTTGGACTATTTCAAATAAAAAAAAAACCTGTACAGTGAAAGAAATCATATCTAAAATGAAGACACCCTAATAAATGGGCGAGCATATCTGTACCCCATATATCTGATTAAAAAAAAACTGCTATCAAAGATATACAAAGAACTCTTAAAATTCTACAAAACAAATAACCCAATTAAAACTAAACAGACCTTTCTTCAAAGAAGACATTCAGATGGCCAGTATGCACATTAAAAAAAGTGTTCACAGTCACTTATTATTAGAGAAATGCTAATTAAGACCACAATGAAATACCATAGCACACCTGTGAGAATGGCCAATATCAAAAAACCAGAAGCAAGTGCTGGCAAGGATGTGAAGAAAAGGGAATCTTCTTTTCACTGCTGAGAATCTATTATGGAAAACAGTATGGAGGAGTCTCAAAACATTGAATGTGAATATGCTGTTTGATGCAGTACTTTCACTCCTAGCATCTACCCCTAAAATCCCAAAACAATGATATGAAAGGAAACTTGGATTCCCATGCTTATTGTATTTACTATACTAAAGTATAGAAACAAATGAAGTGCCTCAGAACAGATGATTGGATCAAGAAGATGTGGCATATCAACACAATAGAATATTAATAATTAATCAAAAAACGTAAAGTCATGTCATTGTTAGCACATAGATGGAACTTGAAGGGATAATGCTAAGTGAAATAAGTCATAAGGAGAAAGATAAATACCAGCTGGTGTCACTAATACATTGAATGTAAAGTAGCTACACTAATAGTCAGAAAAGACAGGCTTAAAAACTGATCTTTGATAGTTGACTACAGAAGCACCTAAAGAGTTGAGGGAACAGGGGAGAAAAAAGAGAGAAGGAAGCACAATGATCTTTGGTAGTGGAATATGGGTGAGTGGGTGGTGGGTGTACTACAGTGGTAATATATGATAGTGGCATCCCAATAGTACCTCAATTTAAAAAATAAAGCAAAGTAATGAAAATTAAAAAAAAATAACAGTGATAGTGACAAAAATTTCAGTACTAATATTTAGAAAATTCTTATATTCTCTAAATGTCTAATTCTCTTATGTCTTGAATATCAGGCAGTATGTTTTATAGGCATTGTCTGTTCAGTCTCCTCGGAACCTGTTGAAGTTAGAACTATTAATAACACTGTTGAAAAAACAAAAGAAAACAAACAGGGTCCTATTATAGAGAAGTCAATTAAATGGCCAGACAGAAGAGTAAATAGATCAAGAAACAGTGTCAAATCTTGGCTGATTCCCCAAAGTCATGGCCATCCTTTACTAAACCTATTCATAATAATTATTTGTTTTTCCATGCATTCCTAATTACAAAACTGCTGAACACATATCATTATGTATTTTTGTGAGTATGATGGAAGTATTTCTAGATATTTGAAAATTGTCAGGCTGTTTTACATACCATGATCAGAGCTAGTCTGAGCCTCAAAGAGTCTGCATTTTATATACATTAATACTGATTGTATTTAAGTTCATTAAGAATTCTCCTTTATCACATGGTAACATGATTCGTTACTCATGGAAATATATTTGTTCACTTAAATATACTAGCTTTTCAGATTTAACACATTTCTTACCACGCATTTGACAGATTTACAGGTGAAAAATACAAAGATTAATATCACAATCAATATCTTAATAGAACTTTTATATAGTACTCAACTTTATGAAGTTTTCAGATGAAGGATACAAGTTTTGCAAAGTTGTAATTTCCATTTTAAATCATAACTCTTTACCACTGGCAAAAACTTGCTACTGTCAATTGTTTTCCTTGAAGTGACATAATCATTTTTGTTAATTTTCAAGAAAATGTCAATTCCCAAATATTAAATGATAAATGAGTTTGTTAAATTGTTAAATGAGTTTGCTTGGCAATTTTTCCTTTAGGTACATTAGGTAACAATGGCATTTTTTGAAGAAAATAGCTAGTTTAGTTAACTCAGACAATGTCACAATTACTTTCCTTTATTTTATTAATTCCACCTAAAATAAATCTTTTCATGGTTGTCTGTATTCCCCCATAGCTACTATGATGCTGTCTCTTTAACCACATAACCATTTTTCAGTTCACTTCCCATTCATTCATTTCAATTGAAATCTGATATGTAGCTCTATCATACTGTTTTTCTTTAGAGAACCATCATATATAGGTATGTAAAATTCTCCAGTATTCACTACTTCCCTCCTCCCCCCCCAAAAAAAGGAAATAAATATAAGATAGATAATTGGATAGATTTGTTATAGGGAAGATTCATGTCTTCTCAGTGATAGTAAGAAATTCCATGGTCTGCAGTGTGCAAGTTGGAGAATTAGAATGTTGGTGTGACCCAGTTTTGAAACCTTGAAATTGGAGGTGGGAATGATGTTGAGATTTGTTATGTAAGTCCCTATCTGATTCCAAAAGCCTTAGAACCAGGAAAACTGATTTCTTAGGGCATGAGAAGATGGGTATCTCAATTTGAGCAAAGAAAAAGAGCAAATTCACCTATTTCTGTCTTTTTGTTCTGTTTAGGCCCTTAGCACATGAGAAGGTATCACCTACATTGGGGAGGGTCATCAGCTTTACTCAATTCATTATTTCAAAAGCCAGTCTTTCCTAGCAACATCCTGGTTGACAACCCAGAAATAATGTTCTGCCAGTTCTTTGACATGCTTGTTCCTCATCAAACTTAACATAAAATTAACCATCACAGGCATGCTTTCCATTTCATTGAAGGAATATTTGAGAAGCATTTGATATCATTTGTGTTGCATTTTTACTAGGAGATGTATTGTTTCTGTTGCTTTTACTGATAAGTGAGTTAGTGAAAAATCGATAAAGCTATAGTACAAGTTGGTGCTAGTACCTTGATTAATGCTAAGGGATCAGTAATTTACCCACAATTAATTTTATACCATTAGCGCAAATGTCAACTCTGAAATAAAGGCATATAGTTTTATTTTAAAATTTAGTTTTGTTTTGGAGCTATTTGAGAAACACTGAAATAATCGGTCTACATTTTTTAAAAAAATATTTTTCTTGAATTATCTACCTATAATGGTAAAATTGCTTTTAACAGTTTGAGATGTTAAAAACATATTTTTTGAATTAAACCTATGACTTTGACCAGGTGCACCAAAGTAATCATTTAGAACAAATGCATAAATTTAGAATAAATAATCTCTTGTGATCACTTCTTTGTCTTGAAACTTAAATTAGGCCAAATAAGAAGCCAGATGTCAAGGAAGTGTTCTGATAACTCTTCAACATTCATGTGTGATAACAACACACATCTGAAAGATGCCTTTTTCAACAGCCACCATTACTAGCCTGAAGGAGATATAGTCTACTATGTAAATAAGAATGCATTTAATTAGTCTTATAGTATGTCTAGTTCTATGTGTCTTACAATAGTTTCAACTGGTAAATTCATTGCATTATAGAAACTATCATGATTTTATGAGGAATAGAGGATTCTGGATTACGTCCATGTTACTTGATCAAGACATATTAAAACTCGAAGCTGATGCTTTGTGTCAAATATGTCTGATTTCCAATTATTTTAAACTGTCCTTACAACTCTGGTTTTGATTGTTTAAAATACAATTTCAGGGTTTTTTTTTTCTTAACTTTTTGTTAGGATTAGGTCAAAGAATGAGATTGGGGGTAAAAATGAGACATGTTTAAAAATCTCTGGTGAATTAACTGTGAGGGATCTAAGCCAGAGTTAAAATAATATTTTAGTATTCACCTTATGGTAGCTTTGGACATCTCCATCATTTGACTTACAAATTTGAATTAGTAAATCCAGTGGTTCATTTAGAAAAATACAAAGTTTATGTTATCAGTCTTTTATAATAATTACAGTGCTAGAGTCATCAGTCATACCAATAGTACCTCAATTAAAAAAAAATAAAGCAAAGTAATGAAAATTAAAAAATCAATACTCTACATTGTTCTTTTCTATTGATGCTGAGGAGAATTAAGTAAAGGAAAGAGCAGTGATGCAACTGGAACTAGGCACATTTCTCTCTGCCACTCATTTCTGCTTTTCTCTTTCAATTAGCTTTTTTCTCACACACACTGTTGTGCAACTTTCCCCAAATGCTGGAAGCTGTGATTTCCCAAATATTCAACTTGATGCTCCTGGAAAAATGTCCAAAAGTCATAAGAAAGGGATGTATCAGCCCACCATTGGTTATATTAATACTCTATACCATACCAAACATTAGCCAACAGCTAAGAACCCTGATAATTTCCACATGGACTATACTGGTGGAGTGTGCAATTATGTTGTTTCCATATAGTAATAAATTTTCCTGAAGAAGGGAGTGGCTACCAGATAGACAAAATAAAAATGTGCACTTCAGAGATTCATTGCTACAAGAATTTTTAAAATTGCATATATTAAAATTCATTATGAATTACAGTTATAAAATGTATCCAAGTTGAATAAAATCAAATCCATTACTAGGCTGACTGCCAGCTGGGGAAACAAACACAAATAGATATTATGATTAGGAGTCCAACTTGCTTGTAAGTTAATTAGTATTTATTAATGTTAAAACAAAATGATAAGCACATTAATCTTCTAACAGTAAAGAATATTTGATAAACAGCAGATGATTTCTAAATTAGATTGGTGAATATTTCATTTTTATTTGTATATAACAAATATAATAAAATGTGACTTTTCTTATTTTTCTTTAGTATTATACTGGAAACAAATATCATCACAATGAAAAGAAGTATATATTATTTTATTCTTAAAATATGAAAGCATTATCTCATACTCAAAATATGACCTTTTGGTTTTTTTGTTCCTTGCCTTAGATTAAAAATACTTTTTGTGTCTGGTTTCTCTACCTTATAAACTGTAATAGCATTAAAACAATTTTTTAAATTTAATGTACCTCTTTTCCTAATGTGAAAAACAGATTTAATGATCCTAACTAAAAGTTTCAAATGAGGAGGGGAGGAAAAAAATGGTGGTGAAGAGATGCTAGGATAGAGAGCTCCAAGAAGTGGAAGGCAGGGAAACTATATAGCGGGTCTCTGCAAGAACTGGGACATGGAAAATAAATTGGACGGTACCAACAGCCTACACAGAAAGGAGGAACTCATCAAAGGGAAAGCAAATACAGAGAAGAGCTTCATAACCTTGCTACCCTGTCCCTCTCTCCCCACCAAACACAAACCCAGCACACCTTGAAGAGCAGAAAAAATGTTCATAAACACCACTTGTGGAAAGGGATCGAGACTATCGCACTACAAACCCTGAAACTGCTGAGATCTGCACAGATACAGGCATCTCCAGGCCTGGAACTCCCAAAGAGATGCCTGACAATATAAGCAACACAGTGACCCAACAAATACAACAAATTAGAAAGCAGATATCAGGAAGATGAAAAACTACAACTAACCTAGCAAGCCCACAGGGAAAAAATACAACACAAAAAGAAAGCCAAATGCAAGAACTCAACAACAACCTAGAAAGAATGTCCAGCCTAACAGAAAAAGATTTCAGAATTAGCATGATTGAAAAAATGACTGGTATGTTAAAAAGAATCAATGATCTGGAAAAGTAGAACCAGTCATTTAAAAAGACAGTGGAAGACTTGCAGGAAGATAAAAAAATTATGGGAAGCAGATTGGATGAGATGGAAGAGCAAATTAGTTCTATAGAAGACTTTGAAACAAAAAGAATCAAAGCAGAAAAAAGAAATCCAAAGGGGGGAAAAAAAAAAAACAAACAAGGTCACTATTTGAGAGCTCTCAGACACAATCAAGAAAAGTGATATAAGAGTTATAGGAGGGCATCCCTGGTGGTGCAGTGGGTTAAGCAACGCACTATGAAGCAAACCACAGCCACTGCAGCACGAGTTCAATCCCTGCTACGGGCCAGGAAGGGGACCCACATGGCGCAGCAGACTCTCCTGCTGTGCCCGCTGCTCCCCTCAGCAGTGTGCTTCCGTTGATCTGCCTGTTCTGCTCCCTGCTCTCTGTGGTGAATCTTCTCACCCCCCCCATACCTCTGGCCTGTACCCCAGTGCTTGTATGCATAAATAAATCTTTAAAAAAATAAAAAAAAGAGTTATAGGAGTCCAAGAAATTGAAAACGATAAGGGAAATGATAATATATCAAGGAGATAATAGAGGAGAATTTCCCAAGCTTAAAAGATGAAATGCAGCTAGAAATACAAGAAGCAAGACATACCCCAAATTTCTATGATAGAAAAAGAAATACAGCTAGACACATAGTAGTAAAACTACCAAGAACAAAAGAAATGGAAAAAATAATGAAGCTGTCAAGTGTGAAGAAACAGATAACATACAAAGGAAAACCTATCAGGCTAACATCAGACTTCTCGGATGACACACTATGAGAAAGGAGGGAGTGGAAGGATATATTCAAAAAACATCAAGACAACAAATGCCAACCACAAATTTTTTATCTAGCAAAGCTTTCCTTCATATATGAAGAAAAAATATGGACTTTCCCAGACAAACAGAAACTCCAGAAATTCAGCATGACCAAACCTCCTTTCCAAAAAATTCTACAACAATCTCTAAACCCAAAACCATTAAAAGAATGAAAAAGAGGAACAGTATAAGACAAGGGACAATATAACACAAAAAGACAAAATGGCAAACACTAATGCCAGCATAACTATTTTAACTTAAATGTAAATGTACTAAACTCAGCAATAACAAGACACAGAGTAGCAGACTGGATTAAAAAACACAATCCAACCTTCTGCTGTCTTCAGGAAACACATTTAAACACAAAAGATAAGCATGGATTAAAAGTAAAAGGCTAGAAAACAGTCCTACAAGCCAATGGACCAAAAAAGAAAGCAGGAACAGCCATACTTATATTAGACAAGACAGACTTCAAATTAAAAAAGGTAAAAAAGGACAAAGAAGGGCACTATATAATGGCCAAGGGCACAGTATTTCAAGAAGATATAACACTCATCAACATATATGCTCCAAATGAAGGTGCACCAAAATATATCAGACAATTACTATCAGCTCTAAAAGAAAACATTAAAGAAAGCACCTATATAGTAGGGTACTTCAACACCCCACTCTCACCAATGGACAGATCAACAAGACAAAAAATAAACAGAGACTAGAGAGCTCAATAAAGACCTAGAACTCATGAGCTAATGGACATCTATAGGAGCCTACACCCCCAAAAAAATCAGATTACACTTTCTTCTCAAATGCACACGGAACATACTTCAGAATTGATCATTTATTGGGTCATAAAACCAACATCAACAGATTCAGTAAGGTCAAAATCATTCCAACTATATTCACCGATCACAAAGGTATAAAATTAGAAATAAATCACAAAAAGAAAACAAGAAACCCATCCGCAACATGGAGATTGAAACTAACACTACTGGAAGAACAATGGATTACAGAGGAAATCACAGAGGAAATTAAAAAATACTTTGAACTGAATGACAATGAGGACACATCATTCCAAAATGTATGGGATGCAGCAAAAGAAGTTTATAGCAATCCAGGCCCACATCGACAAACAAGAAAAAAAAAAACTCAAAGAAACAATGTAATCTCACACCTTAATGATCTAGAAAAAGAGCAACAAAAGGATCCAAAAACCAGTAGAAGGAAAGAAATCATAAAAATTAAAGCAGAAATAAATGAATTAGAAATCAAGAAAACAATCCAAAAGATTAATGAAACCAAAAGTTGGTTCTTTGAAAAAGTAAACAAAATAGATAAACCTCTAGCCAGGCTAATGAAGGAAAAACAGGAGAAAACACAAATAAACAGGATCGCAAATGAAAGAGAAGAAATTACAACAGATTCAAAAGAGATTAAAACATTAGTCAGACAGTACTATGACCAGCTATATGCTAACAAGCTTAACAATCCAGAAGAGATGGACCAGTTTTTAGAAAGCTATAACCATCCAAAGCTAAACAAAAAAGACCAATATCAAGTAGTGAAATTGAAGAAGTAATCAAAGCACTCCCCAAAAACAAAAGCCCAGGACAGGACAGATTCACAAATGAATTCTACCAAACATTCAGAACTGAACTAGTACCTATCTTATACAAACTCTTTCAAGAAATAAAGAAAGAAGGAATAGTACCTAATATGTTCTATGAAGCCAATATTACACTAATACCAAAACCAAACAAAGATAACACAAAAAAGAGTACTACAGACCAATCTCCCTAATGAACATGGATGCAAAAATTCTCAACAAAATTCTAGCCAACAGAATATAACAATGCATAAAAAGGATAATTCACCGTGATCATGTGGGATTTATTCCAGAAGCTCAGGGATGGTTCAATATCTGAAAATCAATCAACATAATACAACATATCAACAAAAAGAAGAACAAAAACCATATGATCTTATCAATTGATGCAGCAAAGGCATTTAACAAAGTCCCACACCCATTCAAGATAAAGGCTCTTGAAATCCTTGGAATAGAAGGACCATACTTCAACATGGTAAAAGCTATATATGACAAACCCACTGCAAATATAATCCCCAATGGTGAAAATTTGAGAGAATTCCCCTTAAGATCAGGAACAAGACAAGGATGTCCACTCTCTCCACTGCTATTCAATATAGGACTGGAAGTCTTAGCCAGAGCAATAGACAGGAAAAGGACATAAAAGGAATCCACATATGGAAAGAAGAAGGAAAACTATCATTATTTGCAGATGAAATAATAATATACTTGGAAAACCCTAAAGGCTCTACAGAAAATTTAATTAAAACAATCAACCAGTTTAGTAAAGTAGCAGGATACAAAATAAATGCACAAAAGTCAGTAGCTTTCCTAACACAAACAGTCTGAAGAAGAAATCAAGAAAAATATACCCTTTACGATTGAAACCAAGAAAACAGAATACTTGGGAATCAACCTAACAAAAGAAACAAAAGATCTATAGAGAGAAAATTATAAAACACTGCTAAAAGAAATATAAGAGGACACAAAGAAATGGAAAGATATCCCCTGTTCATGGATAGGAAGAATCAACATTATCAAAATGGCCATCGTACCAAAAGCAATTTACAGATTCAACGCAATGCCAATAAAAATTTCAATGAAATTCTTTAAGGAAATAGACCAAATACGGATGAAATTCATATGGAGACACAAAAAACCCTGATTAGCCAAAGCTCTATAGATAAAAAAGGAGAGTGGAGGTATCACGCTTCCAGACTTCAAACTCTACTACAAAACAACAGTTATTAAAACAGCATGGTACTAGAACAAGGACAGACACACAGACCGTATAGAAAGCACAGAAGTAAAACCATACAACTATGGACAACTGATCTTCGACAAAGGAGCAAAGAATTTGCAATGGAACAAAGACAGCTTATTCAATAAATGGTGCTGGAAAAACTGGTCCAAAATCTGCAAAAAAATGAAACTGGACCACTACCTCACACCATGTACGAAAATCAACTCAAAATGGATAAAAGTCTTAAATGTAAAACCTGAAACTATAAAGTTTATAGAAGAAAACATAGGTAAAATGCTATAAGACATACATCTCAATGACACCTTTGAAGATGCATACCCCAAAGCAATAAAAATGAGATAGAAGATAAACAGATGGGACCATATCAAGATAAAAAGCTTCTGTACAGCAAAAGAAACAGTAAATAAAACAAAGAGAAACCCCACTGAATAGGAAAAAATCTTTGTGCTCCACACAACAGACAAGGGTCTGATCACAAAGATATACAAAGAATTCACAAGACTCAAGAAAAACAAAGTAAAAAACCCAATCAAAAAATGGGCAGAAGAACTTAAAAGACACTTCTCCAAAGAGGACATACACATGGCTAATAGACACATGAGAAATGCTCAACATCCCTCATAATCAGGGAAATGCAAATAAAAACCACAGTGAGGTATGACATTACACTGGTAAGAATGGCACATATTAAAAAAAAAAATAAAACAACAACAACAAATGCTGGTGAGGATGTGGAGAAAAGGAACTCTACTACACTGCTGGCGGGAATGCAAGTTAATCCAACCACTATGGAAGGCTGTAAGGAGGTTCTTCATCTACTAAAGATGGAATTACCATATGATCCGGCAATCCCACTCCTAGGAATCTACCCAAAAGACACAAAAACACTGATCCAAAGAGCACCTGTTCCCCCGTGTTTATTGCAGCACTATTTATAGTTGGTAAGACCTGGAAACAACCCAAATTCCCAAAAGTAGATGACTGGATGAAGAAGACGTGGTACATATACACAATGGAATACTATTAAGCAATAGAAACATGGATGGAGCTAGAGAGAGTTATACTCAGTGAAACAAGTCAGAAGGCAAGAGAAAAATATCAGATGACTTCACCTTTGGGAGGAATGTGAAAGAGCAACCACTATAAAAAAAAAAAAAAAGAAGAAGAAGAAGCGTAAGCTCAAGGAAATGGGCAATTACAACCAAAAACAAACAGAAAATAACAACAACAAAAACTCAACAAGACCAAAAGGTCAAAGATAAACTAAAGGGACTATGGGGAGGGGAAGGGGTGGAAGGGCAAAGATGGGGATGAGGGTAGAAGGAGCACAAGGGGCTGAGGTGATGGCACACGGGTGAAATGGTGGTGGGAACTCCCTGGGGAATACAAATGATGTAAAATTAAATAAATCTAATTAAAAAAAAGTTTCAAATGAGGTGATGTAAGGGAAATATTTAAACTGAGATGATTAAAATATTTCTCTTGTTTAAATAATTATATATATGACCTTTTAGACTATAGACTTTATAGAGAAAAAGAAGTTATACATTATGTAAAAGGACACTATAAAACTAAAAATTGATGTAGAAATTAGAGTTTCATTTTTTAAAAAGCAAGATTGAGTTGAAATGTTAGGGATAAGTGATGTCAACTTCCATCTCAAATATTATGTCATTAACCATATATTACCTTATCACCAATTCCTAAGAAGTTGGGGACAGAGATAAGCAATGTTCAACCAATAATAGTACAAATCACTTCACCTCATAGAAAAAAGAACAAAGTAGCTAAGATATCACATTTATCTTATAACTATTGTGAAATTTTCTATTATTAAATTTAATATATATAAAGTGCATGTGGTTTACTGTACAAAACTGTACAAAATTATGAAAATAAAAGGTTTAGGTTAAGCTAAAGTAATCCACTATAGAACATACATTATTTTGTTTTCTTCTTGTGTGCCTTTTTGGTGACTAGTTCTCAATGAAATTCCCTCATATGCTCCTTAGAGGCAGGTTTGCTTGCTGCAGGTTCCATGATGTGAAAGGACTGTAACTCAATTTTCTGATTTAATAGTGCAAGGCTATTCAAGCATGAAATTACCTCCTTCATGTAGAGCAATCCCCTTTGCTTGGCAAGTCAAGGCTCAAAAACTTGATGTCTACTGTGATTACAGCTGTTGACCCAACCAATTGTTACTGGAATTGGAGTTAAGCTTTACTATATACCCCACTGAAGAAAATATGTCTCTTCAGACAGTTAAAATGTGAAAATAGGTATGTGGCTCTTCTTCAAATCTCAGCACTATGTGATTAACATGCTGGGTTTAAAAGAACTAGATATTATTATAGCACAGATGGAAATTGCTGTATTTTTTAAATTGACTAGAAAATATTTTCTTTAGATACATGCTAGTTACTTTTTATAGGAACTTACTATGTTGAAGTTGTATAGAGGAGGACAAGTCCAGCTCAGCTTTGCCTCAAAACCATTTGTTATGCAGGAAACAATTTAGTTGTTATTTTCCTCATCGACTTAATTAAACATTATATATACTTTTGTTTTGCATTGTAGCCTCTGAAAATAGTATACGGAGCTGTCCAATAGTAATTTAATTCCAATGAGAGTCAGATATATAATTTTATTTTTTTCTAGGAGTTACTTTTAAAAAGTGAAAGTGATTTTAATTATCCAGTATACTAAGTATGATGATTTCAACACTTAATATTATGTTTTTTGAGGTATTTCATCTATTTGTAGGCTAAATCTTTGAAATCTGGGATATATTTACATTTGAAGCACATAGCTTTGGGGTGACTATGTTTTAAATACTCAGTAGTCGCAATTCCAATCATTGTAAAGTGCACATCTACTATCTTTGAAGTAACGAAACTTTCTGGACTCAAGGGTTTGTGAAACCCTTTAATAAAGGGCAAATATTGGCAATATGAAAAAGTTTAGAAGAACAGACAGGGATACTTGCTTCAGTATTTTTTCAATATAATAGGTTAAAAAGTTTATTTTTTAACTTATTCAATGGAAACAATAGCAAATATTTGCACACACTCCCCTATACTCATATGCCACTTATATCATCACTGGTTTATTTTGGTCCTGAGAAAAGTATTAAGGTGTTTGGACTTTTTTAGATTTGAAAGACCTAAAACTACTTTTTCAGAAGAAAAGATAGATCTAGCAAGAAAAGTGTTATTGTTGGTGAGACGTAGAGGCAAGTGATAGGTTGAAAATATTCAACTATTGAAGAAAAAATATTAAACTATAGGAAGATTAAAGGTTACATTTTGTCATGTGATATTGAAAGTAATCACCCTGAGTTATCTATTGCAGTGATTTTTGTAACAATTTAAATCACTTTTCATGTTGAAGAGATATTGGATTGATGGTTTTTGGATTTGATATGATACCTAGTTGGGCTGCGAAGCTGACTAAGTTTATTTGGGTTCAGTTATAATCATTGAGTTTAATGACCAAGGATAAAGCTTTTTTAATGTTTAACTGACTGTCTCCAGTTATATAGTGTTAACACTTGTTTATACTTAACAGTGATGTGAAATAAAAGTACTTGATCATTTCTGTACATATAAGTTAGCATACATTAATTTTTATAAAACTTCCTTTTGCATATACTTAACCAGTAATTTAGTCCATTTTATATATATTTCTAATAAATTGTTTCCATTTGTTTATGTAAAATAAATAAAATTTACAAAACAATTTTTAAAGATTCTAAAGGCTGAACTTTAAAAACCAGAAATTTTCTAAGTAAAATCTGGAGAAGTTGAGGTTTATGTAACCCGTTAGAGTGATTTCCTGATATTGAACTGGTTGGGTCTATTTGAGCTGAATAGTGTACCCTAAGCTAAAATACAAAGATGTACTCTATCATAGTTCCCCCCTCAAAAGTTTCTACTTCTTTTAGAGGGCACAACTGTATTCTTCACAGTTGAGAACTTTTAGGGTTATTCCCTGTACTATTTATTAGCTAAGATTTATTAAAAGCCCCATGGGTCACAGGTACTATTCAGTGGACTTTGCATGATATTATTACAACAATACAATGAACTGTAAAGTATTAATATCACCATTTTACCTATAAAGACCCATGGTAAAAAAAGATTAAGCAACTTGCCATAAATTCCTATAATTTATAAGTGATACAGCAGGATTTTAAGTATTTTTACTATAAAAAGTTCATTTCAAAGTCAAATTCATTTATAATTTTCTATTAAGGTAATATTAGTTCACAACACTCTATGTGCTTCTGAGATATAGGATCATACCTCTTCAGATTCACCTCACCTCACAATACCCTACACCAAGGTATCAATAGTTCATTTTGCCCTATCTCCTCTTTGTTTCCCCTCTCTGTCTCTATTCTGCAGCCAAATTCATTGTGTGCTATTGGTTTGGTTTTGTCTGTCCCTTGTTTTGTTTATCTGTATGCCATATCTAAGTGAAACGGTCTAGTATTTGTCTTTATCCTTCTGACTTATTTCACTTAAAATTAACCCCTTCTATTATCCTGTCTCAAATGGCAAGATTTCTTTTTTATAGCTGCATAGTATTCCTCTCTCTCTTTCTCTCTCTCTCTCTCTCTCTCTCTCTCTCTCTGTGTGTGTTTGTATAACATTTTTCTAAAATACTCATCTTAGCAGAGCCACAGTTTCAACCACTGCTCTGTTCTTCTGCCCACCTCAGCTGCACTGATCTTCAGCCAGATTTGAAAAAAGGCATAAATAAAGCCTGTAGACTGTTATATAGGAAACAGAAATATTCTTACTTGAGAATTTCCCTTTTAACCTTTACATTTAGTGACCAGATTTGACCAGTACAATACTCTCTTTGATGAAGCTCCTGTTCTCATCATTTCAAGTTTGAATGTTATTGAGAGCTGGTTTCCATATTCTCCTAAAAACTCACCAGGGGAGAAATCAAGCCATTGATCCTTCAGGGAATCTTTCCTTTAGATATTATTAAATAATATGTATTATAAATTGTACTCAATCAGGTAAAATAGAGAATGCCTAAGAAACCATAATTCTTATAAGTTTTAAAGACTGCTGCTCACTTCAGATTATTCAGATAAAATATTTCACATTAAATTCAACTTTAATCATATCATCCTCATCATCTCTGCTCCTAGTTCTTCTAAGAGTTCTAACATTTAAGTGAGACAAAGATTTTTTTTTAACAAAGATTTTTTAACAAAATTTTTTTTAATCTTAGTTTATTTCACAAGACCTTGCTCCCATGTGAAGGATATAGCTCTTTGCTTCTTCTAAATAGTACACGTGAACCCCTTCAGATTTAGGAAAATGTGCATCTATTGGGCTTAAGTGAATTACTTTGTCTCATATTTTAAATAACTGACAGCAATATGTGCAAACCAACCATGCACCCATAATCTCTTGCAGTGAACTGACTTTGTCACTTTTCTGCTGCCATAACTCCCTTCATGGTAACAGAGCCCCAACTTCACTTTGAAGAATTGTATCATTCCTATACACAAATCTATGATTTGGGTAATACTGACCCAATTAGGCAAGAAGCTGAATCTGTGAATTCTATTCTCCTGCCCACACCAGTTTCATCAGACCTGACTTATGAATCAGTTTGAATAGAACATTGTAAATATTTGCTGGCATTTTCTGAATAAGAAACTTCCTCTTTCTTCTGAGAGCTGTGAGGAAATACAATCATTTTTCTTAACATTAGGATGTAAAATTGTAAGCTTGATAGTGTTTCAGTTACTTCGATATAAAGAGAAACATCAGTTTGAGACAAGATAAGACACTCAGAATAAAATCTCTAGTGATGTTGTAAGAATTCAGATTGAACCGTATGTGAACTCTGAACCTTTCAAATACTCCTCATGCTTCAGGCTATGTATCCTGGGATCTTTACTAAATAACATAAAAGCCTTCATGCTATTCAGGAAAGAATGAATTCATTCTTGAATTATAAACATTTGCTGTAGTTCCTTTTTTCCCTAATCCATTGATATTAGTCATACTGAAGCGAATTAATAGAGAATTCTTAAAAAACAGTCTACAGTAAAAACCCAATTTCTATCCAGTTTACAGGCATTGATTAAATCAATGTCACAATCAATGCATTTGAAAATAATTATGACACTGCTACATTTCATTGTTGGTGAGCTTATTTTAATTATATAAGCTTTGTGATAATTATCAATAAGACCATGCTTAATAGTAACTGTAATGATAGATGTAAACTTTCAAACTAAAAGTTGTTGATCTTCTGATATACTGGATTCCAATTTCAAATAATTAAGTTCTCTTAAAAAGTCATAATTTTATAAACTTTTTGTTGAATGCTTTTTGTCAATATATTTGCTAAGTGGTTTTTCAGCCTGTGTTTCAGTCCCTTGAATTCTAAATTTGATTGATTCTGTTATTTTCTACTTCTTACCTCAAAACATGAATCATTCCATGGCAGAACTCATTCCTTTGTTGTCATATAGAAATTCTATTTACATATGAAATCTTTTTAGAAATATGAATATTACCTTAATAACTCAAATCTTCCATATCTTCAGGATAAATTCCCTGAACATCCTCATGTAATGTGTAAACATTTTTCAATATATTATGAATATGACAAGGTATTTTACCTTTAAGCATCCTTAACTATCATCTTGGAATAATAAACTGGGTTGGAGAAGAGGCTAGAAGAAATTGTAATTTCCTTCACTTTTATAGAATGAGACTTGGACTTGTAACCATATGACCTTTCAGCTAGGATTACAGAATAGAATATAAAATGTATTAGCCTCGAAAAACTAAAAAAATGACACAGTAACAAATTAGAAATGTGGAAGGAGACACTTGAAGGGCTGCAAAGTTAAACTGCTAATTTTAAAAACAGGAAAATCAATATAATCTCTGTGTTTGATGTAACAAGAAATAGAAATTTAAATGTGGTATTTACATATGTGCAAACACAACTAATAACGTAATTGACCATGATATTATGACTACATTGGGAAGAGGAATATGTTATAGATTGACTAAATATTAACCACTTTCAAATATTAATTTCAATATTGACATTTCAATGTTTAATGTTAAATAAAATAAGTATGTTGACATTAAAGAAGCAGTAATTTATTATATGCAGCTATGGATAAGTAACAATAGAAAAACTTCTGAGAGAATGCAATGGAAGAGTCAGAATCAAAAGGCAAAGTTTAATCAAAGGAAGATTGTGAATTTTATTTATAAGTTTTTCTATATCTGTTTTAACTATATACCTGTATTGATTTCATTAAAAGATAATAATCCTGTTGTTTGTAAAATTGTTTCTGTTCTGCCATTAATATCTCTCTTAAATATGTGTTACATATAAATTTTAGTTTAGTTTTGTTTGTTTTTTTACTGTTAAGGAAATAGTATATCTACTATAGAATTAGTGTAAAAAATAACTAGAATAAAATGAATTCACAAATAATTGTCCTTATGCTTAGTAATACTTGAAGGAAAACTCAACCTTGATTTTTGAGATTTTAAACCACAATGTACTTTCCTAATAATCAAAGACAAGCATAGAGCGGGTATATTAAGCTTCAGGAACCTAGATGTTTAGTTATTTTTTGTAATCAACAGTTTTTGTTGAGGAAAACACCAATTAATATTTTCATAAATTATACTGTTTATTTCTATGTAATTTACTTCTAAGTCAAGGTAGTTAGTTATTAGTAAAAGGGCTTCATAGATATTTAGCAAAACAAGTTATGTCTGGATGGAGTGATTTTTGCTTATGTATATGTTAGAATATTTTGTTAATACAAAAATAATCATTTGTGTAATTTCTCATAAAATTTTATTAAGGGATATAAAATCGGAGATTATAATGCTATTAGAGTCAGAAAAAATATTCTTAAATCTAGTTTTGGAATGTGTCTTTTTTGAATTCCAAAGACAGAAATTTGTAACCCTAAGGTAGAAATCTCTTATCAGAACTCTGTCATGAATTTTCTAGGACTTGTAATAATCAAAGCTTGAACTGAGAGCATAATAAATTATTCAGATATGCATTATGTCCTTGATCTTATAATTAGAGTACAAAATTCAAGAAATATGTGCAGTTTTGCTGTATCCATATAGAACTTTCAGAAGTCATGTCTTCAAATTACATAAATTATATTCACTTAGCAAGCATTTTTTTTTCTTTTTTTCAGGGCACAAAAAAAGGGACTCAAAGACATTTAAATATTATGGCATTAAAATCTATAAATGGTTATTCCCATGAGTCTTTTAGGACTCATAATATGTTGAGTAGTGAACATAAAATTAAGTGTCTTCACATATTAAAGTCAATTCTCTTAAGTATTGTTACTCATATAAAACAAATTATACTTTTTCTTATTTCCTTTACTTGCAATTAAAAGCTCTCATGACTGTAACCATGGGCTTGGGGGTGATAAATAAGGAGAGGAGTATACTAAATATATGAATATTATGAATATGTGGTCTGATAAATGTATGGCTGGAGGACTGAAGGGAATACTCCTATACAACTTTTAAACACTTTTGCCCGTGGAAATTCTGCAACAATATTTCATTAAAGTGTGATGCTACTTCTTGCCTTTTTAGCTATGCCATTGTGAGCTAATGAGGCATTAGGAACTAGCCTAGAAAAATCTATCATTCTATATAATTTTATTTTTCTAAGGAAATGCAACCCAAAATTACAACAAAATCTAACTTAAAATAGACATTTTGGAATATTATTAGTTCTTAAATTTGAGTTAATTTATGTGTGTGTATTTGTGAGTGTTTGTAGTTATGTTGCTTGGTATATGTGTGAATAATAAGCTTTGTTTTAGTTTCTGAGAGTTTTTCTCACATTCAGCTGGTTAACTGAAGGAGTTACGTTCACTTTAGGAAAAGCTGTCATAGATATTAATAAAGTAATCTGAATGGCTGTGCAATGATGAAATTATAATGTTGGTAGTTAATAAAGACAATAAAAAGTCTTGCATGCATATTGATGGCAGTGTGGGAGAATAATTCTCTGTAGGTACACTTTGTAATCCTGGCATGTCATAGAAGCTTTGTCTGATTTGTTGCTGTTACTATCTTGACAGAAATTCAATTTAGGAAGGAAGCCCTGAGACCAACACATCTGTTACCTGCTTTGTGAAGCATGGCATTGAGAACTGTCCCATTCCTATTAGCAATCATGACATGAAGATGTTAGCGATGGTGGCACATGTGTATCATCACCCTTTGACTCCATTTAGTGTGACATGGGATTGGGTCACCTAGATAACTTTTCCAAATGGGTTTAATTAATTTTACCACTTAAACATACAGAGGCAATCAAAATCATACTTTAAAAAATTTTTAAGACTTAAAAAAAATCTGTTGTTATCTGCTCTTTCACAGGCTTCCTTTATTTTCATTTGCCTTCTTTCAGTGCTCAGAATCAATTTTAAATGTGTTTTGCGATAAGCATGTGTACTTGAGAATTCTTCGCATTTCATGTATAGAGTTGGCATCTAGTTGAATAGTTATGTCTAAAAAGATTGATTTCTCTGACAGTGCTTTCCATTCACTTAACTTCTTGTTCAGTTGAAGTAACTCTTATTGATGGATACTGGTGTCCACTATGATTTGTCTTTGATATCCCAAAGACTCTGAAAGCTTCTCCTAACTTTATTATTGCTGTTCACAATTTGTCTTCTGACAATCACATTTTCACAAGCTAAGCTGCAATGATGAAAGTAACTATAACTGGCCTTTACATGAGTTGTGCTGCTTACTCTTAGATTTATTCAATCCAAACATTTGTATGAAAAACTTTCCATATGTTCAGTTGCAGGAGAAGTGACTTTCTCTGTAGCAGAGAAGACAGATACCTATGAACACGAGAATAAAATTAAGACATGTCTAAAGTGTTAATGGGGCATTGATAGTAGAGAAAATGAAAACTTTGCCTTTTGTTGGGGTGGAGGGTAGAATCAGGGCCACCAGAAAAACTTCAAAAGGTAATATTTGTTCTAGACTTTGGAGAATATATGTGTTGTAATTGCCTATAGTTAGTGTCCTATGTTCCTTGGTTAAAGATCTTTATGTAGAGAATACTACTTTTCTGAATGGCTTTGAGAACACATTTCTGCTTTTGGATTAGTTTGAACATGAATGGAGATAAGATATTTTTAAAAATACAAATCCTTCAAGTGAATTTTTCACAGATTAACACTATTATGCTCAATATCCTTTTTCTGTGGTCCCATTGGTCCAGAGAAACTTAAAACCTACAGTAAAGAAATAGAACATTACTTTGAGAAAATTTAGGAGTTTTTTCTGTCTACCTTATGGCCAATACCAAGATCTAAGTTTTCATCATTATGAAGATTTTATAACTGAATTTCTTTCAAATCTTCCCATAATTTTATCTACTTTTCACTCCAGCACATCCTCTCTCTTTCTCTCTCTTTCTTTTATATACATGCATACACAGACACACACACACACAAATTTTGTTCACATTTAGAGTTTAGTATCTTGACATTAGAAATAGGATTAGACCATATTTCTTAGCATGCTAAGATACCCCAATTGACCAATGAGTTCACACTCTCAATGGCTTCAATCTAACTGTGCTTCAGATATACCCAGGGAGGTTAATAAAATTGCAGAATTTGGAGCCTAACATTGGATGGTTTGCTGTAAGAGGTCTGAGGAAGAAAAATAAAATAAGGGTTCTTAACATGTACTTTAGATGATTCTCATTCAGTCAATTAAAATTAAAGAAGGCATGGAAGATACTGATCATTTTTTTTGCATACTAGCCTATGCAAATATGTATTTCTTACATTTTTTAGCATGGACTTTTGTTCTTAGGGGCTGTAACTGGCCCTCACACAAAAGTATCCCAGAATTTAACTTACCCAATTGGAGGCAGGGAGCTAAAATATAATGTAATTCATTGTGAGTACTCATAACCAGTCAGCCATTTTGCCTTGAGCAAACCTGGCAGAAGATGATAGGGGAATAAATGTGAATGTTTTATATTCCTACTTGTTCGCTTCCAATTCTGTTTCCATGTTAAACATCTGGATGATTAATAACTTATTAATATTCTGCAATAGGAAGTTCCCAATTTGTCAAGGTTGAAAGCCTAACTGTCAAGCTATTGGGATTGGCATCCCCAATTGTAACTAATTGTCTTTTCTATGATACATCTTATGTCATATTTTCTCTCCATATATTTTTAATGGCAATTTTCCTTTCACTATAAAAACTTTCTCCTAGATTTGTAATTCCTTTCAAAGACATTTATGCCAGATACCTGGAGGCTCACACTAACTCCTGATTCCCAGGGGTCCCCCTTCATTTGTTCCTCCTCCAGTCTTCTTCGCATGAGTGAGTAACAACACCTTCCACCGAGCACATTGGGAAAAACTCCAGGAGTCTTTACTTCTTCTTCATTCATACCTGCCTCCAAGTTCAGCTACCTGAAGCACTTATTCATCTAGCTTTATAATGTTTTCTGAATCAAATCACTTCTATCAAATTCCTTGGTGACTTTCTACATCACTGAAACTGCCTATTTCCATTGTCGATACCTCTAATCCGTTATTTTTGGAGTAGCAAGTGACTTCATATAAACTAAATTTGATGCTGTCATTGCCTGTAATGATGTTCAAATAGATTCTGATTGCATTAAATAAAATGCAAAATCCCATATTAGATCACCTCTAATAGAACGTTTGCCTATCACAATCTTACAAGCAGATTGATGCCCACACACAGACCATATTCTGTCCTTTGGGTGTTCCAGCTCATAATCCCTTGACAATGTCCTTTTCTATCCTTTGAGGCACTTTCCTCATGACTGCCTGATGCCTATTGATTAAGTTCAAACACTAGCTACCTCATATAATCCATCCCTAGTGAGTATAACTATAGTATCACATTACATTTTCTCCCTTAGTACTTTACTTCACATAATTATTTCATGGAACTTACACTTTTTTAAACTATAATATTGATTTAATCAAAATTTTCTTCCCATAAAATATAAAATTTTGTCTCTCTTATTATTACCATGTTTTTCACCCTGGAAAATGTGCCTTATATTTGGAGACCGAAAGTAAATCATTGAATAAGTTTATGAAATTTAATGCATGATAACTTGAATTCTTGACTTCATTTTCTTTTTTTCATTCTAAACTCCTGCACTGTGGGTTCTCCCTGGTGGCCTATGGGTTAATTCTAATCACCATCACCATTAAAGCCTAAGTTCAATATCTGACCCATTGGCTGACCCATATGGTGCAACAGACCTCTCCTGTCTCTCCTGCTGCTTCTTAGCAGTGTATTTCAATAGATCTCTCTGTTCTGTTCCCACTCTGTCTCTGGTGAGTCCTCTCACCTACCCCAGCACCACTGCCCTACATCCCAGTTCTTCTATGCATAAATAAACAAACCTTTTAAAAAATAAAGGTGTACACATTGTGAAAAGAATATAGTTTTATTTTTTAAAAGAATCCCAATTATAATAATTGAACACATCTAGTTTCCCAGTTTTTATCTCACTGAAATCCAATTTCCACAGAGGTACAAAAATTAGCTTTCTAAAGTGATATATTTATGGAATTTATGGAATTTTATAGCTCCCCAAATCCTTAAGATACAGTTAAAAATCCTAAATAGGTTCTAAAGTCATTTCATAACTTAATCCCATCTTTATTTCTACCTACATTTTAATGCTGCTTTCCCATTGTGAATTTAACTATCCAATCACATGAAACTATGAATTGTCTCAGATATATCAGATTATTTTGTGATCCATGTCTTTGCTCATATTAGCACATTATTCCAGTGGAGTTTTTTCTCCTGTCAGTTCTCCCCTTTCATGGATAGTTGATGACATGCTCTTTCTTCTTAACATTTCTTATACCACTTTGAAATTTTTTTCTTTGGATAATATTTAGCTCTGGATACTGACATATCTGGATAACTAACATATAACCAGTATATGTTCCATGTGTGCTTACTGAATGAGTGAGGGATGGATGCATGGGTGGTTGGATGGGAGATAATCCATAATCATCAGGTAAAAGGATCCTTTCTAAATCATCTGAGGTTTCCCTTCACATAGGGTTTTAAACACATTAAGGGTTTAACACTACTTGTTAAATCAATGAATAAAATAACTAAATATGTATTAAATAAGTTACCAAAATAAACGTGTCTCATACCTTTGTCTTAAGAAGAATTATCTTTTTCTTTTAAAAGTACAGTTTTCTTATGCTCTACACTTGTACTGTCTAATATAGTAGCCACTAGTCCTCAAGAGTATTGAACTCATTAAATGTGGTATGCTAGAAGCTTAGAGCACATGCATGTACATAGTAGGAAAAAAGAGTACAAAGTATTCAAAAGTTTTTAGTCAATTGCTTGTTGAAATGTTAATTATTTGGATATTTTGAGTGATAGAAGATGTAATTAAAATGAATTCACCTGTTTATCTTTACTTCTTTGAGGTGACTAGGCAATAGAGAATTACATATATGCATTTTAAATTTATTTTACTAGAATTGTTTTTGTATAGTTTACAAAATGTGTATTTTATTTGTTAACAGAGTGACTTCCTATTCACACCACACTTACGATGATGATGCCTTGCTGATACTAGGAGCTGCTCTTTTCATCACGTTTTTGTTGTTCTTGTTGCTGTTGGCAGATGAAATAGTTAAGTCAGATGAATGCCATGTAGCTTTTAATTTATGTTCCTCATTTATCAGTCACCCTCACAAGGAATAATAATCAAGTGACTTAATTTCTTTTTCTCATCTACTGCCTGAAAAATCTAGAGATTATTTTAAAATTTTTGGAATATATACAGTGTAAGACTGAGAAAAAAATCCAATCTCTTTATTTTCTTCATTTATATTTCACTCAGTTTTATTTTTGTGTCTTATTTTGTATTATATATATGTGTGTGTTTCTTTATATGATTTGAGACATTTACTATTATTATAGTTACTGTTTATGTCCTGTAAGGTAGAGTTGGCTTTGTAAGCTTCAATATTTTTTTTTTTCTGTAGTTGGAGTGAAATCTGTGATTTTAAATAAGTAACATTTAATTTTTAAGCACTCTGTATTTAGTATCACTTGCTTAGGGATATAAGAGGAAGGGGATACTGAAGTTAAGGTATAAATGTAAGGTTAAGAAAAAGGGGGCGGGCCTCCCCGGTGGCGCAGTGGGTTAAGCAACACACTATGAAGCAAACCGCAGCCACTGCAGCACGAGTTCGATCCCTGCTGCCGGCCAGGGAGG
>JAGFMF010011870.1:6414896-6482718 GCA_019455555.1 Galemys pyrenaicus
TTCTGCTCCCGCTCTCTGTGGTGAATCCTCTCACCCCCCCACACCTCTGGCCTGTACCCCAGTGCTTGTACGCATAAATAAATAAATCTTTAAAAAAAAGAAAAAGAAAAAGGGGGCTACTTCCCTATGCAATATCAGCCATAAGGATTTATTTATCAAATTTGTCTTTGCTGATACCACAGCCAGTTATAGAGCTTTATTATCTCTTACCTTGATTACTTCAATAATTTTCTGTTATCCTGTCCTCCAGTATTGTCTCCATCTAATCCATTCTCTACAAGACTACCAGATAGATAATTAAATATTTATAAACTAAAAATTTCCTAAGTAAGAGCCTCTGCTAATCATTAACTGTGAGCTCATTAAGTACAGAGTTGCAGTCTAAACTCCTTGATAGAGTGACTGTGGTCCTTGTGTAATTGATCTTTTGACTGCCTAACCCTCACTGTGTCTTTCTACTTTAACTCTTGTCATATTTTGTAGCAATGCTAGTCATGTCTTTGTCATTCTTATCCCATACCCTGTTTGCATTTAATTAATCTTTTCATTGCTATTCCCTTAAATAACCTGTTTATTTTATCTATCACCTTCATACCCATTTTTATGATGAATTGTTTATAAAGCTCTTGTTAGGCATTAACTCTATGAGGTAGAGTACTTTACCTTATTTCGTGTAGCTCATTTTTCTCACCAGAAGGAGAGTTTGAGACCAAAAATCTCTAAACTAGTGATACCTCCATTTTGTCCTGAATCTTGATCTCTGAGGAGTCCACATCCCCTTACAGGCAACAGTAACTAGTAGATGATGTTGGACTAAGGGGGCATATATCACACTGAAATAGAACTTTACAATAACCCTGCAACAATATCCTGATTTGCTTCCTACAGATCTGTACTACTAATTTGGTTCTTTTCTAAAACGATATATAGTTAGGATATTTTTTTAACAACAAGCAGCTACATTAGCAATTTTATTAAGTAGCCAATTCATTGAGGAGATAGATAATGTGGTTTCTAAAATAAGAATTAATAACAGAAAGATCACTCCCCAAAACTGTTAAAGAGGAGGGATAATGCCTTATCAGTGAACAGTTATTTCTTTGTGTCTAGCACTCATGATATTATTAGTAAATATCTTATGTTGGCTTATAAGACAGACCTTTTACCTGGGCTTTTGAGTATTTGTGAAAGTAACACTTAGAACCACAATATTAACCTGTGCATTACATTGTTTTATAATTAAATGTAAGGTTATTCTGTGTATATGTTACATATATAATGCATTATGTAATGTGTGAAACCTGATAATATTAGGTGGTATTTATTGGCTATTTATTATGTTTTCATACAAACCTCATAATACTGTGGGGCTTAGATTAAATATTTCCTGGAGCCATGAAATCACAGAAAGCCAAGATTCAACCTAGATCTGCATGACCCTGGAATTCGATAATTGAAGAACTATACTATACTGTTTTAGCACTAATGTGTGTGTGCAGCTTATTGAATATTTATGCATTTAAAAGGCTAGCCATACATTAAATGAACATCATCTGTTTTATTCTTCAAATAAAACTTGTGTCATCATTTTCTATAGTGATAGATCATAACTCATAACTTTCTAGTCTCTGAATTCATATTTTTTTACATTATGTGTATAGCTCATTAGATTCATGAATGTATTACCACACTGAGGAACAAAAACGTTGAAATTCTTTTCTTTGCAGCTAACTTTATCTCTTGGATCTCTTGGGTACTGATAATAACAGTCCTAGAAATTTGTATGAGTTGGTCCTTATTTACCCTTTATATTCTTTGTATGGTTTTATAAATATTGATGGAATCTCTTTCAATATATTCTAATTTTAGATTAAAGATTCAGAGTATTCAATGTGTATGGGCATAACAACAAAGGCAGGTAGAATTATGTCTCCTAAAAGAAAATAAGGAAAAGAAATAGGATTTTTGAAAGTTTAGGAGAAAGAAAAATATATCAAGACATGGGAATAAGTGGTATTTCTTATGAGATAAAATGAGAATACTGAAATTATTAATGAAAGACAATTTAATTGAATCTCAGGTTATGTTGGGTATTCATGGTATTTCATGGTTGTTACTGATCTATTTTTTGGTGACAATCTTCTGTGGGGAATTTAATAAAAAGTGAGATTCTTTCCTCCCAAGCAAAATGCATGTATACAAATAAATACAAACTTTTCACACAATTTTAGGGACTAGGACCAAAAAGATGGACCTTAGGTTAATAATTTCTGACTGAATCTATAAAGATTCACTTTACTGAATTTCATTCAGTTTTCACTAGCTCCACTAAAAGATTATTTTTGTCTAAGCTGTAACTTCTTCACTGCTCTAACACATGCTGTCTCTCATCATTTAGATAATGTTGATTCTAATATCTCTACCTCTGCTAAAAATTTTGTTTCCACTAAAAATGTTTGGGAAAAAATGCAGCTTTTCTGAAAGTGTCCTACATGCATTGCACATTAGACATTTTCCCATAGTGATCATAACTTGCTTTTTGAATTCCAATCATGTGTGCTTATATATCAGTAGTGACAAAAATCATCAAACATAAACTTGTGAAGTATGTGTCATATCAACTTTCTGTTCTGGCTTGGCAATAAAATGATATATACTCCTTTGTTCACATTTTGACATGTTTATTAAAACATTTAGATCATTGATATCCCTTGAATATTTGGATAATATATCTAAACAATAGTATTCATAGTTTTTTCCTAATTTTTTGTATTTTCCCCACATTTTATGAAGTTTTGTTATTGGTAAATGCCACCAACATTTTATGATAAAGTGTAAATACATGTTAAATTTTAGCAGTTTATACATTTATCAACTTATTGGACAGGGGTGTCCAGCAATGTGCTTCATGTTTGGAATGCAGTGTGAGTGATCCAGAAAGAAATTTAGAAGAAATAAGTTTAGAAAAAGAAAGTTAGAAAACTATTAAGCTAAAAAATGGACCTCTAAATATAATTTGTAATAAGTAGAAGGAGGAAAAATCATAGTACTGTGAGACAGAATAATCTGTAAAGAGTTCCTCTTTGGGAATTATGTATCTGGAGTGACATATTGGCATTTCTGAGGAATATTTATATTTAAGCTGAGGACTGTAAAATTATTAGCATCTAACTAGGCAAAAATGGAGAATAAATTTTCCTTTAAGTAGATAAATATGACTCAAAATTGAAAAGATCTTGACACATTTAGGAAATGAAGTAAAGCTGATGTGCCAATGCATATAAGTGTTAAGGAGAAAGTAAAAAAAAAAAAAAATGTGACTTGAAAAATAAGCATAGTTCATGTTATTCAGGGTCTTGAGGACCATGTTAAGAGTATGTATTTCTTTTAAATATAACAAGTCATTTGATGATTTTATACTGGGAATGATATGATCATAATTCTGTATCATTGGAATTATCTATGAAAAAAATATTGTGATTGGAAAAATATGGTACCAGGAAAAACTTATAGGAAGCTATTTGTCTAATACTGATAATGGTATTACAGTGATGTCACCTAAGAAGGTATAATGATGATAGCAGATGGTGAAGTCAAGATATTTTTAGGGTGTAGACAGGCTGAAAGTGGGAGCTCTATTAGAAGTGATTTCTAAGTTTCAAGTTTTAATAACTTAATGGATGTGGGTATCATTTATATAGAGATGTTAACAACTAGAAAAGTGGCAGGTTTGATAGTTCAATTTTGGATATGTTAATTTTGAGATGCCTGTGAGACAATCATGTGGATATATCAAGTTGATAACCTAGAGGAAAGATTTGGGCTTGATATAGAAATGTATGAGTCATCAGTATATAAATGACATTTAAATGATGGTCCTATGTGATATGGGGAAGATATGAGAGGATAAACAGGTAGATTTAGTGGAAGTCTTGAGGATCCTGAGAAGCTCAAAGAAAACAATAAATAAAAATAGAGGAAAAATGGTTAGAAAAATAACAGAAAGAGGGCAGGTCAAGAAAACCAGGGGGAAGGAGTGGTAATCTGTGAGACCTACCAAGTTGAGGACTTAAGCTCTCACTGTTTGGAAAGTAATACATGTTATTGGGGATAGTTTCAAAAGCAATTATGTCAAATGGAAGGTTCAGCATCAGACTGATCTGGTTTAAAACAGAATGAGAAGTAAAGAAGGGGAGATAGCAAGTGCAGGCAATTTTTCAAGTAACATGTCTCTGAAAGAGTTTAAAGTATTTAGCAAGGAGGTAGCATTTTGAGATAGAAATGAAGCAAATATTTTAGACAAGTTCTCTCCTCCTCTTTTTTGCCATCATTTGTGAAGTCAACAGATACTATCATACTATAACAAGTTTAAATACTTAGAAAAATAATCCAGTATAGTAGATTAGAGATTGCAGATAAAAGTAATATAATTCCGTCAATAGAATAGAGTGATTCCTTTCCAGATGCTTCTCACTTAGATATATATATATATATATTATTAAACATAATGATCAAAACAGAATGGAATAAATCCTGTGGATTTTAACAGAAAGTGTAATTAATACTCATTTTGGATATTGAAATTGAAGGACTGAACCAATAATTGATAATGCTTTTAGGTTCTGGTTTAAATAGAAAGAATTGTCATATTAGTAAGGTGAATAAGTCTGAATTTAGTTGTAAAGATAATTTTCTTTGCATTGAAGTTTAGGTGGTCAAATGACTTTGAATTTGAAAGTAAATGTTGCAGACTAACTACCAAAGCCATGTTGTAGACATAAATTTATAAATTCTACTGGTGGTATCAGATTCAAATTAATAAGACAAATATCTAACAGATTTAATGCTGAAAAATGGAGTAGGGAATTTAGATGTGTATGGGAAGGGAAGAGTAGAGGAAGAGGAGAGTTTTTTAGGGGGTAGGGAAAAGTTGAATCAAGGGCAAATTGTGAGAATTTAGATGTTGCTATAACAATACCAGAGTGGCTGAAACTAAACGTGGGACCCTTTTTGTGAAAGAAGAAAATAGAACATCTTGTTTTTGTGACAAGATGGATGATTTTTAAATAACACAAAATATATTCCTTAGCATTTATATCTACCTAAGAGTATTCATGTTCTAATTAGTTCATAATTATTTAAGAACTAGGATAATTGTCATTCTCATGTACATGTTTCCTAATCTTTTCTTTTTTTAAATTGTATTACTTTTTCATGGATTTAACATTGGTTCACAACTTTGTGTATGACTTAAGAATATAGGTTCACACCTCTTCAGATGTATGTTACCACACCACCCCTACCCAAAGCACCCATAATCTTCCACCATAGACCACAACCCTCATCCCACTTTGCTCACTACTCCTCACTTTGCTCTCTGGTAGTCAATTCTGCAGTCAGATTTCTAGGTTGTGTGTTGGTTTAGTTTTGCCTTTTCTTTTGCTTCATCTTTATATTCCGCATCTAAATGAAATCAGGTGTATTTGTTTTCCTACTCATTTCCATTAGCATAACCCCATCCAATGGAATATACCATGTTGCATAGGGCAAGAGTTCATTTTTTTTTATAGTTTAATAGTATTCCAGTGTGTGAGAGTGTGTGTGTATCACATCTTTATGCACTCATCTGTCATCGAATACTTAAGTTGTTTCCATACCTTGACTATTGTAAATGGTGCTACAGTGTCCATAGAAAATCATATATCCCTTTGAATTAGCATTTTTGCATCTTTTGAGTAGGTGTGCAGGAAAGGAATTGTAATTACATAGTAGATCTATTTTTACAATATGAAAATACTCATACTGTCTTCCATAGTGTCTGTACCATAAAACCCTATTAAATGAATGAATGGAAGAGCTCCCCCTTCTGCAAAATCCCTTGTAAGGCAGCTATAACACTTTCTATTTATTACTCTTACTATTTTTTTTAAAATTAAGTTATTCAGTTATTTTTTTACTTCCTAAAAAATGTATATTTTATATTATTGGAGATTTAAAAAAAAAGACCCTTATTTGTTTTACCTCTTGGGACTGCCATGCTTGAATAACATGCTAAATAAATAAAACTTCAGTTTCCAGTAATAAAATTCTTACTGTTTTGTATCTGACTCACATTTAGCTTCTTATTTGTAAGCAGAAGATTTAGCAAAGTACTATTTCTGGAGGGCTAACATCTGGTTGTACATTTGGAAACAAGTCTAGTATATTTGATGGGGAAATATAATAATCTAAATTAGTGGAAAGGAAGGTTAACAACAACATGTTTAAGTTTATATTTTAATTTTATGCATCATGTGTTCTATTCTAATACATATACCTCTTGGTTTCAATGACAATAAATGATACTATATGTATGGTCTGGCAGTAGTGTACCCTCATGAATTTTATAGATCATGTTGAGTGTGATGTTTCCCTTAGGTATACAAAGTTTATAAATATCTATCAAAGAACAACCCCTTGCAGGAGAACTAACTTGCTGATAACACAAGAATTATACAATGTTAAGATTAAAATAATTTTCATTTTTCATGATTCTGGAAAAATTCTTATTTATGGCTTAAATGGAAAAAAATACAGTAGCAATAAGTTAAAAATGCATAGAAGTACTTAATGTAGAAAGTTTTAAAAAGTGCCCTTTTTAGAAAAATATTTTAGGACTTATTTTCAAGATTCTATATGAACAGAATTTATGTGTACTTAACCTCTGGAGTTAAGGGAAAATATACAGAACTATCCATAATTATATTTTTATCATACAGTAGAAATCTAGGAGCTGTGTATTGCAAAAGAAGTAAAATGATCTACTTAAGCACCGAGTATGCAAAAAAGGAGATGGTATGGTTTGTTGAGGACATTTCAGTTATAACACTGCTTTCACATTAGAAATGGATCAAAGGAAGACAAAGGAATTTTGACAAAGGAGCAAATCAGTAATAGTCAAATACAAAGATTATTTGATCGCACCAATAGAGCCTCAGGAGTTAACCAAGAATATTAGAATTCAAGCAAGATTATATTTATTCTGTTTACTCAAAGGTCATAAATAGATGTATATGTATCAACCATACAAAGAGATGTGACAATAACCATATTTCTTCCCTCAGTCTTCAAATCCTTTCTTCCCTGCTGACTCTTTCCTCAGCATATAAATATTCTTCTATCACTTCTATCACATAGCAAGCGATCTAAGAAATCTAGGTACAAGAAAAACACCTTTATTTGACCCCATATCCTCTTTTAGATATACTATTTCTCATCTGTTCTTAGCAGATAAAATTCTAGAGAAAGTAGTTTTAACTGACTCCCTTTATTTACTTCCAATTTATTACTTTACCCAGTGTAATTTAGTGTTTCTTATCCAAGACTATATACTGAAATTCTTCCCACTAGTTTCACAGAATGCTTCCATGTGGGAAATTTAGCAGTGACTTAAAAAAATTATGCATACAAGACTGGGGTACAGGCCAGAGGTAGGGGGTTGGTGAGAGGAGTCACCAGAGACAGAGTGGGAAGTAGAACAGGTGGTCCCACTGAAATACACTGCTGAGGGAAGAAGCAGGCGAGACAGGAGAGGTCTGTGAGCCATGTGAGTCACCTCCTTGACTGGGGATCAAACTCATGCTGCAGTGGCTATCGAGAGCTTCATGGCACTGTGTTTTAACCCCTTGCACCACTAGATAGGTCACAGCAGTGACTTTTCAATCATTCTCTTTCTCTTACTACTGACTCTACCCCCCTATGAAATCACTTTATCTTGTCTACTCTTACATCTTAAACACTATTTTTGTTTCTTGATACGTATTTTTATTCATTATTACTAATGTTTTGTATAATTAACTGTTGATGATATCCCATTATCTGTCTTAATATTTAACTAGCCCTAAAGTTTCAAAGTCAGATACTTTATCTTCTGCTTTCCATATATCTTTACCTCACAAAATCAACATACAACCTAAAATGATAACTCCTCTATATCACTTTCTCTGGGGCGCTACTTGTCTCTATTAATTATTGATACTTGAAAATATGGTGTCATCCCAAAGTCCTTCAGCTCTTTCCTCCCTCATCAAAATTAATCTAAAGACTAAAATATCTCTTAAACATATCTTTAAGCTTATTTTAATAATGATGAAAAGTAATAATGGTGGTAATAATAATTTTTTACTGAGTGCTATGATATAGGCACTGTGCCAAAACTTAAGGTATATCAACTCATTTGATCTTTCTAACATCCTTAGAAGGTAGATGTTGTAACTAAGTCCATTTTTAAAAAGAGGACATTAAGGTGGAAGGTGATTAAGTTACTTTACCAAAGTTTCAATGCAAGTAAATGGTGAGACCAACGTTTGTCTAGGCATTCTGGTGTTAGACCTAGCTTACCTGTCTTAATGTTTCAGACATGAATCTTTCTACCCCAAATTGTTTAGACCATACCATTTGTCTCTATAATTAATAGAAGTTTGTACCACTAGCATGTCTCATATTCAGTCTCATTTTTTAAAAATTGTATTACAGTTAAGCCATTTTAGCTTCTGCTTACACTGCAGTCACACCTTGCAGCTCAATTCTGAACCCAGTTCTGTTGCCTTTAGATGGCCTTGAGCACACTTTGGGGACAATCAATAGAACTATGAAAGTGCCAACACAGCATTGTAGTTTCAGGCCCTTAAACAGCTATTGTTGGGTTCTGGACTCCAGGGAGTTGGAAGAATGCTGCTCTCTACCTAGGAAGTGACACATGCTTGCACAGCTTGTGTTTTCTGAGATCTTGAGTGCTAAAACCTCTGTCTATGCACACAGGACCTCTAGGTGCCTGATCAATGAAGCAAGGTCATCAGCAAATAAGCAGCTAACTTCTGATATGTGAGGAAGTAGCAATAATCTATGACACATTATACTCAACTTTCCAGGGTTTGTGGAACCATGAGATTTAAATTAATTTGGCATCTTCTTTAAGTAAAAAAAAAGACAAAGATCTTACTATCAAATGTGATGCAGTGAGTGGACTGACGCTTGTGCTTCTTTGGCTCTGCCTCTATCCACTTCATTAAGTAGCAGAATCATGTTGACTCAACAGTTGATTGAATGTTCCCATATGTGATGGGAACACCGTGAGTGTTTCCATATGTTCCAAGTATAAATTTTATCCATGAGCCATAAATGAGAGGTTTAAATACATAGTAAAAACGGAAACTTGAATTGATCAGAAATTAGAATGACTTTGCCTTCCATGAAAGTAACCATATACAAATGGTATATGAAATACAGGAAAATAAAAATAAATATAGGAATTATTAAAATTGGTGAACCTCAATACAGTGAAGAGAAAGTAATTAATAATGTACCAATAAAGGAATGATGATATGATTTTGTTAGCAAAGAAGTCTTAAAATCTTTTTCTTTCAGATCTCAAGCTTTTAATTTATTTCCACTTGTTCATCTAAAAAAGACATGTAGATATGTGCATACATGTACATTTGTGCGAATATGAACATTTTTCTGAAGAATCAGATTTTATTTTAGCTGAATAATTGCATTATGACCTGTGGTGGTTGCTCTGCAACTGTTAATCTAAAAAGTTCCATAGTTGAATTTCTTATTATTAGTTTTACTCTTCTGGCGTTAATGATATGAATAAAGCAAGTTGCTATATCAGTAGTTAAGAGTGACATCCTGATGACTGTGTTCGAGATCAGTATCTATTGAAATTCAATCCTTTTGAGAATCACCCTTTGCCTTAGTACTTCACCTAATTGAACTGTTTCATTTTTCTCTTTGTGCAGGTAGGTATTTCTTTAGACTGTTGGATTGGGTTGATTTTCTTTTCTAAAATTATAATTCATAATGTACCATGTGAGATCTGAGAGAGGAGTAACCTGGCCTATGTAATAATTTTACAATTACAGTTTTAGGAATTTCTCCCTGGAGAACTAAAGGCATTTGTGACTTCTGGTAGCAGGTTCCAATGATAACTCATTACTTTTTGCACTGTGTGAAAAAAAAAAAAAGGAATTAGATTTCAGACACTAACTCTATTTACATCTTTTGAAATCTTTTTTATGACATGGAAACAGTGTCTTTTAGAACATAATGATTGATATTACGACGATGTTTGTTCTTATCCTGGGTAAAAATGCCTCTTGTTTCTCTTAATGTAGAAAGTGATTTATCTCACTTTCTATCGGTGTTTGAAGCAGGGCATAAAGTGGTCTTTTCTTTTTTCTAAGTGGTCACACTACTGTAATCCTCCAGGACATGGACTCACCCCAACAATCCTCCACCATTGTTTGCAGTTCCTGCATAATTCTCTCAATTCAAGCTTTGTTGTATTGGGAAAAATTTCAAAGTGTGACTTCCTTTCCTAGCATTAGAGGAATACCCACCAATTTTATCCTTTCTCTTTATCATTTATTCTTTATATGTGTTTATTTCATCCCTGCCTGCTTCCAATATACAGTTTACAGCTTGATTTACTCTCCTTATAGACAAAGGCAGGGATATTTTGTCTGTAAACACTATGTAGGAAAGGATGATAAAATCAAATATTTACTCTAGACAAAATTTATATTACTGAAAGAAAGTTACACAAATGCACAAGCAAAACTGTAAGAAACCTTCTGACGACACATTAGTGATTACCAGAGAAGAAGGCAGGGGCAGAGAATGGGTAGGGGGATCCAATGGTTGGTGGTTGATGATGACGGGACACTTGGTGGTGGGTTGTGTGAGATATATAGTTGCTGAGATGAGAAGTTGTATATCTGAAACATGTACAGTGTTATTAACAATTTTCCCTCATTAAAAAAAGAATGTTAGAGTAAATTCTGAAATGAATTATATAAATTATTGGTCAATATGAAAAAACTTTGAAATATTCAGTGTTTTTCCTTATCAGAACTATGTTGTTTCAGTGAAACCTTATCTTCAACAGTCAATGTTATTAAGGTAAAGCTTTAATAACAAGAAAGCCAGGCTAGGAAATATACAAAATATCTTATTTTATTTTATGATTTTCAATAAACCATGAATGTCTTTGACCTGCTATTACTTTGTTTTCAATCTGTTACTATATGCTTCATATCTAAAGCATTTGTCTTCTATGGGTAAATTACCCTTATAACTCTTGGACACCTCAGAGACATCGTCACTGAGGAAAGACTGAAATGATGGTTGTGAACAGCCACCAGGTATTTGTGAAATTTTCGTCATGTTTTCTGTCTGTGATGCGGTTCAAAGATATCAGGTTGTCTATGAGGTACCTTCCTAACTGTGACCTATGGACACTATTATGAGTGAAATAAAGGAATAGGAAACTTGTACTGCCTCTGTGGTGAAAGGCATGCTCTTTAAGGATTGTTCTTCCTTAATATGTCCCAGATCTGACCAGAGTCATTTCCCCTTCCTCTGTGGCCATCTTCCAACTCTCCTGCCCTTGTCATGTTGCTGAATGTTTCCATGGACATGATAATCCAAAAAGGAAAATTCCATTGTTGATATCAGGAGGCTAAGCTATTTGGACACTAATGACACTGGGGTTGCATTTCAGAAATAGAAGTTAAGTACATCAAATTGGTTATCACTCAAGAAGATAATTTAAGAAATAGTTGGTATACATATATTTTCTGGAGTAGGTTGGATTAGCAAGGAAGATATTAAAATAGTAGGTGGTATGTGGCCTTCATGGTGGCACTGCAGGTTGAGCACGACACTGTGAAGCATCTGGGGCACAGCAGCATGAGTTTGATCCCCAGTCAGGGAACTGACCCACATGGCATAGCAGACCTCTCCTTCCTTGCCTGCTGCTCCCCTCAGCAGTGTATTTCAGTAGATTTGCCTTTTCTCCTCTTCACCCTGTCTCTGGTGAATCATCTCACTCCTGTGATTATGGACTGTACCCCAGCTCTTGTGTGCATAAGTAAATAAATCTTTTAAAAAATGAAATAAAATAAAATGGTAGATGGTATGGGTGTGATCAGAAGAAAGAGATTTTTTTTAAGTAATTCCAGAAGAATATAAGGAGAAAGGAAAAGAGCATGTTGGTTAAATTAATCATAAAATAGATTAAGAAATTTTCTAGTTTAGTCTATGATTTACATATGGCATAGAACAAATATTTAAGATATATGATTTCTGGTTTTTTTAAACCAGAAGTTATTACTCTAGGCTAATTTATTTGAAGATAATATCTACAATTTCTTTAACATTTAAAACAATGAAAGACTCTACCTTTAGGTATTTAATCAGATTGTCTTACATCTTAAATATGATTTGAAAACAACACACTATACTGAAATATGTTTTCATTCCATTTTTTATAGAATAGTGGTCTAAATTTTTAAATAATGAAATTAAGTAACACCTACCATGTTTTAGACTTCCCAATAAAATAGATTTCAGTAACACACAAAGGCTGCTGGACAGGTACCAAATCTATTTGGCAGTAATTATAGTCGCTTTCTCTTCGCTATGTAATTGTAGATGAATAGCTGAGCATTTTTTGCTAGAATTCATTACTTCATTTTTAATAAATCATTTGGAAATTATCTTATTACAGGTAAAGGTATTTATCACCCAGATTTCTCATTCTTCAATATTAATGGCTGCTCTTAACTAACATTATGTAGAAATTAAGAATAGATATATTTGACATTTTGATATTGCTTACAGTCGCTGAGGCATGTATTTTATGTTATATTTCGCAATAACACTTCAGGTTCAGGCCATTTATGAGATGTTAATGATGGTAAGGGAGGAATTGATATATGATGATTACCTTGACTTTATTCATTGCAGTTCAGAAAATCTTCAGCAATAAGGGTGCTTTTCAGATATTCCGCTAAAAGAAATTTACATTGTTTTTAATCTACATTTTTGTGTATGCAGAAAGAGTGTGAGTGAGAGTGAGAGAGAGAGGAAAGTGATATAAATGGTTAACAGTATATGATATTATGGCAAAATAAAAAAGCAAATGGTGGTTGATTGGAGGTACATAATTACTTGTGATGAGATTTTCTGTAGTTATGATAGATGTATTCAATTGTTAAATTATTTATTGAATAATTCATTTATTAAAGCTTAGAATAGTATAATGTGCATTTTATATTCAACTTAAAAAAAACAGATTAAATAATGACCTATTTAATAAACACATTGCTAAACCTAGGGTGTATTGCACAGATATTTTACTTCTCTAAATAAGACAAACGGATGGCAGACAGGTACTTAAATTTTTCTTGTCACTTATCATCAGGGAAATACAAATCAAAATTATAATAAAATATAATTTCACATCTGTACGAATGGCCCATATCAAAAAAACCAGAAACAAGTGTTAGTGAAGTTATATAGAAAAAGAAACTCATACACTATTGCTAGGGATGTCGACTGCTCTAGTGTTTATGCAGAACAGTTTGGAGATTTCTGAAAATAAAATAATAGATCTGCCATATTATTCAGGATTTCCAATATTAGTATCTACACAAAGAATGCAGAAAAACACTAATTTGAAGGTATGTATACATATTCCTATTTGCACTGCAGCACTATTTATAATTGCCATGTTATGGAAGCAAACTAAGTGCCTATGTGTAAATGTGTGGATTAAGATGGTATGGTATATGCATATATATGAGAATATTACTCTTCTATGGAAAAGATTAGCTACTGCTATTTCTACATGGATAAAACTGGAGGGACTTATCTATGCAAAATGAGTCAGTGGGAGAAGGACACAGATCAGATATTTTCACTATGAGAAACAAAAGGATCAGATAGAACTAAATCAATAATAAACACTAAAAGTATAACTGCAGACTAGTGGTTACTCGAGAAGTACTATAGGAGCAGGGGGTGCAAAGGAATTGGGAATAAAGGAAGAAGTAGGACTAGTACTATGGTAAAGGATTATGTGTGCCTTGGTGATAAGTATGGCATGGTAACCTATGTCTGAAGAGGTGCAAGCCTATATACCTAATTCACATACACTGTTCCAAACCAGGATTACCTTAGTAAAAAATAATACACCTAAGAAAATTTTATGCTGCAGATAAAATAAAATCAGGAATGCCTTGAGTGTGATTGAAAATAATAAGCAATTTTTTTAAAAAGCTGAATTATTTTATAGCCTAAGTGAAAGAAGTGTTCTCTCGTTAGAGCTATAATGCTTGTATCATAAATGAAAATAATGATTCAGTTCAATACACATAATAAAAATTACATGATAAAATATAAATAAACTGAAAAGACAAAGATCAAATGGTTAGAAAGTATTAAAGTATGCATTATTAAAACAGAGCCATCTCTACAATCTGAAAAATTGAGGGGCACAACACAAAACAAACACAAAGTCCTTACTTTAAAAAGACACAAAGGGTAGAGAAGAGGGATGAATTCACAAATGCATAGATAGATACACATAGGTATACTTAAATATGTAAAGTTAACTTTTAAACATTAAAGATGTTGCTTCATTTCAAATTTTAAAAAAAACTTGTTAAAATTATTTTGATTTACCTTTACCCACCTATCAAACTGATGAAAATTGAAAAGTTTGATACTACATTCTTTTTACAAATCTAGGGGAAAACACAAATTCAAATGTTGATGATGAACAAACCAATTGGCACAACCTTTATTATGAGAACTTTGTCAGTAGCTAATAAAACTCTCTATATATTCACCTTTATTTCAGCTGTTTCTTCATGAATTAATTCTCTTTTTCTTCTAAGCCACCTTTCAGGAAATCTAGTGTTCTATTTCCAAGTCCTTGATTTGGTCCCTGTTATCTGCTAGTAGGTCACACAAACATCACCAATCTCTCTATTGTTTGCCTTAATTTTGCCTTTTTGCCTGTTGCTAGACACATAGTGACATTGCTCTCAGTCCTTGCTAGCACCAGACTGTTCCTGTCACAAGCTTTTACTCTGAAACATTATCTTTTCACAGTTCACTCTGGATTCAGAGTTTCCCTTGACCAATTGAATCTTCATTATCTATAATTTCCTCTTCCTTTAAGAATGTATAGTTTATCACCAACATGTTTCTTTGTATACATAAAAATTCTCAAGTGTTTGATAAGTAAATATTTTATATTCAATGAATTATACAATGTAAAGTTTCATTAGAAAAATAGTAAGAGCAAAAGAGGTTCTTTTTTTTTTTTTTAATCTGGGTCATCTTCATTCTTTTTTTTAAAAAAAGATTTATTTATGCATACAAGCACTGGGGTACAGGCCAGAGGTGTTGGGGGGGGGTGGTGAGAAGATTCACCACAGACAGAGCAGGGAGCAGAACAGGCAGATCAACAGAGTTACACTGCTGAGGGGAGCAGCGGGCAAGCAGGAGAGGTCTGCCGCGCCATGTGGGTGCCCTCCCTGGCAGGCAGCAGGGATCGAACTCGTGCTGCAGTGGCTGCGATTTGCTTCATAGTGCATTGCTTAACCCACTGCGCCACCAGGGAGGCCCCCAAAAGAGGTTCTTTCAGAGTTATTTTTGTATATTTTTCTTAAATACAGTAGCTACAGTTCAATAAGTAATTTTCAACACACTTCAGAAAGTCTGTTCTCTCAGTGTATTTAGTTAATTAAACACCTATTTAAATGAGAAGGAAGGAGAATAACTATTTAAATTATACTGGGATTATAGGAGTGGAAATTATGGTTTTATAGAGAAAGTATGATCTGAGCCCTGCCTTGAATGATACCTGTGAGTTTCTCTAGCATGGTAGAGTTGGAGATGCAGGAATGAGAGAGCTTGGTTTTCTGAGGTACTTTGTGATGTTGAATATTTCTCAGGGGTGAATTGCCTTGGTGAGAGGAGACACAACATGATTGAGATTGAGTTTGATCTAGAGAAGACAGATTTTAACATTAGGCAATGAAGAATCACCCAAAACATCTAAACAAAGGAATTGTTTGGATCTGCACCACAGCCTGCAATGAGGAGGATGAATTCTAGGACTCAAATCATTCCATAAGTGCACCAGTTTGACTCCACGCAATAGAGTAAATAAGAGTTGGTAGTCTATGGGGAGGATATTTAGCAGGGAAGGAAAAGAAATATACTGAGAACAGAATCATTAGGGGTTGGTGACACATGCTAAGAACATCAAAGTTTTTCACTTTGAACCTGAGGGAATGGTGGTTTCATTGTCAGATAGGCTCAGGGTAGTTAGTTGCCCTCATAAGGCCATAAATGAAGCCAGAAGGAAAACCTTGTCCAATTCCAGACCTATGATATAAAATTCAGTGTCATTTTCACTAACAAATGTAAGAATATGAACTTATGAATGGTAGTAGTGAGTAATTTTCTTGCAAAGTCATTTAATAGTTATCACATTAATAAACACATTTACTTTAGAAAACTCATTGTTAAGTACTTTCAATAGCATGAAAGAGTAATGTTTAGAGGTCACAGAACAGGAACAGCCTCATAAATTCATGTTCCAAAACAACAAAGGCCCCAGCACTTACTTTAATGGTATTCATTTACTTTTAGCAACAGAGTTGAATTATTATAGTTCATTTCCAAAATTCAGGAGTATTGTTCACAAAAGAAAGAATATAAAACTTGCTTGTATAATAATAATTTTTATATCCTGAAAAAAGCCTTTAAAAATAGTACTCACTATTGACATCATTAAAGTAACTTTGATGGGAGTATATTATTCTCTTTTATTTGGTAGAAACTAGATCTATGATAAGTTTTCTTTTATAACAGAAGCCAGATATCAATTGAGTATATCTGATGAAAGATAAAGAATAGAGAAATTGGAAAGGAGGTGCCTTGAGATGAGAGTAGGTACCTAGCTCATACCAGGAGGTGGGGGGTAGAAGGGATTAACAGCCATTAACCCAAATATAGAACCAAAGATCCTTAGGTGCCAATGACTTAGGGAATGTCAGACCAAAAGTCAAAGATATGGAGATTGTGCAGGTCCCTTTCAAATTCTACATAGTTGATTCAAAGTCAACAAGCAAGCTACTGCATGAAGGAGTGAGCATCTCCCAAAGAGAAGAAGACTCTATCAATGGAGTCTCTGCACTGGATCTGGGAAGCCATCCTTCTGCCCACCTGTGACTACGCAGGTGTTTCTCTTCACCAACTCGTTCCTCTGCAGGACAGCAGCCTTCCTACCTGCCCATGATCTGTTCCATGCCAGGGCTTCCCTTCACTGACCTCCCTCAGAGCAGGCAGCTCTCCTCAAGGCCACCTGCCTGCAACTATGCAGGCCTCTCTCAGCAAACCTGTCCCATTCAGGACTCCCTTCCTGACCGCTTGTGTCTATGCACGTGTATTTTACTTTCCTGTCTCTTTTCCCAATAAATCTGCTCTTTAAAATAACTAATGTCTCTGCCTCATGGGGAAACACCTGGAAAACTCGCCACAGACCGCTGAACAGGGAGCTCTGGTGAAACATTTCTCAGAATGAACACAGAAACCCCGCTCTCCAAACCAAAAACGACATCATATCCAATTTGTTAAAATCAAGATGAAGTCAGTTTTAACCTGTGGTAGTTCAGTCTTTCTCAATATTGCTCAAGTCTCTGATGGACTAGTATTTTGTAATTGCTTTGGTGATTATCTGTTTTTACAGCACAATTCAGATGCTAAACTCAGGTTCTTAAATTAGAGACACAGTCAGATATCTACTAATACAATCAATACATTTGTGAGTAGGTAAATTCAATGACAGTAGGAGCGGGGTGGGCTTATATTAAAACATTGTAATCAAATTGATGTCATATTTTGGAATCAGTGGTTTTTGGAGAGCAGGTTTCTTGGGTTCACTCTGGAAAAGGTTTCACCAGAGCTCCCTGTTCAGCGGCACGTGGTGAGTTTCCCAAGCGAGTTTCTCCATGAGGCAGAGACATTAGTTATATTTAACAGAGCAGGTTTATTAGGAAAAGAGACAGGAAAGTAAAAGATACAAGTGGGTAGGAAGAGCTGCCCCAAAAGGGACAGGTTTGCTGAGAGAGGCCTGCATGGTCACAGGCGGCGGCCTTGATGAGAGCTGCTTCTGCTGAGGGGGGTGAGTGAAGGGAAACGCCCCCTCCCTTCCCCCATGGAACAGGTCACGCATGGTCAGCAAGGAAGGCTGCTGTCCTGCAGAGGAGAGAGTTGGTGAAGAGAAGCCCCTGCGTAGTCACAGGTGGGCAGAAGGACAGTTGCCCCATGCCAGTGAAGAGGCTCCACTGATATAGTCTTTCTTCTCTTTGGGAGGGGCTCGCTCCTCCATGGAGTGGCTTGCTTATTTAAACTATGTAGAATTTGAAAGGGACCTGATATTTTACAATGGGCATTAATGCCATACCTTTGATCTGAGCTCCATACACTCCGTATAGCAGTCTGATACCTGCTTGGGTCTCATGCTTTCTGATTTAGGCATTGGCCCTAAGGATCTTTGTTTCTATAGTTGGTTAATGGCTGTTAATCATTTCTACCCCCACCTCTTTGTGTGTGTAAGGTCTCTGGTCTTATGGCGCCTCCTTTCCTGTTTGTCTATTCTTATATTCCATCACCTTGACATTCCAAGGGGTCTTAGAAAGAAGAACCTGGGCCTAAGTGCTTCAACACTAGTCTTTAAATGCAGGAATATTATTGGGATAGTTAGGTATGAGATATAGTGGTGTAGGGTTAGTGAATATACTGAGGAAAGACTCAGGATTAATATGTCCTGAGAAGAGAGTCATTTGCTCACATGGCCAATCTATTCTTAGAGAAAGACTGAGCAATTTATTGTTGAATAAATTTATTTACTAGAAGTTCTTGAAGCATGCAACGAAGCTATTTATTAGTTTATAGTCTTATCCTGATAGTTAACCTTTGTGATTGCAGAAGGTCGCAATTCTCAGGATCATCGGAGATGATTCATATAAAACATATAGTACAATGTCTGCTACATAATTAGAAGTTCAATAAATGTTCATCGCTTAGTACTGCGTTTCTTGTTATGATATTTCTTAAATCACTGGAGGTTATGGTCTAACCCTGATTGAGGAATGCATTTTAATAATCAGACCAACCCACAGGGTTGATAAGTAGGAAGGAGTACAAGTTGGCAGAATGCTCATGGGCATTCAGAAACAGAGAGGAAGCTGAGATCTCAGCAGGCAGAAATGACCCTATGAGTTCTTCCAGCAGAAAATAGTAAGTAGAGATTAAGGTAAGAAAGCAGGAAGATTTAATAGAAAGCAGTCTCAGCCAGAGAAATTTCATATTAAGGCAATAAATGATTTAGAAGGACTTAAAGGTAAAGAGGCAGGTCCCTCATTGTGTACTGCTATACTGGACAAACAGGTACTGTAGTTCTCAAACCAGGAGGATCGAGGCAACAGATCTTTTACTTAAGTTAGATCAATTATTGGAAGTGGGAAATGTTAGAAAAGAGAGGAGGCCACAAGGAATCAGACAAAGTGGGGTTTTATTGAATGTCCCTGAGGTGACAGCTCTCTGCAGGCCAAAAGTAGCACCCCAAAATGGAAGAGTGGGTCTTTATAGGGTTAGGCTACTGCTGGAATTTTCTGTGTATGTGAGGCGGTTTCTTCTGCCAGAAGGGTCTGCTGGAGTTGTTTACATGGGGGCAGGTCTGCTGGAATTGTTTACTGTTGTCAGCTTTTTCTCTGATTCAGCTTATCTCAGGTTCCATGGCACCTGATTGTGTAGGTTACAAGGGCTCTCTTTGTGCTCTCTTTAGAGAATAGATTGGACATTTGGCCACAGAAATAAGTATAAATGTATCTTACTAGAACACAACAATGATCAGAATCCTGGCAAAATTGAACCAAATAATTAAAGAAACTTCCTCATATCCTCTAGAGTACTTCATAATGTAAAAATAGTGTAACAATCAATTACATTCATATAACTCCTTTAATTATATTTATATATTGTCCTGAAAAGTTCTGCAATATAGGTATGATAATAGTTTTGCTCTAATTAAGGTAATGACAAAAAATAAAACTTAAAAGTCTTGCTCACAGATCCTAAATCTCAGAGTGAGATGGTCAAGATAGTTTTTCAAGGCACAAAACTTTTCTGGTATCTCCAAATAGAAATGTTATTACTGAAGTGTTGAGGGAAACAGGCGTAGATTGACTTGAAGATCTGTTGTATATACACTTTCCATTCCTTATCCCCAGCTCATTATTTTCCCTGACTCTAGATTTGAAAAGGAAAAGCATTTGAAGATGTGAAAAAATGCAGAAAAAAAATCATATCTCTACACCGCTCGTTCAAGTTATAACAGTGCAGAGAGATCATTAGAAAGTTGATCTGATAATTCATACAGCGGCCTCCCTCATTGTGAAGTTTTCATTCATTAACTTTGTGTTAACTATATTTTGTGAAATGGAGAATGCTAAATTCTGGAGAGGAAGAGATAAATAAGATGAACCCTCCTTCTTTTTATTGAATCCCTATTCCATTGGATTAGATAGAATTACTGTGAAAGAGTATAGTAAGTAAATGAGTGATACATACACTAGGAACACAGTGAGCATGGCGAGTAGTCTGCTCTGGGGTTAGGGGAGGAATAAGAAAGAAATACCCTGGCCTCCTATTCTTGTTTTCCTAAGCACAGCACTCTCTCAGCTGCGATTTTCCTGGCATATTTCAAACAAAAGCCAACAAGCAAGGGAATCTTGGAAGTATGGCTTACCTGGTAAGCCTCCCATCCCAAGAATCCCAATACTTTAAAAGGAACAACATATGCAAGGAGTGGATCTGATAGCAAATAGGTCAAGGATGAAAATGGGCTTGATCTGGATTGTAAGATAAAGATATTAGGGCAGATGTATAAACAATAAGCTGTACATAGGAATATTACTATCGAAATACTATTAAAATTTTTAATAAATCAAGTAGTTATGACTTGTAAGAGCTCACTTCTGTAAGGTTTAAAAGATTGTAAATATAAATCAACATAGATTCAACCCATGCAAAATTAAGTGCTTCATTTTACTTGAGATGCCAAGCTCAAGTTCTATTTTTATGGAAAAAAAACAAAACAAAAACACTTTCCTGTTGCCCAAGTTTTCATTCCACAAATGCATTGGGAAATGATGATATTTTCCTCTGTAGATATGAATTTTATGATTGGGAATCATAAAATTCACACATAATTCTGTAAGGTTCAATGCAATTCCCATAGCTCTTAAAATGAGAAGTATGTAGAAGATTTGTCTTTATTTTTAATTACTGTTATTAATCTTGTTTGATTGAGGCAGTAAAAAGGTAACCACTGACTCAGTGAGCAGTAATCCAGCAAGTCATGCAAACTGCAGTGTTGACAGCCTTTGTTTGGAGTCCTAAATGGATTATGTCTAACTAAACCACTGTGTAATTATGAATCCTTTGTGATTTCACTTTCTCATCTTATAGTCAATTTTTCTTTCTTTGATGTGGCATGTTGTGTTCAGCAGCTTATCTAAAAACATCAATATGGTTTTTAAAAGGATAAAATCAAATTGTAACAGCCTACGTTCCTATAATGTGTGCATAGCCAAGGGGAAAGATGTAAATAGGTACACTATCTCTCTGTATTCCCATGCGCCAGACTTGGAAACATGATTCTATCGCCACATTGTCTCTAGACTAGAGCATCTGGATTTATATCTCATATATTTATAAATCAGCAGCTTATATGCTGAAGACTAGACCTACAATAGTGTACATACAGATGACAAATGAGATTGCAAATGAAGTATAAAAGATTTTCTGACTCCAGTGTTTACAATTACAGGAAATTGTGTTTTCTTAATCTCATCTGATGTAAACATAAAAAGATATGAATCTTATGCATTTTATTTTAAAATAGTGATGTAAATAAGAAGGTCATATATACATATATACATACATGTGTGTGTTTCTGTTAAATAGCATTATGTAACAATTCTCAATTTGAGCTGCATATTCAAATCCACAAAGGATATTTTTAATCCACAAAGCAGTTTGTTTTGTTTTATTTTTCCATAGATTCCTGTAACCCATGCTAACATCAAGACCTCTAAATCAGAGTCTCTGTGGCTGAAACTTAACTACCAGTGTATTTTCTTATAGGATGATTCTAGCACAGTCAAGATTAAGAGCCACAGATATATTAATACAGAATTAAAACAAAATAAACTTCTACTTATTTCAAGTATTATAGATTCAGATCAGACTATCCTATAATGTGAATATGAAGTGCTGCTATGATAAAGCTTATGATTTTACTGGAATATCAAATTTAAGGAAGTTAATTGATATTGCAATCTGACACTTTTACTCTCAAAGTTAATTACTTTGTCTTCCCATAATAATGACAACTATTGTTAAACCCATTAAGATATTTACAATGTAGAAAACAAGTAATGGTTTTATAAGACAGGTTGCTAAAAGAGCATTTGGTCTATATGTACATGAATCCAATGAAAATTGTCATTCTATGCTAAGTTTTCATGAAATGACTATTTTTGTATTTAATGTAAAGATTTTAATGGAAGATTAAGGAATATTTTTAAACAACTTAAATGTTTTTGTCTCAGTTTCTCAGGTAGCAATAATATTTAAAACATTTGATATAACATGGAATATTGGACAGCAATCATTACTGTTATTCATATGATTAAGTAATATATTGCTTGAATATTCTTAATTACCTTATTATATTATTTTTAAACTTTTAAAATTGGACTATTTTATTGAGATATAAACACTGAACATTATTTAGAGGTACAGGATCACACCTCTTCTGATTGTTTGTTACACATCACACCTGCCATCAAAGAACCTATGGGGGTCTCCCTAGTGTTACAAGAGGTTAAAGCATAGCATGATGAAGCTGCAGCCACTATAGCACAAGTTCAATCCCCAGCCAGGGAACTGACCCACATGGGGCAGCAGATCTCTCCCATATCACCCACTGCTTCCCTGAGCAATGTATTTTAGTAGATCCACCTAGTCTGCTCCCCACACTAGTGACTCCTTTTACCCCCACATCTCTGGCCTATACCCCAGCTCTTGTATGCATAAATAAATAGATCTTTAAAATTTTAAAAAGAACCTATGGTCTTCTATTATACTCCACTGGATCCCCTCCAACCTTGTAAGATGTGGTGAGCCAAGTACATAGAAGTTTGAACTAACTCTGTGTCTTGGAACATTTTTTTCCTGTGGAAGGAAAATTTAAATTAGTTCTGAAAGTCCTGTCCAATTCTACCATTTGGAGATTCTGGCCTTTGCTCTGCAGTGTAAACCAAGCAATGTGTGCTATACTTTACAAATAACCTATTTTAAACATATTATATAAATATATATAAAATCTGGGTTAGGCAATGCTGAAATTATTCTTGTAGTGTCTGTGAAGAATGACTTACTTTTTATGTGTCAGGGAAAAGAGCTCATTAGTGAAGTTTATTTATTTTAAGTACTTACTCCTACCTCAATCATCTGAGTTTCTTAGTTTTCTGGTCTGTATTTAAATATTTATGGGAATTTACATTAAAATTCTGCCAGTTTAACTGTGAAAGATTTTGTTAAAAGAAAAACTAAACACAATTTAAGTATTTTCTCCAGGTTAAATGAAAAGTTATCATATTATATGTTATTCATATTTTACGTGTCTGAAATCAGGATGAGTTTTACAGTCAATAGTTACAATCCTAGTTACCAGCTGGCAGTTGTTATATTAGGCATTATTTTTAAAATTTGTATGAATGTGGTATTAGCTGTTCATATAGTCATTGCTTCAACTAAATCATGTGTACTTCTATAATACATATGCAGAGTTTGTCTTCCAACATTCTTCAAAAATATTAAAATATGACTCAGCATTGGAACAAAAAAATTTTGTCTAATAAGGCAGAGAAATAGTTGGCAAAATTAAATTTTATATGATGAAGCAAATATTCATTATTAGAATAATTACTACAATACTGTTGTCTTTTTAATCAACAGCTTTGGTTTACTTAGCCTTGCTTCTTATCATGTAAACCAGGGGTCAACAGTGTCAACATTATCAAGTAACAAGAATTAGAATCTTGGATCCATCCCAGACCTGCTGAATCATAATCTACATTTTGTCAATATCTCCTTTGCACTTTAAAGTTTGAAATGCATGACACCACAAACCCAGGAAAATTCCAAATAGAAGAAACTGTTTTATATTTTGTTACTGAGAAAATGTGCTAAACATATGCCTCTCATGCATTTATAATACAACTTAAAGCTGTAGAAAGTTCCTTAGAATGGATGAAAGAAACTTCAAGTCAATAAGAAATTAATGTGACAGACTGATAAGCAACTATGACAATATTAATAGAGACATAGATCCACACAAGTTTATAAAGATGTTTTCCATTAGCCTCATTTAAATATTAGATAGATTCTAGAAAGCATTATGCTATAGTGTGACTGGTTTTTTTGTACAATAGGTGAAAAATACCACTGATGAAATAGAGTTAAGTGTATCACAATCCCATCAAAAATAATGAGTATCATGATTCTTGTTCATAACTTGATAAATTGACATAGAAATGATTAATTGTAAAAACTTAAGAATTACACTACAAATTATTCTTTTATGCCGAGTAGTTTTTGAATATATATAGCCAGAAGAGGGAATATTAAAATAAATGTATTAACGATCTTTATATAGGGAGGAGAGGGAGAATTAAAAAAAAAACAGACTTTTTTTTTATCATTCTGCTACATTACATAATAACATAGTGGAATTTTTTTCTAAGTAAACTTAGTAGCTACATTAATAGTAACTTAGATCATTATGACTATGTCATATATGATGAACCTATAATTAATGTTTGTGGATATGTGATTTTAACCACAAAAATAAAAAGTGATAGGGTTTAAGGAGCTGTATCTAAATATCTGCTTATAGTTTGATGATTTTAATGATTTATCTTAGCTAATATTTTGTCTACTATTTATATGTTGGCATATAGTATAACATACAAATCATTTGATTAAAATTAATCATTTTCTCCAAGTAGTCTTAAGTAGCATTTATAGACTGCTATCGTTGGATTAAATCCAAGACTGTCAGACTGCTTTCGACTATTTTCCCAGCTTTGCCTCTTTATTGATGATGACTATCTTTACTCTATTTTTGTTTAGCATGCTGAATTTGATAGGTGTTTTAATGAGGACACAGGATCGAAGGTTGAGGAAAATCATGGAAATAATCTGATACCAAGAGGTTTTCTAAGTGCATAATGTGGTGAACTGCCTGAAATTACAAGTTCCATGATCATGAAGCACCTTGAAACCACTGGAATTTTGCCAGCAGGATGGAAAGAGATGACTATATATGGAACTGTTGGGGTTCAATTTGTGAGAATCTTGGGTTCCCTCTGAGAAAGGTTTTGTCATTCTCCCATTCAGTGGCTCAGACAAGTTTATTAAGGCACTGCAAGGCTATTAAGGAGAGCCATTTGCTTAGACACAAACAGATAAAAGCTGCATTTTAAAAGCCAGGTTTATTAAGAAAGGAGGAAAAGACAGGGAGGTAATTTGTATAGGCTCAAATAGGAAAGGGCAGGGTTGTTAAGAAAAAGATACAGTCTTCAGGCAAGATTTGTGTTTTGCCAAAACAAGGGGTAGGAATTTTATCTGTTGTGGGAAACTATTACTTCTTAAGTCTGGTTGGTTTAATCTGGAAGGACTGGTTTTTCTTTGTAATGACTGACATTTTTCCACCTCCAGTTTCCATCTTTCACTAAAGATCTTCCATAGCCAGCTTAACAATTTATTAATAATTTCTACTTACACCTGTAGACTCTGACTTTGTGAAGCTTCCATCCTAAATTTTCTACTTTAAGCTCTGTCAAAACTACATTCTCCTCCACATTTTGTTCTTCTTATATACACAATAACAAATATTGTGAATGCTTAATAACGTTATAATTCAGTTATATGTACATTCTTATCTGGTTATTTTGCAGAAGATTTCACTGAGTAGGCAATATTTTAGACTGTTTAAAAGATAATTAAATTCTCAATAGACACATAATCAGTCTTTGTTTTATTATGTCTTCATCTCCCACATTTTATTAGATTTTTTTGGCTCACCTGTGAAAGAGATTAATTTTAATTATGCTAATTTTGTGTCATATATTTTGTTGTTCATGAGTGGCAGGAAGTATCTGGTTTGTTTTATTTTATGGAATGATTTTAATTCTTTAGTTCTTTGGAATGTTATGCATGAGAAAATAATGTAAAAAAATTTGTTCCTGCTCTGGATAAAAAATAGTGACTTTTTTAATATCTATAATCACAATGATTTAAAATTACATGACAAAAATATCTGAACGTTAAGTTGAATAGAATAAGAACCATCTGCTTGATAAACTTGGCATGACCAACTAGGGCAATAGGCAGATAATCTATCCAAATGTGCCTATTGAGATTGATTACTTGGAAAGTAAAATCTGGGCTTCCTTGGATTTAATGGCAAAGTTAAAAGTTCTTTTGAAGACATCATATTCTAAAAGTTATGACAATTAGGATGCAGTCCTTACTCTGATCAAGGTGTTCTAGGAACCTTCTGCATTTAAATCATCTGGTGCTTCCTTAAAAAATGCAGAATCTCAAATTAACCCCTGATCTACTGAATCAGAATCTGCATTTTAACAAATCCTTAGGTGTCTCTTATGCACATTAAAGTTTAAGAAATGCTGGTAGCCTATTCCTTTTCCTGGTTTTTGATTTTGATTATATTATATAGTACTAATTGTGAATCTGAAAAATGAATCCTTCCCCCTAAATTTCTTTCAAAGAAGATATGATTTGTAGCATTCTCAAAGAGAATGGAAAGCATACATGAGTAGACTTTAGAACAGAAAAATAATCTGTTTTACATGCTTCAAAACCCTGTGGACTTGTCTTTTTATGTTCTTATGACTTTTTGAGTTACACACTAATTCTTTTTTTCTAAACAAAGAATAAAATTATATACGCTAAATGCATTCATCTGTCCCTGTTGTACCTGGTCTTCTATTGACAGTCTCAGAATGTTATTTTAGCTTTCTTAAGCTGTAGAAATCATGCTGTTTTGTTCCCTGCAGGAGTTAAAATAAAATATTAGTAATTATGCATGTTTAATTTTCAAAATGCCAAGTGATTACTCACAGCATTTATAAAAGGAAAACGATTTTAGATATTCATAAAATGTTCTCTTAGCATGGGACTTTCAAGCCAAAAGTTGTGTTAGTATGGATTATTTTTTATTACAATGATCAGAATGAAGAACAAATTAACATGTACCTCTTTCCTCTTTTCTAGATGCAAGACAAAGGTCTACCCCGATGAACTTCCAAACACAAGTGTAGTTATTGTGTTTCATAATGAAGCATGGAGCACCCTCCTTAGAACTGTTTATAGTGTTATAAATCGTTCCCCACATTATCTACTCTCTGAGGTCATCTTGGTAGATGATGCTAGTGAACGAGGTATAAGTATTTTTCTTGTTTATTTTTTAAGTTAGAAAATTATTATGCACAGAAAGATATCTGAGCTATGAATTATATTTTCCTTATGTAACAACCCTGCAACCATCGGAATCCATTTACCAGTGTGGCCAGATTTCTAAATTAGAGTTGGTATGTTAATTGCCTATTTATCCTTACATTGTCAGACAAGTGACAGTCATAATGAATCATACATCAATTTACCAATAAGATATCTAAATATTTTACTTAATGCAAAAAAAAAATGATGATAGGAGTTGGCTACCATTTCTGTGTAGTGAGTTTTCACCTGGGCAATGTTATCTTTGAGATATCTTAAAACAGTTTTAAAACTCTGACAATTTTTTTTATTCATTTATTTTTATATACATTTTTTACATCATTGCTCATTTTTGGACAATGCATATTTGTATGCTGACAAATTCGTATGTAACATTACAGATTTTCTCAAGTTGACATTAGAGAATTATGTGAAAAATTTAGAAGTTCCAGTTAAAATTATTAGAATGGAAGAGCGCTCTGGGTTAATTCGTGCTCGCCTTCGAGGAGCAGCTGCTTCAAAAGGGCAGGTGATAACTTTTCTCGATGCACACTGTGAATGCACTTTAGGATGGCTGGAGCCATTGCTGGCGAGAATAAAGGAGGACAGGTAAGAATTTATATGGTATGCATTATTATTGAACTACTAGCACAGATCCAGTTTCCTCTCAAATTTCTCTTTCACACCCATGACCAAAGCACCAGCAGTCCTCCACCATCATGGTGTGATAACATGGTACCCCTAAATTATATACAGTGTTGTAAACCATCGTTACCTCAATAAGAAATAATACAACTTTAAAAAATTAAAATACAACAAGTCATATTAAAAAATAAGAAAAGCTCTCCAAAATGTCTATTTTCAGAAATTTCAATTCTTTTAAAAAAGCAGTTTCCCAACAACCCTATTCCCAACCCCCCACTTTCCCCAAATAGCTTTGCTTATTCCCGATGAACTTGAATATTTATTCCATTAGAAATCATCAAACAATTCAAACGGTAAGAATGTTGGATTCTTTTTTCTATTTTGGTAAAGGAAATCAGTCTAATCTGAAATGGTACAGTATGCTACTTTATGAAATATATTTTCAAAACACCTCCTTACATCCTCACAATCCCATTGTTAGGTAAGTGATGTCCAAGTTCTTCTCTCTACCACATAATAGAGAGGAACAAGTTGTTTGTCTCAGTTATTGGAAATGATGTCAACAATTATTTCTTTCCAACCCCAGACCATTCCTCTCTCTACTAGGCCACAATCCTTTTTCAAATCACAGTTCAGATCTCAGCTTGAGGAACAAAAGTAAACACCTACATTCACACACCTTACTGAAAAGAAGTCATGATAAAACATAAATCACATAGTTGTAAGAAAGCTTAACTACTTGAATGATTCTGCTATTCTGCACATAAATATCTGAAAAATAAAATATATTTTATATAAATTAAAAATCCATATACCTATATTTCCTTCTAGTTATGACTCTGTAATGTGCAAATATTTTTTTACACTCATAAGCAGTGTTAATAAATGAGTATCTTTCCTAGGAACCTAATGAAGCCAACTAAATATGCCATATGATAAAAGAAGTAACCTTTCATAATACCTTACTGACATACTCATTTTACTTAGAGTGAAAGGTCTCTCTAGAATTGAAGTTTTAATTAAGCATCCAAGACAAGGGTTGCTTAATATGAGCTAGTCTAACCAGGTCATTCATGTAGATGGCAGGTTTTGGTACTTGCCAGGAACACGGATGGAGGCTGTCAGTAAAGTGAACCATAGCTGGTGAATAAAGCAGTAGAAATCTTTTAGTTTATTGAGTGTAGAAAACAGTTAATAATGTTTTTCCCCTTTTTACATTATAGGGTATTCACAGGAGAGTAAGACTGGCAAAATAAAATGAACTTGGAGTATCTTAAAGGCATTATCTGGCAACTTTTCATGCATTCTTCTGCTGTTTTAAACATGTGTGTCACATTAACTTAGTGAGTTTTTAATATAATGTTTCAATATTGCCATGAATAGGTGATTTGGTTTATCATACAACAACATATTTAGATTGTGTTTACATATAAAGAACTCAAAGTCTTCTCCTGGTTATAAGTTCTAAAGTTGCTATAGGATAGATAATAAAATCCTGTTAAGGGTTAGTAGTTCTAATTTCATTTCCCTACAAATTAAGTCATTAAATTTTATTTTAAAAAGAGAAAAAATATTGATTTTGTTGGAACAATCATGAAGCTTTTCTAGGACTACATGAATCCTGTTAATTTCACAGATCCCCAAGTTTTGGCCACTTGTGCAGATACTGTATGCCAGTCTGTCTATTCTGTAACTAATGTGATTGGACAGTTCCTTGTGGTTCTTGTTATGATTGCAAGTTGTCCTTAAGCATAACCATCAGATAACTTTGAGAAAACGGGATTTATTACTTACAGGTTCTGGAAATTGCACAGCAAGCCTAGGGCCATACAGAGCTGTCAAGAGAGAGAAAGAGAGAGAATATGACCATAAGCTTATGGTTATTTTATTGGAACTGATGGTGGATGTCTAGAGTTTCTGAACTCATGATTTATTGGTAAATAAACTATTTATTGGTAAAACATAGGAGCATGCATTTATAAAAAATATTACCTAATGATCTCCCATGATGAAAATTTTCTTATCCTAAAAGTCACAGTCAACAATGTAAAGAAAATGCAAGTCACCCAAAAGGTTACTGAAATCATCCAAGATCTATAAAACAAAAAAGTTACAATAGAGTGAAACAGCCTGTCTGGAAAATAAGAATAGAAAGAATCAACTGTCCAGGTCTAAACTAAATTATAATGCATGATCCATTTAAAAATAAGTATTGGTGATGTTGGAGTTACAAACCCAGTATAAATAATGGAGAACATTTCTTTATTTCCATATTTCTGGATGATTTAAGAGCATATTTGTATACTTACTTTCTGCCAAAGTTACAAAACAGGTCAAAACTAGCTACAAGCAATGCAAACTTGAGTAGACATTAGCATTTACTGTGGAGATTACAGAAAGTTGATCCCATAATATAATGTATAACCAGAAGTAGAGAAGACTGGAGAAGGCACAACTTGGATTAAAAAGAATACTTATGTTTATCATTGTACACATGTGTGACCTGCATTATGATCACATTACAGTCTAGATTCCATTTACCAGCATTTGTTTGACCCCATTACCCCCAAACTTTCCTTCTGGAATCACCAATCTGTTCTCTGAATTGACTTTGCTTTGTTCTGCTTGCTAATAGGCTATTTATCTTCCCTATATGGATGGAATCATGGTATTTCTTTCTTTATATGACTTATTTCACCTCTCTAAATAAATAATTTCATTATATAAAAAATTGCCTAATGATCTCCTATGATGAAGATTTTCTTACCTTGAGAAGTCAGCATCAACAATATAAGTTGAAAATAAATAATTCTAAAAATAATAAAACCAGTGTTTGGAGATACACATAAAAAACCAATATAAAAAATAATCTGACTCTCTAACTTGAAAACAACGGTTATGGGTTATATCCAAACAACAGAACCTAGTTTTTTTCTTTCCCTATCCTAAAACATGTAGATTTTTCTATAAACTCCTAAGTCTAGGACATATTCACTCAATTATTGTCATGATCCTAATAGTTTTCATAGGAAACATTTATTTATATTCATGATTATAATTTTGTTATTCCTTCAGTTTGCTGGTTTTGTTTGCTAGTAGGCATTTTTTTTTTTTTGAGAAAAACCCAGAAAATTTCCTGAGTTTCTATTTAAACTGACCTATCATATTTGAGATTCAAACTGTCAGATCTAATTTGCCATTATCTTCTCTTCACTTCCTGCATCGTATTGCTTTCTAGTAGACTATAGTTAAAATGATACAGATATAGTTAAAATGATACTATAGTTAAAGTGATCTCAATGCAGCTCTACTAATCATACTATGAATGGAAGTTTTTTTTTAAAAATAGATCAAGTTCATCCTGCTGAGCTAATACTTAAAATGCATTTGGAAATGAGCTTAGAGATCAGTTAGTATCTTTGATTAGATTGTATGAGGTAGTATAGACTCTGAGGAAGATTTAGTAAAAGGAAATAATTTCACAGAGGAAAAAAGATAAATGAAAATAAATGAAATAAATGAAAATAAATTCAGTTGTACTGAATTTAAAGGAGATAATGCAGCATTTAAGTTATTACTTATACATTAATGGGCTTTCATTTTTTCTGCAGGAAGACAGTTGTATGCCCCATCATTGATGTAATTAGCGATGACACTTTTGAATATATGGCTGGGTCGGACATGACTTATGGGGGTTTTAACTGGAAACTGAATTTCCGTTGGTATCCTGTGCCTCAAAGAGAAATGGATAGAAGGAAAGGAGACAGAACATTGCCTGTCAGGTATGTAGACTGGAACTTCCAAAGGATAGTACATTTATCTCTAGAACAATTAAGAAGTATTAAAAATATTTATTCTAACTTAAAAGTCTTTTAAAGTCACGTACCTTTTATTCATAGATACATACATATATCACCTTATACATAATTATGTATCAATGGCAATGTAAAATCTAGTTTAAATTGGAAGAGTCAGATCTAAGTATTACAAAATGCCAAATTTCTTTTGAACTTTATGTACTCTTACATTCAATATATATTTATTATAAGTTTTCTGTGACAAGTTATGTGCTAGCCTTGATACTTCAGGTAAATATTTATCTTTCCTAAATGTACATCATTTATAATAGGGGTGTCCTCAAAATTGAAATAATCAGCAAACATTTTGGTTAAGATTTAAACCTTACCAACCTTAGAAAACTACCTTCCAAACAAATACAAAGGTATTATCCATTTGGAAGGTTTACATATATTGCTAATTATTAAGGATTTATTGTTTTTCAGAAATTAATTAAAATAGCTACTGAATTTGAAATATTTATTCATCAATTATGTTTCCCCTTAATATACATAAGAAATGTCATAGGCATTTTAAGTTATATAGATAAGCATTATCCAGTTTATTAACATAAAATTATCACCTTCTAAACTCAATATATTATTGTATACCTCTTAATTGCAACCAAAAATTGATATCTTAAAAAATACTTTGAGGAGGGAATTCATCAGTATGGCTCTTAAAAACTGAATAAATGATAAATCTTTACTCAACTGTAACCATAAAAATCCTAACACTTTAAAAATTATGTATAAAACACCTTATCTAAATAAAAATGTCCCCTAAACTGCTGAAGAATGATGTCCAATTTCAAGTCTAATATTTTAGTGAATTAATTAAAACTAATTCCACAAATTGGATAATGTAAGAGACAGCACTCATTATATATTATTGAACAATTAAATAACAGGGATGTTAACTCTCTTAAGGAGATATTACTACATCAAAGAGAAAAATAAAATATGGCACGAAACAATTGTGTAGAGACTTCTGAAATTATGATATTAATATTTAAAGGGTAATTAAATAGCCTAAATCTTTCTGTAACTACCACATTCACTAAGTCTTATTGGTTTTTGCCTTAACAAATTCAGGAATAAAGTACCTCTCATTACCAATGTTTATTAGAAATCTGATTTTCCCAGATCATGGTTTTATCTCATATTATCACATTTTAAGTTTCAGATCCACAATGAAACTATTAAAATACTTGACAACAACATTCAAATCTAATGTCCTTCATTCAAAAATTAAATCCAAAAAAAATCTATGTATGTTCATTTTTTTAAACACATTGATTTATTGGTTTATTGGTGAAGGTCTACTTTAATTAATTTTATTTTGTCACAGAATAAATGAAGAGGTTCCGAACCTTTATAGTAGGTAAATTCAGATCTTATTCACAAAACTAAGAATTTACATAGATTTGTTAACTAAAACAAAAGATGAAACATACAACTTGCTACATTTTAATCATAACATAAGTTTTCATTGGAGTAACATGGAGAGAGGACCAAATATAAGTATATGTTTTTTGCCTCACTAACGACAGTGTTTTACTTTCTAAAATTCTGAGGGATTTGAAGCAAGAGAAAAAGAGAAATCTCAGTCTTTGCTGAAGTTTCTAGATTTTTTTGGCAAAAGGTTAATTAATTCACTGGCTGTGTTGTAACAGCCTGCAGGTAATTTTCATCAGCATGCTGTAATGTGAACTTTCTATGTACTTGTAATCTATTACTTGAGGATGTGATCATTTTTCTCACATTTGTACAAACAGATAAATCATTCTAGGTGTTGGAGACTTTTTATTCCTACTTGATTAACAGAATTCTGAATAGCTAAAGTGATTAAAATGAGGTTGAAATTTTAGCTTTCTTAGAAGAATGTGTGATATAAAATATCAGTTTTGACAGGACATTATAGTGACTATAATTGGTTAGTCATCATTTAGAGATATAATCATGTATCTGCAAACTTAGAAAACCAACTTGAACTTGTGACCTAACCTTGACTATACCACACTTAAAATAAGGTTTATAATGGTTATACTTATTATTTCATTGTCTATCTCTGGGCTTTGATATTTTTATTTTGAAAACAAGTACAGTTTGTAAAATACTTGATATTTATAAAGTTATAAATACAGGATTATACTGCATACACCATGAATATTTATCTTTCTTTAAACAGAAAAATCTCCTTGACATTTTAGTAGTCAAATTATATGGCTTTTTAGGAATATTTCAAATATGTGTGAAAAATAGAGTGATCGAATTGTTAAACTAGAGTTTATATACCAGAAATTTGCATGTCACATATGATCTGTAGATGTGTTTTATTTGGCCTCTATAGTGTTTTACATTTTAAAAATTACCAACATTTTAAAAATGGGGTGTTTTAAATAGAAATAGGATTTTTCTAGTCTTACTTCAGAAGTCAGAATATATTGCTACAATTGTCCAGTATTCCTACATGGTATCATAAGGAGGTGTTGAGTAGAAGCTTCCCACAGAGAAGAGTCATGAAAGTTTAGTTTAATTTCTCACTTCCTTTTTTGTGTGTCTGTGATCCTGGCTCTGAGACTGAGTATCGGTTTTCACTTATTATCATTCTTACAATGGTATAAATATATCTCAGCACTCGTTTCCCAATTAACAGTGTGAGAAATATGAACATTAAATTTTATTCAATTTAATATACTAACTATATTTGACTGATGAGGCTGTTGCTTGGTGAATGGCTGAGTTTGAAGTTCATCAAACATGGTAGGCCTCTGTGAACATGCATATACATTACATTTGAATCATAGCATGTATTCTCTGGTATTGCAGATAATCTTCAAATCGTTTAGTTTGTTTGGGTTGTATATTATATATTTTTCTAATACATGTAACTTTTGAGTTGATTTGGTTCAAGTTATTGAAATTGTTTTGATTCAGTTGTTTTGATTTCTTTGTTTTGATTCCATTGTTTGATTCCAAAAGCACATGTGTGCGTATTACTGAGCACTCTGCTAGGTTCTACTCATGTAAGGATGGATAAGACAATCTCTGCCCTAAAGTTGCTCACTGTCTGACACTGACTGTGTGCTTGCTTGATGAAAGAAACATGCTGGTAACTTGCCATTGTGGATGCACAGCAGTTAAACCATGTCAATTCCTGGAACAGAATGTGTTTCTATAAGGAACGTGTCTTTAATCTTACTGATTACTTTAATCTCTTAATTATGCCCTATATAATTATGCCCTATATATAACCCTCCATAAATAGTTACAAAGATACTAGTTTCTAGTTTAGTTTCTCACATATTTCTTTATTAAAAATCTGCTTAACTTAGCATATCTACTTAATTTATCCTTAGTGTCTAACCTCATGGTTAGACAGTCATTACCGTTTAAATTAGTCATTACTAAATTCTCAAGTATGATTGGTTTCATTCTTAATTGAAGTACCATGTTAAGTATCTTCTTAAAGTAAAAACAAGAATTTTAAATTTTCTTCTAATTTTTTTTGTTATCAAAGTAAATCAAACGTAGATGTAATTATGAGATTTTACTCTTGATACATTTTACTTACTTTGATATCCCATTTTAGTAACACTTGTCTGATCTCATCCATTTCTTTTCCTCTCAATTAGAATTAGTAATTCAAAAGCTCAAATAAATTAAAAGACATAATTAAGAAGATCCTAGATTGCAAATATAGGTGCCCTTTTTGTGAAAAAAATATATAGAATGTTTAAATGTATTATTTCTTGTATCATACTGGTATAGTACAAAAGAAACATCAAAGTAGGCTTTGGAGGATCTGAGTTTTATTTCCAGCTTCTCTACTTAGGAAATTACTCAGTCTTCTCATCTATAAAATAAAAAATTATTCTTTCTTTCTTGCTTAAATTGTGCAGTACCATAAAATAGTACATGAGAAAAGAACTTGAAAGGGGTTATTTCAATTTTATTTTTGATAATGTAAAAAACATGTATGTAGTGCAGTATAAATGTGAAAAGTATCCAAAGCATAAAAACAAAGAGTAACAGTCAGTAAGCCATCTCTTTTAGTATTTTGTTACATTGCCTTCCAAATGCATTTCTCTTCAATTTAAAAGTTGATATAGCATGAGTACCTTTTTAAAAAAGATTTATATATTTATTCATAAAAGAGCTCAGGTGTAGGCTAGCCCAACATTGGGTAGAAGGATTCACCAGAGACAGAGTTGGGAACAAAACAGGCAGATCTACTAAAATCACAGCTGAGGGGAGCAGCAAGGGAGACAGGAGAGTTCTGCTGTGCCATGTGGGTCAACAACCTGACCATGGGTAAACTTAAGGGGCAGTGACTGTGGATAGCTTCATAGTGCTGTGACTTAACCCCTTGTACCACCAGGCAGGCAGCTAACATGAGTATTTTTCCATTCCATCAAATTTTCTCACAAGTAAAAGTTATATTACCCTCTAATATCTCAATTGCTTAACTGTTCCTCTGTTTTTTATATTTTAAAGTGAATTAACAGTTTGTTTATAATTTTAAATTGCTTTTAACTTTGATCATCAGTATTGCATATAATGCAGTATCATTTGAATTAAGCAATCAGACATTATGGAATTTGATTTAATATTCTTGATATTTTCTGCCAATTTTATTTTCTCCCCCCCCCACCAAAGTCATGACTGACTCTAATTTATAGTCCCTTCGGTATGTATCAATGAAAAACACTTACTTTACTCAGTAAATATCATTCAAAAGAATGTTACTTACTATTTAGTAGCAACCAATTAAATATTTCTAAGTTTTATGTCATATTTTCTCTTAGTTTTTCTCAGTTCAGTGAAATTATACTTCTAAATTGGAATAAAAAAAGAGAAATAGACTCACAAACCACTTAAGACATTTCTTTGCAATAGGAAGTACTAGAGCAACGGCATAGGGAAGGTCAACTATGTGAGCAGAACAAAGACTTTAAAAAAGAGAATTGAACTTTGGAAGGTTTAACTATTCAATGTTCTTGCCAATTCATCTTAAAAAATATATATTTTCTTGAGTTCTTTTTCTTTTAGTTCATTGTATATAGAGGTGCAACTCATTTTTGTTTATAGACTTTGTGACTCACTTCATTTTACTTATTCTTTGTTTCTAATATTTCTTAGAAGTGGAGTCTCTAGGCTTTTCTGTGTTTATTACATTATTTGCAAATAGTGATAGTTTTACTTCTTTTCAGTTTTGGTTTCTTTTATCTTTTTTTGCCTGATTGCTCTAGGAAAGCCTTGCAATGCTATTATCGACCAGCAGTCACAAAAGTGAATAAATATGGGGTTGTACCTGATAGAAGAATAGCTTTCAGTTTTTCAAACTTAAGTTTGTCATATGTAACCTTTATTATGTTGACGTATGCTCCTTCTATTCCCAGATTTTGAGAGATTTTATCATTAAGTGATATTGAATCATTTCAAATGCTTTCTTCAGATTTATTGATATGAACTTGTAATTTTTATCTTTCTTTTGTTGATGTATTGATAATAAATTACATTGTTTGATTTAAATATATTGACCCATCCTTGTATCCCTGAGAAAATCTGACTTGACTATGAATATGATCATTTAAATGTGTTGTTAAATTTGGATTACTGAAATTTTGTTGAGAAGTTTTTCATTTATGTTCACCAAGATCAACACTGTTGTTTTTCATGATTTGTCTAGTTTTGATATCAGAATAATGTTAGACTCACAAAATGTGTTTGGAAACATTCCCTCTTCAGTTTTTTTTGGAATATTTTGAGAAGTTTAGATATTAGTTCATCTTGAAGGTCTAAGTAGAGCTTATAGCTATACCATGTTGTCCTGGGCTTTTGATATTTTGTGAGACTTTTGATTCCTGTTTCGGTTTCTTTATCTTTAATTTTAGATATTCAGATTTTCCAGTTCTTCCTGATTAATTCTCGGAAGGTTCTATGCTTCTGAAAATATCTTCCTTACTTTTAGGTTATCCAATTTATTATCCTTTATTATATTTCTGAGATGTCTGTTGTAACTTCTCTTTTGATTCTGATTAAGTTTTTGAGAATTTTCTTCCTGTTTCTCAATAGTGAACCAAGCTAGAGTTTTGTCTCTTTGGTTTATTCTTTCATAGAACCACCTTTTGATCACACTAATATGTTGTTATGGGCTTTCTATTTCTATTTAATTTATTTTTCTTTTAATTTTCTTCCTTCTAGTAAGTTTTGGATGCATTTGTTCCTCTGTCTCTAGTTCTTTACAGTGTGAGATTACATTTTTTATTTGCAATATTTATTTTATCTTGATTTAGGCCTGCATGTCTATATGCATCCATATTTTGCTACTTTTTTGTTTCCATAGATGCTGATACTTTTGTCTTCCATTCACAATCATAGCAAGAGAATGAAAAATCCCACACAAAAGGGATAAAAACCAGTACAGATAAAACTATGACATTATTTCAAGGCAGAAGATGAAAATATATTCCTAGCTCATTGTTTAGAGAATAGACTTGATAGAAGGGCCTTCATACCCAAAACAATGTACAGAATCGAATCAATCCATATCAAAGATTTCATTGCATCCTTAAAATAATATATCATTGATATTTATATGGAACCACAGAAGATCCCAAATAGCCAAAGTAATTTTGACTCTAAAAGAATGGAGGTATTATACTCTGACTTCTGACTATGCCACAAAGCTATTGAAGTCAAAACAGTTTAGTATTGAAATAAAAACAGACACAAATACCAATGGAGTAGAACTGAGAGTCCAAAAATAAACCAACACTATTATGGTTAATAGTTTTATGACATAAGCACCAAGAGTATACAATGGAGAAATGAAAGACTCTAACAAATATTGGTGGGAAAACTAGACAGCTATATACAAAATAATGAAATTAGATCACTAACTCGTACAGTATACAAAAATTATCTCAAGGTGCATTAAACTATAAAATGCATTGAAAAAAACATAGGCAAAGCTCTCAATGACATTAGCCTTAGTGATGTTTCTGGTAATGTCTCTTCGGCAAGAGAATCAAAAACAAAAATTAAAAAAATGAGACTATCGCTTCTCGGCCTTTTGGCTAAGATCAAGTGTAAAAAATGAGACTACAAAAAACTAAAAAGTCTCTACGCAGCAAAAGAAATTATTATTAACCTCAAAAGACACACTACTTAGTGGGTGATGGTTTTACTTAAATGTAGAATATAAAGACATAAAACATAGGAACAGAGGAAGTTAATACAAAACATATCTAAAAATCTAACTTTAGTTTTAAAGAAGTCAGAGGGATATGTGATTGGTGGAATACATTGAGATACAGTAGTCAGGGAGCCCAGTGAATTATTGGTGCTTTGATGGTGGGTGTGGTGTGGTAACATATATCTGAAGAGGTGTGACCTACACCCATTAATCATATACAGTATTATAAAACAATGTGATGTCAATTAAAAGTAATACAATTTTAAAGTATATAATAAGACATTGCTTTTGAGAGGAACACTATTTCACCTCAGTTGAAATCTTTGACCTATATTATTTGTAGAAAATTGTACATATACTATATTACTGACTAACAGTTAAATAGGGAATAACTTACAATGTTTTATTAACAGTCTCAACATGAGATTAGAATAGGTAGTTTAGTAAGATTTAAATGTGATGAATTAAATGTCAGATTTGTAAATTGAGTAATTTTATCTTATTAACCAAAGAGTTTTAAAACATCTGACTCCAGCTAGCCAAATTGTTTCTTTCTACCACTTTTAAACAAGAAATGAAAGTGAAAGGAAATGTTAAAATTTGTATTAACTTCTATACCTTCTTTTAGAAGCTTAGAGTTTTATCAGGTTGTGAGTATTATAGAAGGATTAAGGAAAATATAACTTTTTTATATAAAATTATAGGTCTTTGAAGTATTTGACTCCATTATTTATAGATAAATGGGTTGTTTGTCAGAAAAACTCATCATTAGCCCATGCTAGGCAAAACTTTAATTTTTCCTTACCCTGTGAAAATACCATTGAAGAGCTTTGCTGCTTAGAGCATAAGCCAGTATAAATTGTTAAAGTAATTTTTTTCTGTACAGAAAGCTACATGTTCTTACTCAAATATATGTTCAAATGAATGACATAATGTACAACATTCCACTGAAATTCCCATTTTTCTGTAAAAATCTTTCACATTTGAATATTTCACTCTCAAAAGAACATTTATGGCTTTGCTTTTTTTATAATACATAAGCTAATATTTATTTTTTTCTTTCCTCTTTTTCTTTCTTTATATATATTTGACATCAATTGTGTTCCCCTTGGAAAAGAATAATAACAACTTAAAAAAACACAACAAAAACAAAAAGGCAAGGACAACTCAGAAACACTTTATGGGGGGGAGAGGGAATGGGATGAGGGCAGAAAGAGCACAAGGAACTGAGGTGATGGTGAAATGGTATGGCTTTGATTTATTTCTCTTCTGCTTTCTATTGGGCATAGTGGATTATGAAAAGGAAGAAAAGAGAGAACCTCACAGCATCCAATTACCCTTTGGTTTTTAAACATCAAAATGGTTAATCAGATAAAGCCATTATATTTAGATTTTAAAAATCAAAATTATGTGAACATATGAGCTATTCCTGTTTAAGATTATGCAAATAATCAACTATTTATGGCTATCACTTATATTTATAATATAATACATGAGAAATATTATTAATATAGAGCTAAATAGTAACAGCTAAATATTGTGATACTTGACCATTTGCAAATAAGAACCTAAAGCTGTGCTATGGTGCCTCAAACTTCTTTAAAGTTTCTTCTTCAATAAACTTAGGATTTGTCAACTAGATATTTTACATAAAATACTGATATCTATAAAATAAAAATTAGTGAGGAGAAATGTTTCTATAATTTCATATTATTTTAAGAATAGTGTTAATGTTCACAGGAAAATGTGATACAGAAATTTGGAGAAGATAGGAGAAGGAACAGTAGAGGAAAGAAGGGGAGGGAATAAAACTGAGAGATTCAAAAAATTAAAGAAAGTGGTGAGAGGAAGGAAGGAAGTTTTTTTCTTCTTTTTTTAACTAGGCCCACTATTTTAGATCTTTGAATAACTAATTTAACTCATTACAATGAAATTTGGTTGACCAAATCTTCAGGAATTTTAAATCTTTAAGGTTTTACAATTCTATTAAAACTAATTGAGCTCTGAATATAAAAAAGGCTATTATAATCTGAAAATACATATTTCCTTTTCCTTATTAAATTAATATTTAAAATGTATAATGTTTGTGCTGTTCCTAGTCTATACATTAACATGTAGTATATTTCCATTTTACAGATGATAAACTTGAGACGCAGAGTTTGAGTGCCTAAAGATAACACTGTGGGGTTGAGATTTTAACCCAGTCAATCTAGATACAAAGCCATATTCCTAAAACTAAACTTGGTTGCGTCTTAGATTCTCCTTACCGCTTACCTGTTTTTCACATGCATGATGGTTATCCTAGTGTGAAATACAGATTATCTTCTTAATGAAAATGCCAGCATTGCATTTTAGCATTTCTGAAAGATCAAGTGCATGCCATTAAATTTATTTTGATTTACCAGCATCTGGTGAAAACACTTGAGTGTGTCTCCATGTCAAACACTTCAGTGATTTGGGAAATGATTGAATGAGGCATAAGAAGAAATATGGTTTCATCATTTTATGTTACTACTCTGAAAAGAGCTACAAAGGCAGTTTACTTTTGGAAATCTTTTACAGTGTTCCATTGTCCCAAAACATTATACCCTTAATTCCAAAATACTATCAAACTCAATCTCCCAAACTCCTACTAGATTGTAAGGCCTTTAAAATCCAGGAACCTGAGAAGGTATCTTTATTACTCATTAATAGCAACTGTGAGCAATTGTTTTAAAATTTCAGAAATATAATTATAGCTGATTTTAACTCAGATTGTTTTGTGGCCATGGGGGTACCTTGTTCATTTGTTTATTTCATTTATTCAATAAACATCTAATTATCTAAAATATTAAACTAATATTTGAGGCATATATACAGAAGTGGTAAAATGTACATACAAATAATAGTAAGAGATCACAAGTGTCGTGAGAGAACAGAAATGAGGACTACAGGACAATGGAGAAGAGAAGGGGAAGATTGCACAAGACGGGAGGGAGGAAGCAGGTCTGTGTACTGATCTAACAATGTTGCAGGTTTGAACTTATAAGTACAATTTTCATGGAGATCTAAGCAACAAATTGATGTGATTGAATGTAGCAAGGTCGGAAATTGTGAGGCCTTTGTTAGTAGCAGCTAAATACTTTAAATACAGTGAAATAGTTAAAAAGAGTAGAGGAACTCCTTGGATGATTCCATATTGCTGATTCTAGGATGAGAAACTGGAATTTGTTCTTTAAAATAATTTTGAACATCCAGCTAACCTTTATTGGGGAGTGGGTTTTGATTTAGAGAAATAGATCTGGTTATGGTTTATAGACTAAATTTTAGAAGCAGGGCACTCTAGAAGTAATGGATTCCACTAACAAATGGTTAATCATAACACGAAAATTGCATAGTGATCATAACATGGAAAATAAGTAAAAGTCAGAAATACTTTACAAAACAATAGTGATTTGGGAAATGATTGAATGAGGCATAAGAAGAAATATGGTTTCATCATTTTATGTTACTACTCTGAAAAGAGCTACAAAGGCAGTGGAGGATGGTTAAAGTGGAGCAAATTCTGGGTTTCTGTTATACTAAGTAGTCAGAAGGATCTCACTTTAAAAATAAATATCTAGTGAATAATTAGAAAAGTATAACCAGTGCAAAGAAAAGAAAGGAGAAAAGACATCACAGATGAGCAGTCAACCTCATTGAGATGACAGTAAAGGCATATGATGAATGAGCTCAGGTAGATTAGAGCCAGAGAAAAGTGCCACTGAGAGAACCTCAAGAGGATTACATTTGGGGACAAAAGAAGATAAGTATTAAGTGCATATTTCTACAAAACAATGTTATAGTCATATTGCACTCATATCAAGATGTGAAACTAAGAACTTGACTAAGAACTAACAGTCACAAGAGAAGAAGAGAAGTAGGGGCATTGATGAGAATCATACAATGAACAGTGTAATTGGTAGAAGGAAAAATTCCTGTAAAACAACACAATGGGAGTCAGAGGTAAAAAGAATTTCAAGCTGGGAAGCTCATAAATTGTGTTAAATGCTTTTTTTGTAAGACAGAAGTTAAGGAAAAGCTATTGAAGTTCAGAATCAATGGAGCCCTTTCAGAAAGAAGTGATTGTAGAGGTGGGAACAAAATCCAGATTGTAGTTAGAAGGTCAAGAGGAGTTGAGGGAGTACATGGAATAGGAATACGTGTCCCTAGTTTGAGTAGTGAGATGGAGTGAAGTTGTACTATACTTAGAATAGAACTTAATGAAACAGTTTAGTAAGCTCAAGGGAACAATTCAGAAATCAGAAGCATAAAATATAAATGCAATATAGTCAATGAGCAAAGAGCTGAGATTAGTCAGAATAGAACAGTTTGAGGGCAAAAGAGTGATGCTAGCCCACATTAAGAAGGAAGGATGTATTATTTTCTCTAAGGAATAAAAGGCTATTAGAAGACATCTGAACATATTGAGTTGCCAATTAAGGAGTTTAGATTTCATGAATAAGGGAATTTAGATTTCATACATTTCCTCAATCTTAGAAGAGTTCAAAACTTTGTAAGAGATTCCGTTTAAAGTGAAACAGTTGAATAAATGTAGGAAAAGGGTTATTAGCTACTTTGGACTCAGCAGAGTCAGTAGCAGTGGACTACAATGTGCTCAGTTGATCTCATTTTTTTTAATGATTCTGTGGGTTTTAAGGACAGAAATGGATGAAACAAGGGGTAAGCTTACACAAGTAATGGCATTTTTCAAAAAGAGAACTGGGTAACTAGGTAATAAGGATAGAGAACTCAGGGTGTTAAACTAGTTTTTTACTATCTTGGCAGAACCTTGGAGAGGGGTTAAGAGGAAGGAAAAAATAGGAAAAATAAATGGTACATCAAGTGAGTATAGAGTAGCTAAGTAGCTTCATAACACCAATGAAGGATTTAAAAAAGCCGGTGGAATGGTGATGGGTACTCCATGGGGTTTACGATTGGTGTCAAATATGTATAAAGAAATTAATAATAAAAAAACTTCAATAGGATTAAAATAGGAGAGGCTATAAAATGGAAAGTTGTATTCAGAGAGGCAAAATTTCAGAGTTCAACATCTCTGATATGAAATAGTTTCAAATAATCCTGAAATCCAAAATGAGAATTTGTGTATGGAGAGCTAAAATTAATTTGAAGCACCCTCAAGACATTTGTTTGAATGATTAACATCAACAACAAAGATCTACCACCCAATTTTATTAGCAAGACTCCAAGTGCTTAGCCTCTCTTAACTCAATTTGTTTTCACCAATTCATTGTGTTGTAGGTAATGTTCACAGCCAATGGGTTGATTGCTTTTTCCCCAATAGAACTGATTAAATTAGTTGGTGGTTTGACATTGTATAGATACAACCTTACATGGCAAATGATCTCATCTAATTCAACTATAATCAAGGCTTTTCATTTTCTGGGTACCCTAAACACTTAAGGTCCTCACAGACTTATTGAAATAGTTTTTTAGGGACACTACAAAGCAGTTAACATGGAATGGGACATGTTGCCTAATGCTGGCTATAACTGATACTCTTTATGGCACAGGATCCAGACTGAGAAAACCCACTGAAATTGCAAATACAAAGAAATCTCTCTAAGAGCGTCCGTTTCAGAAAATAGGGTATTTTTTGTGGAATTATAATTTTATTTTATTTTACTTGCTCTATTTCTCAAGCTTAAATGAAACATGTGAAACATTCTTATGATTAAGCATATAATTTATTTTAGCCACTTTTACATGTCTCACATATTTATAGGGATTAAGATAATATGAACTGCAAGATGAAATTTCAGTACATGTGTTTAAGTTAAACACATTAGTATTTTATTAAAAGAGAGGTGGATGGGCATTTTGAATTGATCATTAAAAAAACATCACTTAACATTCTTAAGCACTTGGTTGCTTTCTGATAGGATAATTGCAACATTTTTTTGTTCATCGTTTCATTAAATAGAGTATCCAGCATTGTAATACCTTATATAGTTATTGTCAGAGTTCTAAAACTCCAGTCAGGTGAGGGTCATGGCTACTCCATAATTACCATCTGTTTAGCTTTGTTAGCGTTTCTCATTATAACTCAGAAGGTCAATGATACTGTTCATGATAGGAGCCCAGCAAGACTGAAATAATAAAACAGCTCTGAGACTAAGCAAGGCTCTGCTACTCCAGCTGATGGACAGTTAATTACCTGAGTATAAAACAGTGAGAGCACTGGGAGAAATTGAGAATTTTGCAATATGGTAACTATCCAAGTACAATATTATTTGGTGGTTTTTCAATAAACTGTACTTTTAAATTAGAAGACATGAGCATATCCTGTGACAAGAGAAATAATTTTGGGAAAAACAAATTATTTTTCTCAATCTCAGACTACATAGATAGGCATTCAAAATCTAAGTCAGAGATTTCATTTGTTTAGCAGCATATTAGAATTACCTGGGAACTTTACCTAGTAGCAAATGTTTTGCTCTCCCCAGGCCAATTAAATTGAATCTGTGGAAAGTGATACCCAAGCATTCAAAATTAATCATTGCCAGTAGAGATAGGTCTCTTTGTGAACAACTAGCATTTGCTAATTTAGTCTTAATTTGTCCAGTTTATTTGGAAAGATTTATGTTGTTCACAGTAACCACTGGCTTTCATTAATTTTTTAAATTATCTAATAATTAGTCATTTCAACATTTAACTTCTTTCTTCTCTAGAGACTTTCAAATATAAAAACTAAAAGGAATTTATGCCTAGGAGAAAATTTTAGAATCTGTGTCAAATAGCCTTCTGAACAACTGGAGAACAAATGGAGCTATTTATCTATTGGGATATGTGATTCATTATATCATTTTAATTAGGTAAAGAGAAGAATAAACAGATGAAAAGCTCTTATGTTTAAAAAAATGTTATAATTAGACATACTTCTTATATTTTATAATATTTAATTTTTCATATTTAGGCTATATATTTTTTCATAGAGAAATTATGTGTGCAGGTTTCTAGAATTCACATGAAAATGACTAATAATGAAAAACAATCAAAACTAGTAATTTTGTGACCAATTACTCTCCTCAAGGTCAGTGCTAAAAGCACTAACTTCACTAAGCCTTCCAGAAACAATATGGACACCTGACCTTACATGGCCAATGTTTCTTCCATCTTATTTATTTAGTTAGAGATAGGAAAAACATAGACTAAATTTAGTTTTAAAGAAAATGTGAAATTAAAAAAATGCTACTTATAAAGTTTAAAACCTCTTTCACTTGTCTTTCTGTTGCAAGTTAAGATTTTTGAATACTACCTTTTTAAGTTTAAAATGTCTCTAAAATATTTGCTACAGTTTTATTAAACTCCACACATTGTGTTCAAAAGATATTCTTTTCTTTCTGTTTGTTTTTTTTTTTTTTTTTCAACTAGGACCCCTACTATGGCTGGTGGCCTATTTTCTATTGACAGAAACTACTTTGAAGAGATAGGAACTTACGATGCAGGAATGGATATCTGGGGTGGAGAGAATCTTGAAATGTCTTTTAGGGTAATTGCATCTTATTTTATTTTTTAACATTGAACATACTATGCTGTAGCATGCACATATAGATCTAATATTTTAATGTCAAAACTTTTCTGTGAAGTGATGCAAAATACTAATTAGTTGGTCTTTTAATACTTAATTACATAGAAGTTTTGCTAGAGTTCTTTGCATGCAATATTTACTGTTAAATGAGAAATTTTGTGTTTGTTTTTTTAAATTTTCAACAATGAATCTTTTGTTCATACTACAAAGACATTAGAGTTTTGAGTTTTAAAAATAAAAAAGAGCTTTATTTTTAAAATAATGCATTACCTTAAACAATCACTTCTGTGCTTTTAACTGAAACCTGAAAGTGTTTATGTTATTTGAAATGCAAGAGCTGCCTAAGGTTATATTCAAATAACGTTAAGATTAAACTGTAGTCTAAAGAAATCTGTATAATTCTACAAGAAGCTTGATTCTTTTTCACTATCATAGACATTGTTGTCTGATGAATCAGTTGTTTGAATAATACAAGTTCACATATTAAATGGCCTTCCTTGTAAATAAAAAGAATCGATCCCTCATATATGTTACTAAGAAGTATATGAATAATTTGAATATTTTGTTATACTAAAAAATTTAAAATACGGGCACAAAAAATGTGTTTTCATGTTAAGAAATTATACTGGTATGCTCTTTTTTTTGTTTATAGATTATCATTTTAAATGAATTAATTTCATAATACTGCTGTTTTTTGTTTTCCCTTCATGGAATTTAACTTGAAATAATTAAGGTACTCTATTATTTTTTGAAAATTATTTGCACGATAAGATTCTTAGAGTTTAGATATTTTCATTTATAAAGTTCAAGTGTTATGACTTTTAATTTCTCATTTAGCCAAGTAAGATTTGCTTTTCACTAACATTGTATAAATATATCAGATATTATGTAAGAGAATCACAAAATTTCAGAAAAAAATTACTTTGAATTTACATAATATAAAATTTAGTGGCTCTTGGATAATATGAAATATTTTAGAAACATTACAGTAGACTTTTGATACAATTAATTGTTTTGCTTACTGGTAACCTTCCTTAGTGCTAGATATGAAAGAATATCACTAGCTAATGGAAATTTCTTCCCATTTGAACTTGCTTGTATATTTATAGTTTGATGGAATTTATGCCATAAAAGATGGTACCACACTCACTAGATGTCTGGCCATCAGGCAGATGATACATATTTGCACAACCTTTGGGACTATTTTGACACCCTATGTTGTTGTTTGCTGTAGTTCTTAAAGTGAAAAAAATAAAGATGCCATGGGAGGGGAAAGGATGAAGGGAAATAGGGAGGAAGGTAGGAAGTAAGTACAGTATATTCAAAACCTTAAAAAAGGTGTTTTTACCCTTAGATGAAATGATGAGCATATTTACACATTCACTTACCAATATCCCTTGGATGCTGTGCTTAGATATACTTGAGGGAATAAAAAAATCAACATAGCAATATTGCTATTATCTGTGATCCTATTACCCACTTTTTCCTTCTTTCCTAATTTCTTATTCACTTCTTTCACACTACCTATTTAACTTATTTGTCAGTAAACACCCCTCTTATCAGTTCCCAGAAAGGATGTTCTTTACTGAATGCTTGAAAGATGTGTTAGGAAAGACTTTAGTGAAATGATATGATAAACTAGAGAAGGTGAGCAGAAAATGCAACAGAAATATGTAAATGTATCACAAGAGAAGATAAGAGAATATAACAGGGTGATACAAATTCCAAAGGAACAGAGTAAATACAACTAGTGGACATAAAAATGATAACAACTCTGCAAAATGACATGGAAGGTTTACTTTTATTGGTGGTTTCGTATTTTTTAAAAAGATTTATTTATTTATGCATACAAGCACTGGGGTACAGGCCAGAGGTGCAGGTGGTGAGAGGATCTACCAAAGACAGAGTGGAGAGCAGAATAGACAGACAGACTGAAATGCACTGCTGAAGGGAGCAGTGGGCGAGGCAGGAGAGGTGTGCTGCACCATGTAGGTCACTGCCGAAGGTCAGCTCCGGCTGAGGCCAGGTTCCCACAGGAAGAGACAGCGTAGGTGAATTGAGGGGAATTGAAGAGTCAACTAACCGCTTGATCAGAGTGTAGCACCAAGTCACCTCATAATACATTGCTTGACCCATTGCGCCACCAAGGAGGCCCCTATTTCGAATTTTTAAGAAATAAGTACTCCTAAGTGACTGTTTTTCAAAAGTTTTAAAGCATATTTTTGGTTTCTATATGCTTTCAGTAAAAACAAAACCTGTTTTTATTTGCATTAGACTCTTGATTCATGTCTTGCTTTCCTTTCTATTACATGAATATGTTTGCTTAGTAATCAGTACTTTAATTGAGGAAGATATTTAGTGTGAGGAAATGCTGGAATATTACATTAGCAAATGAATGAAACCCTGCCATTTAAGTTCATGAAGACAAGTCTAATAATCCAGTTAAATTATACAACAAACATGTACTGAACATTTCATGTTTTCACATCTTCTGTATATTGAACACATACCAACTAAAATATGAATAAGACATATTTTATCCTTGAAAGATAAAATAAGAACCATATTCCTTTGAGAGAGATACAAATTTATTGTTGACAGTTAAAAGAGATAATTTTCTTTTACCGGTAAGAAGTTTTATTTTCTCTGTCATATTAGAGTATGTGATAGCTACTAGTACATATCATTTAACCTCAACTGTGAAAAGGTGACTATACTAATAGTGAATTATTTGCAGTTCTGGTCTATGAGGTTCTAGGACTCTCGTTGGTTTAAGGGAGTTTAAGCCAATCTGAAGGAATCCATTTTTGCAGGTTTATTTATAAAAGTATCACTTCATCTATAATACCCAGAGTTAAGTACTGACAGACATTTGAAAATTTGATGAAACCTATAACTTCCAGTGTGTTATATACAATAGATAAGAATACAGCTTCAAAGAGTTGAAAAATCCTTTGAACTTTCGGAATAAAAATGCTTGACATATAATAATAATAAATCCCAGTATTCATAGGACTAGGAAGTGGAATTGTTGAAAGTTTAACCTCACATACTGATATCAGTAACTGTGCTGCGCTCTACTACAGAGTAACACTGACTTTGTGTGGATTATATCTCAAATGTATTAAACGATATTCTTTAAACAAAGTACTAATGCAGTTTATTCCTCTGTTAACACTGACATTCCTAACAGCTGAGGAGAGAGGGAGTGAAGCCACTATGTAAAGGTGATCTTCCTCTGCAGTTCTATGATGGTTGTCTCCTCGAATGATCTTATTTTCCTCTTACAGATTTTAGACTCTTGTGGGAGGTAATACACATTCAATAGCAGTAAGAATACATATATGTAGATTTTAAAACTCCTGAAAACTTAATCTCAGATATTGCTCTCCATTGTGTTTTACATAAAAATAATATAAATCCTAAGAACACTGCCTTAACCTAAATGATAACCTCTTATTTATTGAGTTCCTACTCAATAGCCGTACATAATCAAATAAGAGTATGGGGTACAGTAGTGACCAAAAAAGATAAAACTGTGTCCACATGGAATTTATATTTTAATGAAGGAAACAGCTATTAGAAAAAAGAAATGCATATATACTAGAAAATAAAATATATTAGTGATAAGTGTTGAGAAAATAGGGAAGGTTATGAAATGTTAGATTTTGGGGAGTGGTAGGGTTGAAATTTTAGATATCAGAGATAATCAATGACATAATGAAACCCATATAGATTTACCAATAAAAGCACCATATACTTTACAATAAGATCACTGATGGATGTCAGTACAAATGCTACCCAACATTTATCACACCAAAAGTCATTGCCTATTACTGTATAAAGCAGAGGAGAATAATTCCTGAGTAATCATCACATTGTCCATTTTAAAATTAAATAACTATTCATTATAGAACTACTGGACCTCATAGGAGAAAAAAGGAGTCAGAAGGCATCAAGGGTTTCATATTCCTGTCCCACCCCATGAAGAGTAGATCAGTGGCTAAGCATGGTCTAGCATCCACACTATGGGTTCAAGACCCATATCTGGACCTTATTAGCTATGTAAGTTTGACTAGCATATCTCCTGACCTCTACATTGTTCATATTACAATAGAAAAGATTTTAACAGTTTCCTGGTACATTTTTGGGAAAGATTAAATGAGATCATGTATATAGTGCTAAGCCTCACCTTCCACATATAAAGTGTGTCATAGCATTTGTGGTGTTGTGGTGGTTCTAAGCTATATAGCACTAAGCCAATTCTGACAGTTCTGAGTATCACACACTAATTGCTTTACTACTAGTATCTAACCTTAGCCATACATAGTCAAATAAGAGTATGTATATAAAAAGCCCTTTATAGCTAGAATATGCAATACCAATAGAGTATACAACTGCTCTGTTAGTCAAGATGAGGGGCTAAAACTTCCTGCTCAAAATATAGACTACTTTTTAGAAAATAATGTTTTTTCTTATACTGCATCATCCTTCAAAATAACTACTGACTAGGAGACTTAAAGTATAAAATTTTTACTTATAAAGAAGTTTGAAAAGAATAACTGATTTTGAAAGAAGTATCATTTAGACTTGGCATAACAATTACTGGATTAAAACATATACTCACAAACTTGATTCAGTAAAAAGTGATATATGAAATAAGTGTTTCAAGATTTTGGCCTTTAAGAGATGAGAAACAAGCAAAGAAAATCCAATAATTGCCTCCAATCCTTCTTTCAGGAAGTGTCTAGCCTTCATCAACAGAAGAAGGAGCCATGCAGGCCTAGGAGAGTTCCTGAGTTGAGGAGATAGAGCAGAGTATCTGAAAAGAGCAGGGCAGTTAGAGTTTGATAGGAAGAGCACTGGAGAGGAGAGAGCTGCACAGAGAACTCAGGGAATATTGAGCACTGAGCAACATATATGTACACACATATATGTGTACACATATACACACAAATATATATGGGTATGAATATATATGTGAATATATGAAAAATGACCCATGTGTGAATATATATATATGAAAAAAATGACCCAATGTCCAGAAAAGAATAATCAGGAAGATTAGAAGTCTCACTGCCTTATGAGCAAGGATATTACCTATACTTTCCAATTAGAGTAATTTGTGACATGGTGTAAAGTAAATATTGGGAAACAACATCATATACTTATAAATTGTCCATGGATCAAAGACGTCAACATTGATATTAACATTTTCTTAGACTGAATTACAGTGAAAGCACAGCACATGAACGTTTTGAGTCACTAAACAGTAATTCAAGGGAATCTATTAAATGGAAAAAATATATCAAGTAAGAAAATAAGAAAGATTTAAAATCAGTGAATTCAGCTTCCACCTTCAGGAGCCAAAACAAAGGAGGAGAGTGAATTTAAAATATATAAGATAAAAGAAGTAATTAAAATCAAAGCATAAATTATGAAATATGAAAGAGGAAAGTGTATATAAAATCAATGAAACGAAAAGCTGTTTCCTTGAGATCAATAAAATAGAGAAATTTCTCACCAATGTAATAGGAAAAATAGAGTTGATACAAATTACCAATATTGGAATTGAGAAAGGTGACAATATTATGGATTCTGCAGACATCCAAAGAGATATGAAGTTATATTTTTAACAATCTTTTGACAATAAACTTGACAACTTTGATAAAATAGAAAGTTCCTTAAAAGACAAACACTATCAAAACTTATAAGAAGAAATAGATCAACCAAATAGCCCTATATCTAGTAAAGAAATTAAAGTTGTAGTTTAAAAAATAGTTTTCACAGTGGAAATGCTAGAGCATTTTACCTTTTTGCATAGATTTGCATAGAAATGTTTTACATACAAACTTCCAGAAAATTAAAGATGAGATATTACCTCCTAACTCTTTCTATGTGGTCAGCATTACTCAAATAGCAAAACTGAAAGAGACATTACTAGACTAAAAAACTGCAGAATGACCCATATGGTGCAGAAGACCCCTCCTGCCTTGCCCTCTGCTCCTCTCAGAAGTGTATTTCAGTCAATCTGCCTGTTCTGTTCTCCACTCTGTCTCTGGTGAATCCTCTCACCCCCTACCCTGTGCCTCTGGCTTGTACCCCAGCTCTTGTATGCATAAATAAGTAAAATCTTAAAAAGAAAAAAAAAAGCCAAAAAGAAAGTTAAGTAATGATCTGAATATATGCAAGAAGTACTTGACAAAAATCACATTAAGACAGAAAAAGAAGAATATAGATAAATTGAATTATAACAAGGAACTTCCTGAACCTAATAAAGGGGCTTGTGTGTAAAAATCTACAGAAAGCTTGATGTTAAAAGTCTGAATAATTTACCAAAGAGAAGAAAAGATAAGGATATTGATTGTTACTACTTATACATAAATTATGCTGAATATTTTATGCAGTACCATAGAAAAGAACAATAAACAGAATCCATCCAGTATGGAATACAAAAATTAAGACTGTCATTCCAAATGGCATGATTATCTAGAAAATTCAAAGGATTAAAAAAACTGCTAGAACAAATAAGTGATCTATGTCTGCAGGATACAAGAATAATAGACACAACAAATTTGTTTCTACATACTTGTAAAAAAATTGAAAAATGAAAGTCATTTAAAATAGAATAAAAATGTAAAATAGTGATAAATATGACAAAGAATGTGCAAAGAACACACCTGTAACACTACAATATATTGCTGAGGAAAACTTAAAAAGAACTAAGTAGGTGGATATATATATGTATTATACTGGAAACCTCAGTAGGATAGTTTTAAGATGTCTATTCTCCTTATATTGATATAGCTTCAATGCAATACTGATAAAAACTCCTGGTGGGTCTTGTTTTAAGTTTTTTTTTTTAATTAATGAGTTGATTCTGATTGAAAATGCAAGAGAAAGAATAACAAAAAACAAACACAAAAAGCTTTGATCAAAGAGTTACAGAACTAGCAGCATATGATTACAAATAGATTACGTGTTTATAGTAATCAAGCCTATGTGGTATTGGCATAAAGACAATCAACTGGAACAAAATTGAAAATGTGGACATACATCTACAAATACAAGTGATTTTAAACAAATATGAAAAGAGGGCCTCCCTGGTGGCCTAGGGGTTAAGTCTTAATGTTTTGACTATGACAGCCTGAGTTCTAGCCCCATCCAGGGAGCTAACCCACATAGCGCAGCAGACCTCTCCTGTCTCACCCACTGCTCCTCATACTGTCTCTGGTGAATCCTCATACCCACCCCCATGCTTCTGGCCTACACTCCAGTTTTTGCATGCATGCATAAATTAAAAAAAAGTATTTAAATAAATATGAAAAGACTGTTTAGTAGAGGAAGGATGGTGTTTTTCAGTAAATAGTGCTGGATGTCCATGTGGACAAATTTATCTTAAAACCATATGTCCCACTATATAAAATTCTACCTCAAAATATAACACCTACACTTCTAAAATAAACATGAGCAAAAAACCTTTGTGACCTTTCACTAGATAACACATAAAAGTAAAAATTGACAAACAGATTTTCATCAAATTGCAGAATTTTTGTTCTTCGAATTCACAATTAATAGGTTAAAGTCACTGAGAAGAATTTATAGTAAATAATATATCTGATAATGGACATGTATCTGGAAAAGAAGAGACTTAAAATCAGTGAAAGGAAAACAATCAAACCAACAAAAAATGACTCAAATATATAAATGGACACTTCACTAAGAAAGTCCTTAACATGAGAAAAACCTTAAATTAGTTATTAGAGTTGTTCAATTAAAACCATAATGAGATAACATTTTCACATCAATAGAATAGCTGAAATTGAAAAGGACCATCTTGGTGACGATGTAGAAATAATATACATACAACATTGCATTTATTTACTAAAGAGAAAAGAAAAGCATATACCCATACAGACATGTTCATACCACCTTTATTTGCCAAATACACAAACAAATCATATAGCTATGAAAAAGTGAAAAACTATACTTTATTAATAGATGGCATACTATTTAGAAATATGATGAACTATTGATATTCCCTACAACACTGTGAATATTGAAACAAACTAGTGTAATAAGCAAAACAATAACATAACATACAATATGAAGTATGAATCCATTTATATAAAATATGAATAAATGCAAACTAATTTTAAAATGACAGAAAGCAGATAGGTTGTCTAGAGATAGAAAATTAAGCTGGGGAGGAGAGTTGAAGGGAGAGATTACAAAGGGTCATGTATAAACTTCTGGGGGCAATGGATATATTCACTTTCTTGTTTGTGTGATGACCTCACAGGTTTCACTTATGCCAAAACTTATCAAATGGAACAACATAAATGCATGCATATAAAGTGTGTGTTTTGTAGATCCATAAAAATGTTGAAGTATTTACACACACACACATGCATACACACACAAAATGAAGGGAAATGCAATTGATATTTTCTCCTTAACTATAGATCCCTATACTTTAGACCAGATTATCAGTATAGCTTAGCCCAATTATCTTATTTATTTTATATTAAGATTTATGTAATTATGTTTGACATCATTTGTAGTCCCCAGGGAATTCCCACCACCATTTCACCCGTGCACCATCACCATCACCTCAGACCCTTGTGCTCTTTCTGCCCTCATCCCAACAGAGACACGCCACTGATTAGGAAAAAATCTTTACACCCCATACAATTGGCAAGGGGCTGATCACAAAGATATACAAAGAACTTAAAAGACTCAAGAAAATCAAAGCAACAACCCAATCAAAAATGGGCAGAAGAACTTAAAAGAGAGATGACATGAAAATGACCAACAGGAACATGAGGAAATGGTCAACATCCCTCATAATCAGGGAAATGCAAATTAAAACCACATTGAGATATTACCTTACACCAGTAAGAATGGCACATAGCCCAATTATTTTAAATTGCCATTTTCTGACTTAAACAATTGACCACTCAGGACAGCTGTATGGATTAAGTGAGATAATACTTATTGAATTATTTTATATATTGTGCCATACTATGGAAATATTAACTTTATTATCATTACCCCTAAAAAATAAGTGCTTTATTGAATCTAACATTTTAATCAACAGGAGGATGGAATTTATTTTAAATGACTCATTGTTTTCTTTCTAAATTACAATGAAAATAGTAGTATATTTATCTGAAAAACATAACTGAATGAAATGTCTTATGATGTGAAATTCATTTATTTTCAAATTGTGCAAAGCAATGAACTAGAAAAGAAATGAGAACTGACATAATAAATAGAAAAATGGAAGGCAGAGTTTCCTATTGAACAGAATAGTGTGGTAAATGAAGCGAAGAAGTTGTAGAATTTTTGGAGGATTGTAGTATTCAGGTTTCGGAAAGTATTAAGAGAAAGTAATGAATTTTCTAGAAATGTCCACACTATTCATATTTGATCAATGAAAATGTCATCAATTTAGAAAAAAGTTTAGTTATTTCTATTTGAGTTCATTACCTTTTTGAAAACTTGATTCATGCAAATCTGGGCATGGATTCTTGGATTCTGTCAGTGTACAAAACCTGACTATTTTTGTTTTATTTGGGCATTTACAGAAACTAGGCTATAATAGGAATATTTCAAGGAAGTGAGCCTTAATCTAAGTTAATGTGTTAGCCACAGTTTTAGTGGAGATAGTTTGTGGAACACTTTTCTTTAAATTAGATAAAGCACTCTCTTAATGATAATATAGAGATTTCCTGGCTTCTCTCTTCCAGTTTTATTGAGATTTGATTGTCAAATATAAATTGTATATACTTGAGGTTCACAATTTGACATAAGACAGAGTGAAATTACTACCACACTAAAGCTAATTAACACATCCATCACCACACATAGTCATCTTTTATTTTCTTTTGTGGTAAGAACACAAGATCTACTCTTAGCAAATTTTAAATACCTGCGGCTATAGTCACCACACTGTATTTTATATCTTAGAAAGGAATCATTGTTTGCTTTTTGACCCTTTTGAGAGGTCTTCAGTTTTCTTCACTATGGCTTGGAAAGAATTCAGAGCCAATCATGACAGAAGCAAAACACATTTATAATGGAACATAAACACACTCAGGACAGAGAACTGAGTGGGCGGTGTGCTGAGGAATGCCTGCAGCAGTGGTGAGGGATTTTTTCGACTCTGGGGTAGTTTTTAAATTTTCAAGGTCATAGGGGCAGGTGTTGCCATGGTGATCAGGAAGTCATTCACCATGTCAACCCCACACCCCCACCCCAGCAACTACACAGGCACACCCAGGGTGTGTCCTTATTGGCCCCTGCAAGTTGGGGAGAGGGTCTGTTTTTCTACCTTCCTAGACAGTCTTCCAAGGGTGTTGACCTTTCTGCACCTTTAAGTTCTTCCTGACTTCCTGAATACACAGTTGGCCATTAATTCTCTTTAGGCATTGCTCCTGCCCTAGCTACCTAACATCATCTTGTAAGTGAAAGCTTGTATCCTTAGCCCTTTCTTTAAAAGAGAATAAGATCTTGTTCATGTATAATCTACAAAAGGAATACAAACCAATATTAATGATTATTTTAGCAAACCTCTCTGGTTACCCATCTTAAGCGTGAAACTTAAACACTTTGCACATACTTTTAGTCTTTTAGTTTGTGTGTTTACAATTAGGTTTTTGGGCATCAGGGCCACTAATATGCCTAAAACAATTGTTTAAATTTATCTCTCTATTCAAAGTTGGATTTGTTTAATTTTAATCACAGAATAAAATATCCTCAGGTAAGAGGTAACTGAGACATTGCTACTAAAGATTGTGTAATTATTTATCTAACTTCCAATTATGTATATATATTTTTTAAAGCATTGGGTCAGTAGAAGCTCCCCAGTGGTATTTAATTAAGGTGAATGTAGGAGAGATTATTTTTCCAAAATAAATGTGTTAGAATTTTATTTTGAATACTTTACAATAAATACCTGTCATGAATAGCCCTTAAAAAGACAAGTAAGCAACAAGTAAACTAGATATTAATCAAATCTTAGAAGAAAATTAATCAATATAAACAGAACTTATTTTGCTTTTAAAATTATATTCACCTTAGACTAGGCAAATTTGATAACTATACCTCCTCATTAAAATCTTATGGTTCATAAAACCGGGAATCTGACACTAGATAGGATAGTCATTGACATGATACTTCACCTTATAAATATACATCATGGAGACATACATATATTTTTAGAAATATAAAACTTATACAAGATTCAGCTATACTAGAACTAAGTATCAATCATGGGTTCTCTTCTATATTCACTTATTTATCTCTTAAAGAGATACTCTTAAATTTTTTTTTTTGTCAGTATCACTCACAATTGAGTGTGTTCTTGAACAATATCATTCATTACTTCTTTTACATAACTTCATAAAGTTTTATATAAGGATGATATAAAAATATGTTTATCAACTTTCCAGTATACTGCTCCAATATCTAATCAATTCTTCTGAGTCTCTTTTTATTTATCGCTACTTATCTATCTAAACATCTGTTCAAAGATCTGTGTATATGGGATATAAATAATTAAATAGTCATGAAGAATCAGAATGTAAACCTATAGTTGTAGTTAGTAAAAAGGACACTATAATGTAACAATTACTATAGGGGCTAAAAAAAAAAGTACAGCATAAATGATCTCCAGTGCAAAAGAGTTCTGAGTGGTAATCACCAGGGATCCTGAAGAAGTTGGGGTTCTAACAATTAAGAGAACTAAGAAGTTATGTAATGCTGGAAAATGGATAGAAATTAAATGTATAAAAACAAGAAGAAATGGAATGAAAAATATGAAAATAGCAATATATAAAATGTACATTTGCTTCCATTGAAATACAAAGCAGAGTTAATCACATTTTCATAGAATTTATCCATAGATACACATCAGAAGCAAATTTTTTGGAAGATCATAGTAAGTTTTTGTTGTGTCTCCTTATATTAAAACTTTGAATGGAAGTAATGGTACACGAAAGTGAAACAAGCTGTTGAGTTCTGAACTATGACAAAGAAAATATTTTTACAATGCTATTCTTTAACAAAAACAGGCATCTGTCAAACATACCAAGCAGAATTTTCCTATATATGGTAATATGAATATATATCTGACTTTTGACTAAATTTCAGTACATTAAGAAACTGACAGTCATTGAAGACAAATATCTGAAATGTCACATTTGGGAAACACACTCCAGTTGTGTCACTATCTCCTGAGCTGTCTCATAAAAATCTTTATGATCCTCTGACCTTAAATATGAAGGATTTCAATTTAACTGAATAAATTTGTAGCGATAGGAAAAACCTATATGAAGAGTGTTAATGTGCTCAGAATTACTGCACAGCAAAGCCTGACAACTTCTGTCATGGCCAAATTTTATTGAAGCCTCCCATTAAGTATACTTAATCATACAAAATGGTGCAGAGAATTAAGGCAATTATCCTCCTGATTTACATTTGAAACGAGCCTAAAATATTCTGATAATGAAATGTTTAACTTTATTTTTGTATCTAAATATGTGCTGCCATGAATTGACTTTGAACTATTTATTTTACAAATTAAGGTTTCATTTTTCTTTGTGGAAAGGAAAAATCAATGTAAATAACTTTCCCGAAGGCTTCTAGTTTTGAAATTTTGAGAATCATTTATATATATTAGGTTTGATTAAATGAGATAAGCCTGCCATTAAACTCAAATAGTTTGCAATTAAATTTAGGTCAGAAAATTAACTAATTTAAAAACATACAAAAGTATAGAAGATAGCCTCAGTTGCTGGTCTCACAGAACACATGCGAAAGGGTGATGAAAGAAACTGAGTGGCAGGGAAGGTGGTCTGTTGATTCAGATAAACACAAGTGCTATGAAGAAAGCAAAATGAGAGGTGGAGCACTGTATTATCTTAGAGTGGTCAGCAAAGACTTCTAAGGAAGCAATTTCTGCTGAGACTAAACTGACAGAAAGAGTCAGCTGTGTAAGAATTTGAACTGGGAACATTCACAATGGAGCAGTATGCAGGACAGAGTAAAAGCAAAAAAACTTCTCACAGATATAAAGTGATGAGCAAATTCTCTCATCCCAAGTCTATAGGACTACAAAAATTCTAAAACTTAGGAAAAAGTAAACTTTCTTATTCAAGAGTTAAGGAGAGAATCGGACTTTTTTTTTTTTTTTTTTTAGAGAATCGGACTTTTAATGGTACACATAATGTAGTACATACAGATACTGATTGATAATGATACGCATCTGAAACATGTTATAGCACAGCGCTACCTCACTAAAAATTATTTAAAAAAATTGTTCCTTGTCCTCAAACAATAGTTGATTGACCATTTAGCCAGTAGTTAATATGCACCAACTATATACCAACTCTGTGCTAGTACTTTATATGTACAAGTGAATAAAACAGGAGATTTTCTCTATGGGTTCATTTTTATGAAGCTTAACATTTGAATAGCAATTCATAGTTACTGTACACATATCATAATGGAGCTCAGCATGGATTAAATATATGAAAAGTGTTTTATTCCTATATATTTGATTTTTATCTTTAATGCTTTTTGTAATGTTTGCATATATACTTCAGTTACCTCTGTAGTAGCCAGGAATCTCTTCTTTTACTAATCAATCAATATGAATTGCCACATATCTACACCTATACTAGATAGGTGGATAGTATAAATATTTGTATATGGTGTGGCTCTTGATCTCAGGTTGGAATGATCAGCTTGGAGAGTACAGCATGATTTGAAATTCAGAGAAGGGAAATATTTTTGTGATTTAGGAATTCAGGCAATAATTTACTTATTTTTAAAGATTTATTTATTTATGCATACAAGCACTGGGGTACAGGTCAGAGGTGTGGGGGGTGAGAGGATTCACCACAGAGTGGGGAGCAGAACAGGCAGATCAACTGAAATACACTGCTGAGGGGAGCAGTGGGCAAGCAGGAGAGGTCTGCCTTGCCATGTGGGTCCCCTCTCTGGCCGGCAGCAGGGATGGAAGTGGCTGTGGTTTGCTTCATAGTGTGTTGCTTAAAACCCACTGCGCCATCAGGGAGGCCCACAAGGAATAATTTATAAGATAAAAATTCAAGTCTTATCTTCTAGACAGCAGGGCAGGAGAGCAGCCAGTGCTTGTAATAAGTGAGCTCTCCATAGGTAATCAATATTCTCCATACTCTGCCTTTGTGTTTTGTGCCATACCTAAATTAGGCTGCACTATCTAGTCCCCCTACATTTTGTTTTCGCTCTTGAAAATTACATAAATAGCATATCATAAACCATTAAAAACATGTTTTTGCAGCCATAGCATTCAAGGGACAGAATTAATAAAGTGCCCACGCTCAAGAAATTGAACCCATTGTTTTATATATACTTATATTTGATCCCTTAAAAATTTTTAGGACAAAATTCTAAACTATTGTTGCTATATATATGCATAGAGTTAGGAAACCTAGCACACCTTGCTAGCCAAAATTAATGTATTCAAAATCAAATTCAAACTCTTTTTATTAAAGAGCCAAATTTAAATCTCTATGGTAACTATTGCAATAAATGTGCAACATCTTAAGGTATTATTATACTGTCACACTTAGTGATGTCTATCTTAAGTGCATGACTACCAATCGTTTCACGGCTGCTCTAGTCAACCAGAAATGTAGTTAAAAAGAGTAACCAATTATGAGATTTATTTGAATAAGGCTGAATGATTTGAGAAGTAACAGATTCTAGATAATGGGAATAAATCTTTTGAGGGTGTAGGATAATGTTGAGGGAAAATTTTGATGCAGTTGCTCAGATTTTGACTATTAACAATAACATTAGTTTTAAGTATCATTGAAAATGTAGTCACAGATTTGTAATAGAATTTTTAAATTATTCCTAAAAAATTCATCTAACTACAGCTATCCCTATATTGATATACTTTCAAGTTTGGTGTATTAAAAATTCTTAAAATATTTTATTATCAAATTAGCCACTGTTTTACACTATAAATATGCTAAAATTGAAATCAAAATTTTGGTGTAGAAGTCTTAGCTCTTGTCTATTGCCATCATGATGAGCCTGAATACTAAAAATATGTTTGTACTTAAACTACTCTTTAGCAAAGATTTGACTAAATTTTCTAAGTTTTTGCAATCACAGTCATATTTGTCTATTTTAGTTGTCAACCAAATTATGCTTTTGTTTATTTTAATTGGTCAACCAACTTTATGCTCTGTGTGTTTAACCGGTCAAACAAAACTATTTGGTTTTGAGCAATCATCATCTGGAGTTTCTGAATTAAAAATCTATAAATAAATATTTAAGGGTCCAGATCTAGCAATAAACCTTTAGTTGTATATTTGAATACTAATTAGACCTTATGAAAGACTAGTGTTCCTTCATCATTTAGCTGACCCTGCAAATTCCTGCACCTAAAAATCTTTTTATTATTTTTTCATGTTTGGAGAATATAATGGAAACTCTTGACTCTTTAAGGTCATAGAAAGTTAAAGATGCACTTGAGGAAGTTGGAACTGTGTTGCAGAGGCAAGGCAAAGTATAAGGAAGGTGACAGATTTGAGAGTTAGCTTTGCAGAATTTATAATTAAATGAGCATATGAGAATGGATGAATTTGCCAAGAAAGAAAATAGGAATAGCAGAATAGCAAGACATGTCCTTAGGTAGCACCTACATTTATGGGTGGGGAAAAAAGTCAAAGCTGTCAGGGAAGAACAAATATATATCACAAAAACTCAGGAAGTTATGGTGATTGTCAACAGTGTCAAATGCTGCAGAGAGTAAGGAAATTAGAATAGTGAAAGTTTATAAAAGCTTTGTGAGCAGTTTCAGGTGATAGAATAATGATAGTAGAATAATGATGTTAAGAAAAGACAATGATATGGAAATGATGTGGAAAGAAAGGCAAACTTTTAAAGAAGTTGCCCAGAAAATAGAGAAGAAAAAGCATAATAGTTTATGTGGTAAATATGATCATAACAATTACTTTATATTTTTATTCCTTTATAAGATAAATTTTAAGTTGATCGAAAGTAGTTTAATCCTTTATAATATAAATTATAAGTTGATAGATAGGATTTTAATCCTTTATAAGATAAATTATAAGTTGATAGAAAGGATTTTAAAACCTCAGAGATAGTTAAAAAGAAGCATTTTTATAAGATAAATATCTGCAGATGCTGGGAAAATATTGTGATAATACAGTGCATCTATGTAACACTTCTAGCTTACTAAGCAGTTTTATGCTCATTATTTCACTGTCATTATTAGAACTCTATGTCTAAGTTGTTACAATTATCTTATGCTATGAGTTTTGAATCTCAAGGAAATTAACTCATACTATTGGAGATTGGCAAGGCCAAGCAGCACACCCACATCTGCTCCAGTCTAGTACTTTTCTATTCTGAGTTCAGGAATTCAAGGGCACGGTATAACCTTGGATGAAGAGTTGACTCTCTTTCCTAAAATGGAAAGAAGAAACTAAGACTATTAGATATTTCAAAGTAGAAATGAATAGAAAGTCAGGTCAACTCTTCTTGAACCTAAGAAAAGTGAAAAGCAAAAAAGATTATTTACCAAGAGTATGGAATTGATACTGAGGCTTGATAAGAAGAGAAAGTTTTGGATTAAACACTGTTTTCCCAGCAAGCATTTGAAGGAACATTCATGCTGTCTATGAAGCAACCTTCAAATGTCACAAAAACGTTATCTTGCAATTCTAATGAAACAGAGGAAGACATTATCTTCACTATGCTTTAAGAATCACATCTGGAGAGTTAACCTTTGCACTATGTCCGCCTTGTTTGTGGTTGTTAACTGAGGAAAGTAACATGCTTGATGTTACTATTTCATGGCTATTTCTTTACTCTTCTTCTAAAATGTAACAGACATTTATTACCATTTTCTTTTTGGAAACTCAGGACATGTCAAATTAGAGTATTATTTCATAATGGACTTTATGAGTATGTAATAAATGCTGGAAATAGCATGCTATTAATATTTTATATGTTTCACATTTATCTCACTAAATACTTATAGAAAGTAAAATGATTTTTGGAAGAAATCATAGTTCTCCATAGGTGCCTTTCAAATTTTGTATGTACTACCTAGGGAAAGTTTTATCAGAAGCAAAACTTAAAACTTCTTGACAAGAAACAAAAATGTCACTAGTTGATTACAATTAGGAAAAGAAAATTTTGTTCATGAAAGGATTGTGGTTGGAGTGAGTTTCTCTTAAAATATCCTTTTTCCTGCAGGCTTAAGAGACTTATTTTTACAAAGTCAAATGTAAACTGATGACCATTTTAACATGCATGGTCCTAACACTCACAATTACACTGACCTGGAAGTTACTTGAAGAAAGACCTGTTTTATTGTTCTTTCTCTATGCCTCAGCATCCAGAATGTTTCTTCACAAAAAGTCAATGGCTAGTACATATTTGCTGAATAAATGCCATCAAGTCCTGAGAGAAAATGAGTGGAAGGAGCGATATTGTCCCTCTGCTCAAATTTATCACAGAACTTGATATTAAAAAGCACATGACTATTTTACAAGTTACACAGAAAATTTCATTCAAACTAACATGCTAGTTCATTCATTAAAATTCATTCAAACTAACAAACAATCAGGTGTGGCAGCCAGTGTGGAGGTGAAAAATTGAGTGATAGATTACTCTTTCTGAGATATCAGAATTTCTTCCCCTGCCCTCATCCAAGTTCTTTTTTTCAGTATCTCTGGCATCCACAAAAGAGCAGGAATGTTTTCACACACTGCAGCTGGGAACCCAGGTGCTCTACCAACATTCAAAGGCAACTGTTCTGGCATGAATTCTAGGACAGCACCATGCAGCTGTCATGAGCTGCTCTGTGGCTCGAAGCAGCAGATGTTACTGATATCGTACTGGCTGTCAGATCACCAGACATGGAAGGACACCAATGTAAAGTGCAAAATAGCTGACCCTCATCATTTCATACAGCACAAACCTTTTCCATCCCATTCTCAAACATCTCCTCTACATTTAATTTTTTTTTACATTTCAGATTTATTAATAGGATTAGTTGTTGAACAAGGAAAACACCGGTAATTCTGCTTTGGTATAATATTCCCTTTAAAAACACTGAAAATGCTTCTAAAGTCCCCAATATGCTTTCTATCTTAAGATTATCAATTATTAAAAGATGGAAAACTCTGACTCTGTCACATATTACTTCTTGTCTTCTTTTTCTCATGAGTTATCTGATTGTGACACAACACACTAATGAAAAAAGCAATACCTTTTTGAAAATATGAAAAGCCAGACACTAATTTTCTTAAGCTGAACCACTGTATATTACGTAGGATTTTCAATATCCGCTAGACTGTTTTATGTTCATTTCTTCTCTGCTATATTCATACATGCCATTTCAGCCCAAGACAGATTTGCCATAACACAATCAGCACTGTGCCTTGCTGTTGATCTAGAAGGGGTTTGGAAATTTCCACATTTATCAGTGAAACTAGTAAGATGTGGAATAATACACTTAGGATGTCAGGAAATGCAGTAACTTTACTGTGTGGTAATTTGAAAGGTCAGAAAGTGTCAAAGCAAAGGAAGTTATTGAAGATCAGAAAGTACTGGTAGAATATACTATAAAATGTTAGTCTGTGCATACTGCAGGTATCTCCGTTACTCATTTTAACTTCCGGGGATGGGTATTTTTGTTTGAGAGAGGCAGGAAGCAAGGTTAAAAAGCTCCACCATGACCATAATGACCTCTCCATACCTTTCTGATACACACTAGTTCATATATATGCTGTCTCATTTCCACTTCAAAATTCCTCCTCCACTTCAGGCCACACCTAGTGTAAATACACTTTCCCAGCCTTCTGATGTATTTTCTTCTCTCCATTCCTCACCTTTTAGCTCTCATCCCTAAGGGCCACTACCTAAGTATTCAGCAAAAGAAGATACACTAGGTTCTGAGGCTTCTCTTAGAGAAAATTATTCCAGGGTTAACTTAAGTCCTTTAGAAAATGAGTAAGTATAAAAGGGTTTACTTTAAAATTTGGGCTTTTCAGAGGTTCATTTCTAAGCTGTAAGTGCTTTGAAAGGAAAAGTATTTGCTAACAGGATATTTTAGAAGAAAACTGATGAGATATATGAAATGGAATAAATTCAATTCATAATTGTCTTTATTAAATGCCCATGGGAAAATAAAATCTCCCAATTACTATCACATATGACAATTTTTAAAGAACAAATATGCTTTTATGATTGCCCTTGATTTTATAACTTCTGTTCCTGTTCTAAAACATAAGACCTCCCAAAGCATTTATTGCCTTATTAATTTTTACAGTATTTCTTTCATATATTTTCTTGTTTAGATAATTTCGTTTTTATCATGTACTTCTAATATATCTAAAGTAAACTTTAGTAAGTAGGAAGGGGTTAATTAAAATCTTGGAGAGTTTTTACAAGAACTATTGTTATGTAAAAATATGATTTCTAAAAATGGTCATTTATTTTACATAAAGAGATTAGTCTGAATCCTAAAAATCTGGAAGAAAAGTGAGACATTATCAACCTTCTTCACTTCCTCTTCTTTTACATACAAATTTTCTAAGGACTCTCAAGATTGACTTGTTCCCAATTCTACAGTCTGTTTGTGTTTATTTCAAGACCAGAATCCAGTTTGCCAATTTTAAATCTGATACTTCCTTCTCTTTCTCATACCAATAATAATCCTGTGTCAAGAAAAGAATTAAATTATCAAACACTGCATGATTCCTCAGAGATGTTAAATCTGTGATCTCTGGCAACTTAAGTAAGCATATACCAGCCACAGCAGCTTGATGTACAAGAGTCTTCATCTTAGGATGTTAAAATAATCAGGTTATTATTTCCAGCTCTAGAAACCTTTTCCAGATTGCATTTACTGAATCTATGAAAATATATTATGAAGTGGAAACTAGGGCAAGAATCAACTCAATCAATCAGAAATGACAGCTCATCATTTAAAACAACGAGAATATCTAGCAAATTTTATCTCAAGAATGATAGAAAATGTCCCTTCTTTACATCTGCCTGTTTAGAATCATGATTTTATTTCTCTTGTACTTGTGCCAATTTATCAAGTATCACGGTGGATTTAGCAGCTTAGTGGAAGCTCTTTCAGACTTTGTTTCAATTTAAGAGTGCAAGGATTTGTCACCAATCTACTGGAGTATGTGTAAACAAAGTAGAGAGCTGAAGTGCTAACAGTGATTACTTGAAAGAAACAATGAATATAGAATGAAATATTTTTAAAAACGGAGTCTTCAATTACTTGTTCCAGTTATCCCTTTGCTAGAACTTAAAAAGCAATAACTTTTGTTCCACATTCCACTTTATTGTAGGCACATTTTGAGTACAAAGCAGAATTTCTTAGCCTTTATTATATCAATTTTTAACAGATATATCAAATGGTAAGTATTCATTGAGAACCAACATGAGCTAAACAGATTTTTAATTTTTACAAACACTGATTTAATAAAGTAATTATGTTCTGATTTTTCACTATATGTAAATTGTACCTCATTTTCATAAAGTGAAGAGATAATATGATGGGGGATTACTTGTCAGCTTTACTTCTGAGAGATATAATATACAATATTAATCTATTGAAATCCTAGGCCAACAAAAAGATACAAATATAAAGTAATTTGGATATCACATGTTTATGTAGATAAAACATTTTTTATTCAGTTTATAGTGTTTCCGCAGACACTGTAATATAATTTTAAACATGTATAAGTATAAAGACACACTATATACACATAAATGATATGCACACAAACATAACATCTAGCAAGATGACAAGGTCGAATTTCAAGCATATGGGAGTGAGATGATTTGGAGGTAGAAAGTGATAACTGAGATCAATGAAAGATTAGTTAAACTCTTTATTAGAAGAAAATATATGTGGGCCTCCCCTGGTGGCGCAGTGGGTTAAGCAACGCACTACGAAGCAAATCGCAGCCACTGCAGCACGAGTTCGATCCCTGCTGCCGGCCAGGG
>JAGFMF010011870.1:6482768-6498630 GCA_019455555.1 Galemys pyrenaicus
CTGCTCCCCGCTCTCTGTGGTGAATCCTCTCACCCCCCCACACCTCTGGCCTGTGCCCCAGTGCTTGTATGCATAAATAAATAAATATTAAAAAAAAAATATATATATATATATGTGACCAGTCTTCTAGAGAAGACAGTATAAAGAAAAGCACACACATTAATTTTTAATTTTAATTTCTCAATCATGTCAACTTATTCATTATTATCCAATTTCATTACTGATCTAAATTATCATCTCTTTCCTATATTATTCCAGTAGCTCCTATTTAAAAAGCTCCTATTTGCTCCATTTCTACCTGTTTTCAAGCATACTGCTTTGCCTTATGCCTCACGACTCCCTGAGGCAAAGTTTTCGAGTTTCATGTCACTACTGTGTAAAAGCATTAAAACATAGAAAGGCAAATAGACCAAGCTCACCTTGCTGGTAAGGGGCAGAAGTAGGATAGGACCTCAGGAGCTAGAGCCCGCACAGGCATAACCACTGTGCCACCTGCTCTCCAAGGATAACAGTGTTGTTATATTTTTTATTAAGGTCATATTAAAAATGACTCTAGGGAAGACATAGTGTGGGTTGGAAGTAAAGATTAGTATAAAAACAAGCAACTACATGAATTTGGTATAGCAGCTATAAAATTAGTAACAATATTATTACTGGAACTGAGATTGCAAAGTTAGAGCTTATGGAGTTTTCAAACCTTAATTAAAATGTCACTGGTGTAGGTGCTACACTACATGAAAAGGATAATATATGTTAGTTAATTTCCTTCTAGCAGGGGAAGAAAAGCAAGTGGATAATCAAATGAGCAATGGGCATTTTATATTTTGATTAATAACCTCAATCATGAAAAGACTCTCATAAGCATATCTGAGAACAAAGGCACGTAACTAGCTTCATTCTTCTGTGTATAATGGAAGAGTTTGAGTTTTATATGTGGTCATATTTCCTAGCAAGAGATATATACAAATACTAATCTGTTCAAAGCATACAAAATAACAATCAGATGCATATAGTGATACAAAGCAATTTGGACATGAATTCATTTGGATGAGACAGGATGTTTTATTCAGTTTATACTGTTCAGGCACTGTAAAATAATTTCAGAGAATGAAATATTGTTGTCTGGCTGGAATCTAATTGGTTATTCTTTTTAACTCCTCACTGTGCACCAAAACACCTAGACATTGATATTATAACTGCTCCAAAGGTAAATTTCAGCAAGATTTTTTTAAAAAGCACTTTTAAAAGTAAGTTTGTTGGTTTCCCTGTTTATCAACAATGAAATTTAAATTATATACAAGTATCATATCATTTCTTCCCATATGAAATGTCAGGCTTGACAGAAAAGTGCTTGGTATATATAATCTGATTAGGAATTTAGGAGGTAGTTATAATCCCTGTTTACAATAGGAAAGCCTTGAAGACTTAAACATAATTTTCACAAACATACATAGATAGTAAGTGACAGAGACATTAGAAAAATTCGATTTACTTACTTTCAAGCTCAAGTTCTTTTAATGCCTGTGTCATTCTCTTCCTTTTTTCTTTCCCTCCTTTATTCCATCCTTCTAAAATATTTACTGAAGGTACAACTAGTGGAAACTATTATAGTTATCATTGGGGACTCCAATTTCAACTTTAATATTTAACCAGTTTTACTTTTATTATGTTTCATTCATTTACATTACCCAAGTGTCTACTATATGCAAGGTAACATTACAGTCAAAATTTCAGAAATGTCTTGCTTCTATATTAGCTTGGTATTATTTTCACTGAATGTCAGCATAATTAATGCATAATGTTTTGCATTCCTAACATGGTCTTTTCATTTTCATGAAAATTTTGGAAAGAGACTTTACCTAGGAAATACAATATGAATGTTTATCCACACATTCTGTGAGCACAGATGGCAATGGGAGAAATACTCACTTTATTCCAGGAGTCAGTAGCCTGTGGCTCACAAACAATATTCACTGAGTTGTAGAACAGTTGCCACCCCCTCTCTCATGTCTCCTAAATATATTTAAGAACTGCTCCCGTGTGTGAGAATTAAAATCAGGGGTAAGTTTTCCTTCTGTCTTCTTTTTCGATGATTATTATATTACATGCACATGCAACATTTCATTCAAAGTTAGGAGATGACCAAAGATCAGCTCTTCTATATTTTTATAAAACCAGTGAAATTTCATCAGTTGTCTCCAAAGTGCTTTCTCCCAGCATCGCTCCATCACTGAGCCTAATAATTCTGCTAAAACAAGCTATCCAATAAACCCCAACCCACCATCTGGATTCTATGTATGGAAGTCATATAAACTTTACTGGAGTCAAGTTTTCTCCACATTTTGGGTTAGCCTAAGACTTCTTTCACTGCAACCTGATTTGTTCTCCTGGCCGCACCAGAATAGCGTGCAAATTTTACTGCTCAGCAAGTATCCAGTAGGAACTGAAATGCTTTTTCATTCACTTAATTCTCTTACATGGCTTAGGTGAAGAAACAAAACTCTACATTATACCTAATTCATAGAAGGGTTGAAAAGTTCTTTACCATTAACACTTCCTTTAGTTGTAGTATCCCTTACACTAAAGAGAAGACATTAAATTTCCTCTAAAGATATATGCTATATCTTCTGAATTTGGAGTACTTTATTGAAGGTACTGGTCACAGAAAAAATACCTGAATATTAAAGCACGTGTTTAAGCTTGAGATAATAGGAGGTTGACTGATTATCTTTGATAACAAATTAAAAATTAAAATTCTATCATTTGGCAACATTTTATCATAAGCCATCAAAACTTTCTAATTGTTATTTATTGTGTGCAACCTCTACAGAACTTCATCCATCCTTAAGGCATGTGGAGCAGAAATTGTATATCATTTTTCTAGACAACTCTGTAGTTTTATATTAAAAATATTTCCTAAAAATGAAGTTTAAAGTTCCCTTAAATATGTGTATTTAAAGCAGATAATTCTCACAAAGATAACTTTTTTTTTCATGTTAAGCTTGCTAATTTATTTTGAGTAGCACATTATTCTATTCAACCAACTTACAGTGATGTCTACAGTGTACCAGGCACTGGGCTTGACTCTGGGCATGCAATGAAGGACAGACATCACCATTTCTCTTTTAGATATCATATTTTAATTGAGAGGGAAAGGACGTACAAATAAATAGACAAACAAGTAAATGAGTTGAAAATTGTAATAGCAATGAAAAACACAATCAGGGTGCTATTTAGAGAAAACAACTAGGCTAGGATATATAAAATATGGAAATTAGGGAAGCACTCTTGGATGAGGTGATATTTTAGCTGAGATGATGAGAAGTTTGGGAAACAGGTAATCAGGTGAAGAACCTATGCAATTTTATTCCAAGTATAGGAAAAACACTTGTTGAGGCATTGGTGTGTGAAAGAGTTTGTGATACATTATTCTAGGAAGTGCTAGGAGGCCAGTATCACCATTGTTTATTGACAGAATGAGAGAATCATGTAGGGTCCTAGAGGCCTGCTGAAAGATTTTGTTTGTGTGCACAGTTCAATGAGAAATTATTGAATGATTTAAACAGCAAATAAAATGAGATGATTAGTTTTGTTAAAGACCACTCTGATTTCTCAGTACAAATTAAATTACAGGAGCACAACCATGCAAGCATCAAGATAAGAGTCTAACACAATAATCAGACTAGACATGTTAAAGATAAATATTCTGGGAATTATTTTACAGATAACACCACCATGATTTGTTATTGGTTTAAATATTAATCATAAAAAAGGAGAAATCAATGATGAATTCTAGTGTTTGGGATTTTGTTGTTATTTTTGAACTGAATCCTGAATGGTGGCATCATTTATTAATGATAAAAAATAAACACTGAAAAAAATAGGAAAATAAGACCTAGATGACAGTCTTCCCACTTTGGACTTGTTGATTTTAATATCTCAGACATGTGCAAAAGGAAGTGTCATAATAGATGTTTGGGTACCCAGGTCTGGATCCAAGAGGATGGGACTATTGAGGTGGTCAGTATTCAGAGCATATGTAAAGTAATAGGAATTTATGAGACCACCTAGAGAATGAATAACAGGGATGAAGGTCAACATGACAATGTGAAAACAGTGAAGTCAGGGCCTCCCTGGTGGTACAGTGGGTTGATTGCCCACACTGTGAAGCATTAGTGGCACAGCCAGGTGAGTTTGATCCCCTACGAGGAAGGGGACCCACATGGTGCAGCAGACCTCTCCTGTCTTGCCCACTGCTCCCTTCAGCAGTGTATTTCAGTCAGTCTACCTATTCTGCTCCCCACTCTGTCTCTGGTGAATCCTTTCACCTCCTGCGACTCTGACCTGTACCCCAGCTCTTAAAGGGAATAAATAAATAAATCTTAAAAAAGAAAAACAAAACCATGAAGTCAGAGAAGGAAAAGTAAGTGAATACAAGCAAGGTTCATTAAGGGAATTTGTGAGGTTTACTATGGCAATTTGTGTGAAACTACAGAAATAGATAGCACTTCACAAGGAGTAGAAAAATGAATGAAAATTGAAGAAGGGAGACAATATATCTCAATAAAATATAATTTATGTTAATTTATAGTAAAGGTAAACAAAAATGAGAAATTTTAGAAAAGAGTGAAACGGGATAAATGTTAGCTAGAATATGAACCAAAAGATGAACATTTTATGTTTTATAATTTTCATGTTTTTTAATCCGTAAGACAGATATTAGGTGAAGGTAAACACAAGCTACGATTTAGTAAAATGATGGGTGTTTTAGGAGAAAATCAAAAGTAGGACCAAACCAGTGAAGTGTTCAAGGAAGACCTAAGGGGTTTGATACAAACTGACACACTAATACACATTTGATAGGAGAAGGATCAACTTCCTTCATAGGAAGGGGAATGTAAAGATGGATATGATTATGAAAATATTTATAAATTTCATGCTAAAAAAAGCGGAATAAGTTATCTGTCGTGAAATATTTTGACTATTTGAGTCATCTTTCAAGGGAAATGTAAATTCTGTTTTTCTCTTTTATTACTACATTTCGGTGTTTGGTTAAAATCTTTTCTCTGCTAGCATTGTACTATAAACAATTAGGAAATGAGAAAGAATCAACTGCACATGTAAGGCACAAGCCATTGTTGATTACTATAATTACTATTTGGTATCTTTCATTTTCTGGTAAAATTTATTTTTCACCCAAGCCCAATAACAGACCTCTTCAGGATGAATATATTTGAGAGAGCAATAGGAGAAAACTTTCTTTCAAAACAAGTAACTCCTCTTAAAATAAGAACAATGTTGATTACAATATAAATCAATACATTTTAATTACATATGGCAAGTACATATTTACATAAACTAAAGGTGATAAGTATAACCTATGACTAAATAATGTCGTTTTACATAAATAAATGTTTTTTAAAGATTTATTTATGCATACAAAAATGGGGTTGTAGGCAGAGGTGTGTGCGTGTGTGTGAGAGGATTCACCACAGATAGAGTGGAGAACAGAAATACACTGCTGAGGGGAGCAGCAGGGAGATAGGAGAGGTCTGCTGTGCCATGTGGATTAACTCCCTGCTTGATATCTAACCGTGCTGAAGGCTGCCCCTAGCTTCATAGTGCTAGACCTAACCCCTTGTGCCACCAGGGAGGTCACAAAATAAATGTTTTATGTATAATTTACTTAATACCAAGCTTTAAATATTAAGTAAATCTTAGGATACCAAATAATATATGGTATATAACTTTCAAGAGTTTTTAGTTTTGTTTATTTATTTTTAAAGTTATTTATGCATATAAGAGCTGGGGTAGTGGGCAGAGGTGAGGGGGATGAGAGGATTCACCAGAGACAGAGTGGGGAGCAGAGCAGGCAGATTGCCTGAAATACATTGCTGAGGAGAACAGTGGATGAGATAGGAGAGGTCTGCTGTGCCATGTGGGTCATCTCCCTGGCCAGGATCAAACTTGTGCTGCAATCGCTACAGATGCTTCACAGTGCACCAACAGGGAGTTGCCAGTTTATAGTTTTAAAGGAGAGATAGTGAAGTAAACAATTACTTAAATATAGTATAATCAGTTCTTCATAAAATGTTTAAAGTACAAAAGACACAATACTAAATCTCCACTGTGCTTCTTAGAAATAGTGATCTTGGAGATGGGATTTGAAGGATGCCCAGACAATGGGCAGTTATAAAGGCATTATATTACATTTTAAGAATAATAATAACATATTCCTATGTTACAGGAAACAGAAACATCTGAGAATCAATAGACATTAAGAATTCCACAGGGTATACTATATAATAGATTGGTTTTTCACTAAAACAAATTGAGTGATTGGCCATGGTTTCAAATATAAACAGATTTCTAATATATTCATTCATAACAGCAGAATTTGGACTCTAAGTATCTATTAAGTAGCAATTAGTTAACCTAATTGGTTGCTCTAATAAATACATATGAAAATAATTACCTCATATTTCCATGATTCCAATACTATGATGTTGAAGTATGTGGAGATTTTCCAAATTAGCATCCTTTGCCAAATGTAAGTATACCAGTTCTGTGTCCTTCAGATGTTTGCCTGAACCATGTAAGATCCGAAGATTTGACCTCAGCCTCAGTTGTTTCTCATACAATAGGCTGCATTATCTACAATGATGGTTACACCACGGTCACTCTTTTCCCCAGATTTGGCAATGTGGAGGCTCATTGGAAATTGTGACTTGCTCCCATGTTGGTCACGTTTTTCGAAAGGCAACACCATACACTTTCCCTGGTGGTACCGGTCATGTCATCAACAAGAACAACAGGAGACTGGCAGAAGTTTGGATGGATGAATTTAAAGATTTCTTCTATATCATATCCCCAGGTAAAAAATTCTAGTATGTTTCTTCCTCTGCAGAGAAAAAATAAATTTGACATACTGTGAATGGGTGTTTCATTATTACTGCCATTTTGCTCATTTAAATAAAATGTAGTTTATGACTTTAACATTACAGAAAATTATGTTTGAGAAAGTTGTACTATGAAGAGAATTTTTACGTAAAATGGAAAGATTCCTTATATGTGTATAAGTATTCTTCGTTCTTTGATTCATTATTGTCACAAGTATTAGACTAGATAAATGGATAAATTGTGCACAGAGATCTAAATTCAATATTGTGTTATTATGTACCAGATCAGTTTAAGAAAAATTTTTAAATGTTTAAGCAGATACTTTATACTGCCTTATTTTCTTCATTTGCTGACTAGGAAAAGAATAGATGATTTTTTACAGAAACAAGGTGAGAATTATACAAATTCTCAAATTTATATTTTAAGGAATATTTAATGACAGCAAATTACTTATCAATAGATATGTGAAAAGTATAATGTGGGACAATAAAAAGTTATTTTAGCAATTAGGGGAATAGTTATAGAAAAAGAAGTAAATGTATGTGGTTACTGGGGGTTGAGATAATGAGTATATCCATTCTTCCTTATATTTTTCTGTATTGGCTAGTTTTTCTTAGTAAAAAGTACTTTAACTATTTTAAAACAATTTAGGAAGAAAGTTAATTTTATTAGATAAAAAATTTTAAAGATCATTTAAAAGTTCATTTCAGCAGAAATAATGAAAATCCCATTACTCATTGTTATAATTATGAGTGATTTAATTCTTTATAGTTTTCTTAAATTTGTCCACCAGCTTTATATTTACAAATAATATAATTGTAAGACAACAAAAAGAAAATATGCCATTGGAAGATACAAACAAGGAAGACAGCAGTTTGCTTTCAAATTTTTGTATTTCTCTCTCACATACACACAAAATAAGAATTCAATTCAATAATAAAATAACATCCATTGTTGTATTTTTGATAGTTTACATGTAGACCTTTTTGCCATCCAGTTCATTGTAAGATAACACATAAAACAGCAACAAAAATACATGCCTATTTTATACAACATAATCAACTACTGTCTTAGAAAAAGAGAATATTGGTTCTAGCTAACATCTTTTGACTTTTAAAAATGTTTATGAGACTATCAAAAGTCTTTTTTACATGAAAAAGAAAAGGAGTGCTATGAAATTTCTATTAAAATCAAGCATTACTCTAGAGAGAAGAAAGATAAAGGCATTGTATGTGTAAATGTATAGGAAAACTTTTTTCACACATTTTCCTGCCTCTTCAAGTCAAGAAGCTCTTGCCAGGAACACTTTCATGCATAGATGTATTTATCTTTACAGCAGAAACCCAGTCCAGATGTTCAGAGAGTTGAGCTCAGTAATAGCATGTTAAATTCGCAGCAAGGCAATGACATTTATATAACCTTTTCATTTTCTTTTGATGATACTTTGGGAATTCAGATCATTATTTGTAGAAATATATAAGCTCAAATAATAGAAGAAAGCAATGTGTTGTGGGTGATTATATGCCAGTTAGATTCAAGAATATAAATAATTGAAAATAAGTGTAATCATATTTATTTTATTTACTTATGTTGAATATTATTTGTATAAGGTGATGTGTTAGTCTTTTGTATCATTTTTCCATTGAATGGAAAAGTCAGAGAGTGGAACTATTTCTCAAAACTATAGTGAAATGACAATCTTTAGCATTTAAAGGGTAAAAAAGAACACCTGCTATGTGGAACTAATGATTTTATGTTATTCAGCAGGGACTGTTTGTATATTTTGAACATGTAGCTTTTATATTACAATAAATATCATTTGGAAAGTTATTGTTCTTATAAAATAGGCTCATTTAAGTCCAGAAAGGTACTTTGCCAAGCAGAAAAAAGACATTTAGGGAATATACTGAAAATATCTAGGAACTTCCTAAAGGATATTTATGCTTATATATGTCTCAAAGACAGTCATTGTTGCTGAGCATGGAACCTGCCTGCTGTTGTGTCAGCCGAAAGTAAAAACCAAAACCGCAAAACATTAAATTGCTTTCTCAGTGGAAAAGGGAGAAGGAAAGTAAGGCAGAAACCAGAGTTGGATACTTATCAGCAATTGTAGCCCTCTGAAGATTTTAAAACACCCAAAACCAGATAAAGTGTATTGTATTGAAGTCAGGAGTTTGTCATTTTTGTAGAGTGTGGAGCCTTTTGTTGAGTGAATAACTACCTTAGTTAAAACACATAGTTTATCTTAAAATCAAAATCAAGTACTATTTTGTTGTCATCTAGAATTGTTGGGTATCTATTTTTTTTTTATTATTTCCTTGGGTAAATATTTTATTATTTCCTTTGTAAAGAGAAATGTTGGTGTGGTAGGAATTTGGAGGGAATATAATAATGCACTTTCACACATAGAATTTTATCTTTTACTATATGTTTTCTTCAGAACCCCCTTAATAACCTAATTGTTATGGTTCTTCTTAGAATCATTTGCAAGTATCTGTCAATTGGTCCGAAATGTTTGATGTTTTATATCGAGTATCTGTTACCAAATCTTACTCTAAGTGTTTGCAGTTTTCAAAATGTAGTCTTTAAGCACATAGCACTTATGAATTGAATTCTTACCACTTTGCTTCCTTCCAATATGTTCCACAAAATATTACCTTCCACAAAATATTACAAACCTGTTTTATGGTTGATTTCAGAGATACCTTAATCCTATCTGTCTTGAACTAACAAGGTAATCTTTGTCAAAAGTACATTTCTTGCAGCTTTGCTACCATGCACAAGTCATTTTTACTACATACTTTATTGATTTAATTTTTATTACTTGTTTCTATATCCAAAGTAGTTTGGACACTTATATTTCCAGTGCTGAGAATCTTTCTTGACATTTTATAGTCCTTAAAAAAATTGTTTGTTGAACAAATAGAAGGAATGAATGAATTTTAGAAGAGAGCCATTTATGTTTCTTCCTTCCTACTGAATTTCCCATGGATGTCTGATCTATACCAGAGAATTTCTTCACAAAAGTTGAAAGAAATTGGAAGGCTTTGTTCCACCTCTGATCCAACCTTTAGTTAATGAATCACTGATCGAAGAGAAATGAACGGTACCGCTTCATATATTTGGTATATCATTCTACTGTGGTCTTTTTCTGTGTTTGCCACTAGAAAAGAAATATCCACTGACATACCTGTGTGCTTGGGGTTTTATGATTCTACTAAAATCATAACGTAATCTTACCTTCAGGACTAATAGAAAAGTATAATAAGCACATTTGAGGGGCCTTCCTGGTGGCGCAGCGGGTTGATCCCTGCTGCTGGCCAGGGAGGGGACCCACATGGCACAGCAGACCTCTCCTGCTGTGCCCACTGCTCCCCTCAGCAGTGTACTTCCATTGATCTGCCTGTTCTGCTCCCCACTCTGTCTGTGGTGAATCCTCTCACCCCCCACACCTCTGGTCTGTACCCCAGTGCATGTATGCATAAATAAATAAATCTTTAAAAACTATATAATAAGCACATTTGAAATAAAAATATTATTTTTCAATAAAACAGCATACTGTAATAGCCCACAAACTAAAAATAATTTTATTTTTATACATGATTTTATTTTTATCATAACTTCCATTAATTTAAAGTTGAAATGTGACTATATAAAAAACTATATATATCAATTGCTTTTACTTGATTTTTTTCAAAGCAATTATTATGTATCTTAATGCTTTGGCATAGTCCACTGGTCACTGGCAATATTAATAGAGTTGGTAGGGTCAAATCAAGTCTCCTAAATGGATATATGAATGGGACTTTAAAATACTTTAAAACAGTGTAGAAGAATACATTTTCAACATTTGTTTAGTTTGCCTTTTGGCTCTCTTTTTTTTTAAGAATGCAAATGCTATAGCATCATCTACTTTTAAAGCCCTGTAGACTCTTAAAGCCTGAGGCAGTTTTTACTAATATTTGGCTCTTTCCATTTTAAGCCAATCTGATTGTCCTAACAAGTCCTTTGACATGAGAGAATGTAAACAGAATCTATTCTCCACATAACACCCCATTATAAATGACAACTTATTTTTCCTTACTGGTCACAGGTAAAAAGCTTAAAATTTTTAAACATGGTGTAGTTGAGACACTAAGTCATATATATGTATATGAAAATTTGGCTATTCTATAAATATTATTTATCTTTCTTTGGGGAGGTAGGTTTCTAGCTGTGTATTAGTTGACATGGTGATCAGAACAGCTATCCTTATATAACCCCCTATTGTTACTTTTATTTATTTATTTTTTTTTACTGGACAGCTGTGTGCTTGCTTTAAATAAAACCAAACTGAAAATATAAATTAAAATCTCCTAAACATACCATAAAAGGTATTCTTTGTAACTGGAAAAGCAGTTTATTTTCCTTTGTCAGTAATGTATTATTTTGATCTATATTTGAAGTAAACAGAAACCACACATTTAGGAAAGGATTCTTGAAATCCTTTTGAAACTTAATTTTGTATTTGTTGGGAGAGTTTTAACCTTTTAGAAATTTTTTAGAGCAACCATCTCATCAAAGGTAGCCTTTATTAACAGCATCTTTGGATTATTATTAAAGTTTAAAGCCTGTATTCATTTATATTACATTTGTCTATAAAACACACTGCTTTTCAGTATGCTGATTTTTTAAGATATTAAATATTGATATAGTTAATAACCAGCAGTTTGAGTGTGTCTTATTTATTTTATAAGTCATAAAATATGTGAAATGATTAGCTCAGTTTTTCATGTTTCCAGCAAAATACACTGAAAAGAGGGTTTTTTGTTTTAAATAATCCAGTGATATCTGTGGTTGACTTAACATGAATTCATCTGAAAGGAGTAAAGTACTTTTGAAGATAAAGTACATTTGCACCTATGAGTTGAATTTTTACTATATAATAAATTCTTTTTCTGATTCAGAAATTGTGATATCACTGAGTGACTATGACATTATGAGGAGTAAATTCTAAATCGTTTTAACATGCTATTTGTTATAATGCATAATTCATCAACCTGTTAACTTGAAATATTAAATGTTGAAATAATCAATGACATCTATGGTCTATATTGACAGCCTACTGGACAAATAAGTGATTTTTTTTTTTTGCTACAATCAAAGTACTTTTAAATTATTTGGTCCTTTAAGGTATTAGGTCAATTTTTATTGTTGATATTTTCATTGACATTTTATGAATACATATTTGTGCTTTTAGAATGCTGATACTACCTTGTTCCTATGTTTACTAGGCAAATATTAAGTTCCTGATCTGCACTGTATCAGGAGAGGAGGTAGAAACAGATAATATGTTGCCTTTGCCTTTAAAAAATAAACATGTCTCCCTGGTGGCCTAGAGGTTAAATCTCAGTGCTGTCACCACTATGGCCTGAGTTCCATCCCCAGCCGGGAAGCTAAACACCTATGTCACAATAGACCTTTCCTGTCTTGCCTGTTGCTCCCCTCAGAAGTATATTTCACTAGATCCAGCTGTTCTACTTCCCACTCTGTCTCCAGTGAATTCTCTCACCCCCTACACCAACAAAAACTGTCTACATCATCATATTTAAAAAGGTTCGATGAAAAAAATAAGATTAAGTGCTTAGCACATGGGTATTACACTGTCAGAATTAAAAAAAAAAATACTTATGTGAATTACCTACATTTTCCTTGATTCCAAATTTTCACTTAATAACATACTAACTTCAAAATTAAATGAATTTCCAAAGCCTTTTTTATTCTGCTGGCTAAATTCTCTCAAACTGATTCAGTTATCCTCATTCTCAGACTCATGTGACATCCAGGTAACCACCTGAGCTTTCTGATGGATCTCCCTACCTCAAACTTGTCCGCTTTTCACACTTGTGCTAGGGAGGACTGTCCAGAACTTGCTCTCATCTGATCTCTCGTTTCCTAACAACATTTAAAGATTTTACACAAAGTCATAAGTCGAAACATGGCCAACAAGCCCCAGTGTGATCTGATATTTGCTGGCTTTCCAGCCTTTTGTGTAGGTTAACCAATTTGTATTTGTTTTTCTTACTGTGAGATGAGGAAATAGGACCTTTCACATAGCTCTTTGATGCTGATGAAAAAAGAAAGTATAAAACAGAGTACTACTTGACAATAATAACCACTCAATTAGTTGTAAATATTTCTCTTTTTATTTACTTAAGCATATAAGAACTGAGGTGTAGGCCAGAAGTGGGAGGGGGGTGAGGGGATTCACCAGAGACAGTGGGGAACAGAACAGGCAAATGTACTGAAATACACTGCTGAGGGGACCAGGGGACCAGGAGAGGTCAGGTTAGCTCCCTAGCTGGGGATTGATCTAACTCATGTAGCAGTGTCTGACTATAGCTTGATAGTGTTGTGTCTTTAACCCCTAAGCCAACCAGGAGGGCCCTATAAACAGTTTCTTTCCTCATACTGCTACTAGGAATAATCAGCTTTTGTAGCTGTTTACATTTGAATTTCTTCTTTTTATTCATAATCTTTGTTCATTTTATTGTGGGATATTTTCTGTTCCTTTATATTTCTATGATCATTATTTGTTTTGATAAATTATCTTTTGTCTGTTGTATACATTTCAACATTTTATCTCTCAGGAATTATTTCAATTGATTTAATTGATAGAATTGTTTGTAATAATTTATATAAAAAAGAAACTTTAATTGTTGAAGTAATACTTATTTACCTCAACCTTTATAGCTTTTTTAATTATTTTTTGTGAAGAGAGTTTCTCCCAAGCCTACCTACTACATTTTAAATGTCCCAGAAATTTCTTTGAATGATTTAGATTTGAGTTGAATACAATATATGGAAGCTTTCTTTTTAAGTAGTCAGTGGTCTTTCTGATTTATTCACAAATGATTACTACCTTCTAGGGTTTATTTGCCCACATTATTCATACATCTAATTTTTGCCTCTCCTGCAAACAAAACATGTATATCTCTTATATACAGCTAATGCAATATCCTAAAATTCCCAATTACAAAGTCAACTCCAGTTGAAGTGGGTATGTTATGATTGATTTTTATTTCATAAGTCTTCCTGGCATAGTCAAAGTAGGACTTTTCAACATTTCTCAATTGGTGCAAATGATAAAGAATGCTTGTATAAGATGCATGAAATTTTACTCTTAGGAGCTGGCTGAGAGTTTTTGTTCAGTGAAACAGTATTAAATATGAATCAAACATGACTCATGTGCATACAGAAGCTTATCTCACCTCTTTTCAATTATTCGTCAGTGTCCCAAATTCATTATTTAATTTTTCACATAACTAAAGTTAAGCAATTGTTCATACAACATTTAATCCTGTTTTTTACTGCATTGAGTGAGTCATTCTGATAGCACAGCATTCACATGAAATTATTAGTGGTCAGGTGATTATGCATTGTGCATTTCTTATTCTACTACAAAGACTCTAGCATTTGGTGTTCTGGGATGTTGTCTTTGCCTGAATTCTTAATGTTATACTCATTTTACCTGGAATCCTAGTTTATATTAATCTTTGAGATAGTCTAAATTAAATATGAGTTTAATTTGTATACTCTTAGGAAAGTGAGCAGAATCAAGGAACACTTTCAGAAAATTAGAAAAACTCAGACTATTCTAGATCATATAATGACAAAAGATAGATTAAACTTAACAGGAATGCTAAATTAAGATACTTTAAAATAATTCCTTGTAAGAACAAAACAAAAAAACAAAGCTAACCACATATTTGCTTACTAGATATTAACCTCTTAATGACAGATTACCTCCTTCCTAAAAATTCACAGATCAGTTTAGCATATTAATACAGATTAGTTAGAGAATGAATATTGTACTTTTAGTGATTATCTTTATCTGGTTGGGCTTTGAGCTGAAAAGATCTTTGAACCTTCCTTGTTAGGAAGGAATGCTGGACAAGGGATATAATATAGGCCAGGATAAAAGGTGTGCATCTGGTAGACAGGGCAAGGACTTTGCAAAAAGAAAGCAAATTCTGAAAATGTATTATGCCTATTTAACAAATAGACTTTATGTATAATTTTATCTGAAACATTATAATAGTTACTGTTAATATGGAATTGCCAAAACCTAAGTGCAGGCTAGTGTTGTGCTAATTATTGGATATTTAGCCACTTGAAGAGAAACTATTTTAGACCATGGATTCATTAAGACACAGTTAGTGATATAAGTACTAATTCTATATCAATTGTCTAGAATTTTCATGTTTTAATTAAAGGAGATATGAATTAAAATTAACAATTATTGTAGTTTACAAGTAGATTTAAAGTGACAAAATAAAATCTCAGATTAGTCTTTAATTTTGGTTCATTTAGCTCAGCAAGTAATTTTTAAATTTTATATGATATTAGAAATGTTAGTTAAGGTATATTCTAAACATATGGAAACACTAAAAAGCATATCAAATCTTTCTAACATATATGGCTAGAAATGATGGTGTTTTTATTACTTACAGTTATTCTGTCAGATTGTCATTTCTAAACGAGTTCCAATATAACATTACTTTGGGTTTTTTGACTATTTTGTTTTATAATCTTATAAATTCTTTTTTTTTAAAGATTTATTTATTTATGCATACAAGCACTGGGGTACAGGCCAGAGGTATGGGGGGCAGTGAGAGGATTCACCACAGAAAGCAAGGAGCAGAACAGGCAGATCAACTGAAGTATACTGCTGAGGGGCGCAGCAGGCACACCAGGAGAGGTCTGCAGCGTCATGTGGGGCCCCTCCCTGGCCGGCAGCAGGGATGGAACTCGTGCTGCAGTGGCTGCGATCTTCTTTTTTTTTTTTTTTCCCACTGTTACACGGTTTCATTTTTTTTTTACATTTTTTTTTATTAAAATATTTTAAGATTTACATATACTTGCCATTAATTGTAATCCCCATGTATTCCCCATCACCATCTCACCAGTGCACCATCACCTC
>JAGFMF010011870.1:6498680-6605959 GCA_019455555.1 Galemys pyrenaicus
CATTTCTGATTGCTGAGTAGTATTCCATCGTGTATATGTACCACAGCTTCCCGATCCACTCATCTGTTTTTGGGCACTTAGGTTGTTTCCAGGTCTTCCTATTGTAAAGCGATCTTCTTCATAGTGCGTTGTGTAACCCACTGCACCACCAAGGAGGCCCTAATCTTATAAATTCTTAATGTAACATTTCTGACATTAAAAAATTTGGAAAACTGGGAATCAATTGGAGATTTTGTACAACTTCAAAAGTTCATTTTCAATAAAATTCATACTGCAATTAAAAAACATAGAACCCAGGTGCCTGAATAAGTTTTTTAATTGATCAAAAATTAGCCAAATTTAATGTCAAATTAAATATAATTATTTGACCTATTCTATATAAACAACAGTAGAGCAAATTGGGCCTTTGAGAACAGGATGATAAGGGTGCTGCATTTTTATTTAAAGGGGGTATTATGGGGAAGAGCTTGGATATTTGTACATATTCAGAAAATAAGCAATTATTAGGAGACAATTTTAAGTTCTAGAGCAAGGTTTCCAGATATATAATGCATTAATTTGCAGTGCAATGAATTTCTTATCTTTGGAAATATTCAGATAAAGGCTTGATGTCTCTTTTTTAGGGATGTTCTAATGAAGATTGAATAAGATTGGATTTGATTTCTTGTCAGATCTTTTTAACTTTTCCAACATATCTATTCTGTTAGTCCCTGAATTAAAATGGAAAGGAAACAGATTTCAACTCAGCATGAGAAATTTCTCATAAACTCTCCAACACTGGGGCTGGAGGGCCTTCTTTCTTTGCTTGGGGCAATCATGTTTTATGCCGGTTATGTGGGAATGATTATTAGTAACATCACCTTTCATTCACAATAATGTCATGATTTGAACAATAAATCATGTGGCTTTCTACTTTTAAGGCTTTTAGTGTAGTCTGCCTAGAAATGACTATACCCAGATGGAGCTAAGTTGAGTGACAGCAATAGCAATCATTCTGTCATTGAGTGGAAGTTAGACTTCTATTCAGGAATATCCTTGCCTTACCAAAATCTAGAGGAAATTCACAAGTTTTTCAGGGTTGTGGACTATAAGTTTGCAAATAACTTCTCTATTTCAGCCACCTCTCTTACATCTAATGCAAAAGTCCCTCCTTAAGTTTCTACCTATAAAAAAAAAAAAAAAAGCTACAAAAAAAAGTTTCTACCTACAGAGATAAAGAATTAGTTTTTTTTAATTAAATTAATCACTGAGTTTTGATTAATTTGATAATATACTTACCATCATATTTTTACTTTTTGCTATTGATTATGACAAGAAAAGTCAAGTTCTAAATTTCTAAGCCTAAAGGTTGTGATACCTCAAAATATCATTAGATATCTCCACAGGGATTTAAATATTTTTTTAAAATGCTTTTAAAACCTATTATTGCAATAAAATTTCATCTTTGATATACCTTTGACAAGAAGAAGGAATAATGGATTAGTGATTGGACTGATTGAACTATAGGATGTGATCTCATTAGAAAGTTTGAAGTCATAATGTTCAAATGTCAGAGAAGCTAGAGGAAATACCAAATATTGGGTGAATGAATGTCACCCAATATTTAAACTTGTTCACCTACACCATTATTTTTATTTATCTGTATGTAATATGAAATGACCAGTAAAGGATTATTGAATATTAAATGTCAACATACTGGTAAATTTAAAGCTGAGTATTAAATATAGCTATTGCCATTCACAACATTTTTTTTTTTCTTAATACCAATGAGGTACAGGGGAAAATGAAAATCTAAGGCAATCATGTGCCCTTATTTACTTATTTATGTTTAAACATACCGATGTAAATTAAGGGAAAATAGAAAAATAGAACTAGGAACCTAAGAAGGTAAAAATACATAAAATGGATTTTAAACAGGCATATGAAGAGCAAATGTTTTAATTTCACATTTGAATTATAAGAAAAATGAATTTTAATGGCATAATTCATACCAGTGACTATATAAATAACTAAACAATCTTATAGTGAAAATTACTAGAAAAATTGCTTTCTATTTTCTCATGTGATAAATCCTTAATAATAGGTTTTCATTTTTATTGAAAATGGTTTTGATTATATTTAGCCAACAAAATACCAGTTAAACTGAGTGTACGCTCAATATTAAGCATTCCATTGAACTGAAATCTGACTTTTCTCCATTCAGTAATATCTAAAGATATCTTCTAGTTGTAGAAAAATATTTTTTCATTAATTTTATATATAACAAGTTTAAACTTGCACTTCTAAATTAAAGTGTACACTTAACAATTTCTTGATTATACCAGATATAAATATATACATATACAATTTTTCCAATTTCAGAATTGTTTGTAGATATTGACTTATTAAAATCTGATTTTTTATTGTTTTATATATTGTACCTTCTCTAGCAATAATAAAAATGTCTTACCTTAAATACATTGGAAGGAAAAATCATTTTAAATTCTCATTTTGTTGTAACATCATTATAGGCTATAATATCATTATAGTAAATTTCCCTGTGAGTATGATAAGCTATACAGACAGCCCATAATAATGATAATATTTCCTAGTACCCTTCCACCTGAATTTCAAAAGTACAACCATAAAATTATTTTTTAATCTCAGATATATCAAATACATTATTTTCACTGTGAACTACTGCTTCTAAAATATAAATATAACACACATCCATGTACTTCCTCATTTCTGCTGTTAAGTTCTTATGGAATCCATTATAGTTTATATTCAGTAAACCTTAACATTCTGAAATCATATTTTCTTCATATCTGCACTTATATCTGCCAAGAAGCTGCATGACTACTGGACCTCTTGATGCTCTTGTGATTGGCAATAAAACACATAAATCAGATCAAATCTTATCAAATGGAAATATTCCCCATGTAATGGGACCTACTTTTGAGAAATTCAATGTAATGTCAGATTAAACTATTATTTCTGTGAATATTGTGGATCAACGCTTGAAAAATAGGCATTTTCTGGAGGATTTGTTTTACAAAATTACTAGGCTAATCTCTGTTAAATATGTAAAGTACATGATTAGATCCTATTTGTAATCTCAAATTAGTATTTTGTCACTATAGAGTTTCTACCTTTGACAATGGGTGAAGCATCCAAGATATTTTTTTTAATATGCCACCAGATAAATCTTTTTTAAAGATTTATTTACGTACGCATACAAGAGCTGAGGTACAGGCCAGAGTCGTGGGAGGCGAGAGGCTTCACGAGAGACAGAGTGGGGAGCAGAACAGGCAGATCTATGGAAACACACTGCTGTGGGGAGCAGCAGGGCGAGGCAGGAGAGGTCTGCTGTGCCATGTGGGTCCCCTCCCTGGCCAGGGATCAGAACTCGAACCTCTGTGAGTGCGTTCACAGAATGGCACTCAACTTGCTGTGCCACCAGGGAGGCCTCTGCCACCAGATAATTCTAATGGGCAGTGAAGCTAAGCACACTGCTGTAACCCCTTTCCACTCAGTGTGCTCCAGCTAAAGGCAGCATTGACATCATCTGTGCTTAATAGTGATGCACTAGTTCTTTATAGTGATGCTTAAGTCCAGAACCGCTAAACGGTAGTTAATCATTGCAGACACTCAAAATTCATGTGTTAAAATCATTACTCACAGTGTGGTAGTAATGAAGCATAGTCAAGCATGATGTAAGCAGCCCGGGGATCTTAGTAACAACCTTTTGCTCAGTCCCTGGTATGCAACTTAGTCCCCAATAGGCCATATAAGGCCATGAGGTAGAATGGACCTGAGGGGTCCCATGACTACTGACCCTTTATCACTCCTTGGTATGCAACTATACGATTCACCTCTTGGTATGTAGCCACCTCATATCTGATCATGTATAGCTGCCAATGGTAACCCACCCAGAACCTTGTAGAAACTTTAAGTGTATATAAGCCTCTGACTTCCTACAAAGGGGGCTCTGCTTTGGGATGCAAATCCTGAGTCAGCACTAGTGCCTTAAACCTGCTTCTTGATAACCCTGGTGTCCATGTTTCCTTTGTGCCATATAACAGTATTAGGAGGTGGAGCCTTTATACAATAATTAGGTCAGTAGTGCTCTTAGAGAAAAGGAACCCAGAAAGCTCTCTATTTCTGGCATATGGAGATACTAGAAGTCAGCAGTCTGCAACCTAAAAAAGTTACTCACTAGAACCATACTAAGCTGGCACCCTAACCACAGCCTTCCAGCCTCCACAACTGTAAGAAAGAAATTTCTATTCTTTATTCCCCCCTTCCACCATTTAAGCACCTTGTTATGCCAGCTGAGACCGCTGCATTTTTACAAGATCTGTAGTGATTCTTATGTATGCAAAGGTATGAGAAACATTACAATAGGAATCATTAAAGTCTCATTTTTTTTGCTCTCTTGTTTCCTTGGATCCTAGAAATGGATGCACAGGTTTTTCCAACATTCAGCCCCTTAATTCTAAAATCAAATCACTAAAGCTTATATTTTTATTCATTATAGAAAAACATTCCTGTTCTAACAACTTCCCTACCAAATATAAGACTCCTTGTTAAATTTGAATATCAGATCAGCAACAAATAATATTTTATGTCATGTGACATTTACATTTGATATATTTGTACTAAGAATTTATTGTTGATCTGGAATTCAAGTTTAACTGGGTATTCTGTATTTTATTTGCTACATCTGTTATCTGTGTATAGATCAAAATCCCTTCTCTCTTGTAAACTAGTAATATCTACTAGCATCAATACAAAACAGCCACATCTTTGTATATAACAATTTTTAGTTCCTCTTAGAAGAGATAGAAGCTGAAATCCTGGTTTCTACCCTATACTAGTGTAGGGTCAGAGAAAAGTTCTCAGGCTTTTCCACCCTCTCGTAGCATTGGTGTATTGATGGACACCTGCGGATCTGCACACATGCCTAAGTGAGCATGCACAAGTGGGTGCATCTGGGCTTAGACACTGGATGTATAAGGGCAGCGTCATAAGGACGCCAGCAGAAGAATAGGAGAACCAGAGCAGAGGGCAGCGAGAAGAAGCAGCCTGGAGAGTGAAAATGTGCAGGGGCCTAGGAGGCCTACCAGCCTCCTGCCCCCCCACCCCAGCACCCCTTCCTGCCCCATACCTGGTCGCCTCTGAGATAATGATGCAATAAAAGTCTGTTAAAAGCCACCAAGGGCTCCAGGACGCTTCCGTTACCCCATCTGTCCCTAATCATTGAGGACTTGCTCTGTGCCCCTCCTGCCAACCCAACTAGGTAAGCATTTATATGGCTTTTTATATCTACAAGAGGAATCATAAGTATAGTCTTACTATTTTAAAAAGGAACTGGCCTTGAGATAAAAAGGTCTGTTGTTGAGAAGACTTAATATTATAAAAAGAAAGGACTTAATATTATAAAAATACCCAAGAAATCCTTTTTGAAAATATTCCCCAACATACAAAAATTAGTATCAATTAAATCTCTACAGTAGGTTGAATCTTCCAAGTGCCCAGGGTACATTTTGTGGCTCATCCTGGTTTGCCCATCAGGATTTCCTACTGCTTTAAATTTGATATTCACTCACTGCTGGATCACTGCTGAAGTTTCCTCTAGTCTTGGAGGATAACTGGTAACCTGGTTTGCCTGCCTTTTTTCTTTTCAGCTTAAAATTATCTCTGCTGTTATTTGTGTTGGGATTTGCAGTGGAATACAGGTTCAGTGCCTGGGGGAATGAGGGTGGAGGTAAGAGAACTAAGATGCTTTCCTGAAGAAATTTCTTTTTGGTGGTTCTTGGGCACAATTTCACGTGGAGATTAGGAACACTTTTATTTGGATGAGAGTACTGAGTAAGAGCACTTTTAATAATATTCAAAAAAGTCTATCTCTGATCACCAAGTCTCCAGAACTTAGATAAATGGCCTTAATCAGCAATATCATTACTGCAATTTAAACTCTTACTACAGGAGTATTATTGATGTATAATTTGTAGTTTCTACTAGAAGTCCTAGGAGTCTCAAAGAAGATAATTTTAGGCATATACTGCTAACAATGCACTCCTCTGTATATTTAAAGTCTACTTTTGTATCAAATCACAAGACTAGAGAGCTGTAAAGTTGATTATGTCATGGCAGAATTGCTTTTTTCTGAATTCTTTTTTAGGTTTTTGCTTCAAATTTTATCAGTTGTCCCAAAAGATAAAATTCCTTGCATTTTAATTTGTACTCTCTTTAACTTAATTGTCCCATTCTATAGTACATGTATATTGATATCATTTCATATTACATTAGGTATGTAGTGAGATTTTTTTGTTTCATCATGACAATCAGCATTCACACTATGAAGTACAGTTTATAGAATATATCAAAATAAACATCCTTGTACCTAAAACTGTCTAAAAACTAGGTACTATTGTATCTTAAGAGGAATTGTGTGTCTCTTCTCAATTACATTATCTTAAGCATTCTGCTCCTAGAGTTGAGAGCTCTTTTATATTTTGTGATAAATTTTGCTTATGTCTCCTAAGGGGTTTTATCTCATGTTGATTTTTTGGTTTTTGATCTTTTATATAGCTTATTTTTCTGAAATGCTTCTTGCTCAATATTATATTTTTTTATATACATTCACACTGACTGATTATCACTGCTGCGTGGTCTTTGGAATCACTGTATCATAATAGGTTTATTCCCATTACCAAATGTGCATATTGATAGTCTTCGGCTATTTCACATGGCAAATGGCATAGTTATAAATATCTTTCTATCTGACTCCCCATGTATAGGTTTAAGAGAGTCTCTAGAACTTGGTACTGATGCAAGTGTGTGATCTGCAGACCACCATCAGCAGCATCTCTGCAGCTTGTGAAAAACACCCCACCCTAGTTCCACTGAATCAGAGTTTGTATCTTACTCTGTCTATGACTACTGCAGTTTGCAAAGCATTAGTCCCTGGGATATACTTAAGAATGAAATTGCTGAACAAGTTTGATATTTATTTTTCTTTTTTTAGCCACATAAACCCAGTCTTTTTCCAAAGTTGCTATGCTCTTCTTATTACTACCTGCAAAGTTCCCCTTGCACCAAACATTTCTCTGGTGACAGTTATCAGGTTTTATGGTAGTGTAACATGGAGAATGTACTTATTTGTTACTTATTTTCTGATGATCCATAATGTACATAAGTGCAGTTTCTATAGCTCCATCTTCTATGTGGTCATCTTGTTAAGCATCAATTATTTGCTGGTCATCACTTCCTAAAATCTCCATCATAATTTCACTCATTTTTTTTCTCTTATTGATTTCAAGGTATTCTTTATGTAGTCTGTATACAGCTCCATTGTCAGGTATTATCACTCAATTTGAGACTTGAATTTAATTGGTCTTGATTTTTTCATGGCTCCAGATTTTTGTTGTGTGTTTGAAAAGTAAGAAATCATTTATTCATTTTTTTTCAAATTTTACATTGCAAGAAAATGAAAAGCACATAGTTGTGTACTACCTCCTCTTGGAAGCTTTCCTACATCTCTTAATTTCCTCTCAATTTGAATGAGTTCATTCTCAAAGAGTCTATAGATTTGCTCAAACTTTGATTTCTTTTTTAAAAAGATTTATTGTTATTTATTTATGCATACAAGAACTGGGGTGTAGACTAGTGGTGCAGGAGTTGAGAGGATTCACTAGAGACAGAATGGGGAGCAAAACAGGCAGACGTACTGAAGTACACTGCTTGAGGGGAGCAGCGGGCAAGATAGGAGAGATCTGCTGCACCATTTGGGTTAACTCCCTGGCATGAGAGTGAAGGCATGCCCAGGGAGGCCCCTCAAACTTTGATTTCTAATGTTAATTGTTATAGAATTTGTTATAGTTTTGGTCTCCACTTCCCCTGTAGGTACAGAATCTTTTTCTTTCTAGGTTCTTTGCCTGGTCTAATAATTAAATTGCTGTAGCACAGTTATAAGAAAAAAAAATTAATAAAACAGGGTCCCAGAGATATGAGACCCAGGAAAAGCAGCTTTTATACCTTTTAGACAAAGAAAAAATGAATTTGTGAAGAACTGATAAAACAAAGGGTCTTGGCTTGCAGTAATAGATTACTGTAGGAAAAAAAAAAAAAAGGTTTGTTTGTATAGCCTTCTCAGCCAATCTTTGGTAATAGGAATTTTTTTTAATCCTTCTGTTACAGAAGAATTTTGCTTTCAAATAGCAAATTTATCTACCAGCTTCAGGGACACAAAGGGGTGTCCTTCTTTCAGAGCTGTCAAGTAACTTTAATTAAAAAATGATCATTTTGCAAATGTGACATATTGTGGGGTTGACATAATTTGCTTTCCTTCACCCCCTACAAGAAAGTTTTATAGAGGACCCATCCTTTCTTTTCGTATTGCCAGGATACAGTACAAAATAATGTCCTACCTAGTACTCACGTAGTAGGACCTCAGGAAACACTGACTATTGAAAAGTTATGAAATTGTTTAAACTTTTCCTTCAGACCTACTACTATTAAGTTTGCTCTGAATGAGGCAAGGAAAGAAGAGAGCTTCTATTCCCTATTCATGGAGAATAGAAAGGTTTAGGAAAAGAATAATCACATGGTCTTATTTTTCAGAAACCTTAGTAATAATGGAAGCTGTCTAGCTGCTTCAACTTAGCAGTGAACAAATGAGGATTTTTCATTTGTTGAAGCAATGCTCTTCATTCATATGAATGCATTTATGGAAGGGCTATAGGAAAGAGAGAGCTACTTCAACAAAGGCTGTTATGGAGAAGGGTCCTAAGAGTCTGTTATGAACCTTAATATCCTTAATGTTTTGGCATGTAAGTATTCATCTATAAAACAAATAGGAAACTGCTTGTCAGAGAAAAATGGATTTTATTTGTACAAAAATAAGAAAAACCATCAGTACCTGAGAGGAGAAATTAGAACATTATAAAAAAAGCATAATGCTTTTTGAATGACATTATATAGATGCTCAGGATAGGGCTAAGGAGCTGAAAGCCCAGAACTGGAAGATCATTATGTCCATTACATTAGCAATAAATTTGAATTGTAATGTATGTGAATAATATTATTGCTAGTTAGATCTTGAATCCCTTCATTTTTTTTACTTTAACAAATGGTAAAGTAAAAATCATATGTCCCATCCTCATTAGTGTTATCATATAGAGGTGAATGAAAGCAAGAAAATAAACAGTTCCTATGCAGTTAAAATGGAGGATGAGGGTAGAAAGTAACAAAAGCGTAAATATAGGACATCTTCCAATAATGGTTGTAGGAGGCCAGAGCTGTCTTTCTGAGTAAAGTGATTTCTAAGCTAAGACATAATGATAAGCAGAGTTTAACTAGGGAAAAAGGAAATTGGTGGGAAAATTAAGTTTTTCTAACAGAAGAATCAAAGTTTGTCACTGAAAAAAATTAAGAAAGAGGGACTCCCTGGTGGTGCAAGGGGTGAAGCACCACACTATGAAGTCTCAGTAGCCACTACATTATGAGTTCGAACCCCGACTGGGGACCAGACCCATATGGCACAGCAGACCTCTCCTGCCTTGTCCACTGCTCCCCTCAGCAGTGTATTTCAGTCAGTCTGCCAGTTCTGTTCCCCACTTTGTCTCTGGTAAATCCTCTTACCCCCTACACCCTTGGCTTGTACCCCAGTTCTTATATTCATAAATAAATAAATCTTTAAAAAAATAAGAAAAACATGATGTTTCCCAAGAAATGAAAGTGGAAATTTTAATATGATTGGGAGAGGTAAACAATGATATGGAATTTGTCACAAAGGAAAACCAACTGGGTGTCCTTGAAGGATGTAAGTGGAAAGCGAATTGGTTTTAGTTTGAGAGATCATTCTAGCTATTATTTGGTAGAAGAATTGAAGTCAGTGAGATTGGAGGCTGCAAGTGTTCTGGTGCAGTGGTCACGTGGGTTAGATAATAAGGATTAAAAATACATATTGTTACTCAAATTGTTTTCTGTGTTAAATTTCCAACTTTCTCTAGTGCTGAAAATATTTCTAGTCCCAATTCAGTTGAAAGATTGTTTATTAATTTCTTGAACATCATTGAGTTATCTTGGTGGATGTTCTATGAATCTGTAATGAATTTAGGGTATATAACATGCAGTGTGAGGCAGGGTGGGGTCCTGGGGTACTCATCACCTTGCTCAAGAACATATGGTTTTACATCAATATAGACAGAAAAGAAGTTCTCAAGATAATAGTGAAAATATTTCCAAAAATGTGAGATTAGCTTGAAAAATCCTATCTTGAACGTTAGTTGAATGAATAAAATATCTCATTTCACTGTTATGGCAAAGAAAATCTTATGGGGATCTTCTAGAATGTCATTTGGATAGAGATAGAATGAAATGTTTCAAAGTCCTATGAAAGAGAAGATAAAGGAAATATCCATGAGGAAACTTAACAAGGAGAGTTCAGAAACAGTATAAATGGCTGGCTATGTGATTGGCAGCTCCAACATAATGAAATCAGCTGTCTGTGAAGCTTTGTAACTTACTACAATTATAGATAAAGGCCTCTCTGATAGTATCGTTCGTGATTAGCATCCAAGCAAAGACACTGGTTTCATTTGTTAAAACAAAAGACTAGTTTCAAAGGAAGCATCAGCTGTCACTTGCAGTTTTAGTAGAAGAACTTTTTCCTTTAGCAGGGAGAAATAGTCATTTTAATTTGTCTGGGGGGGGAGGTAAGCTGCTAATTTATCTTTACAATAACAGGAGCTGTTCATTTATAATTATTATTAGTCATTGTTCAATTATGATATTTTGAAACATTTTTGGCATTTCTTTTATAGTTCAGCAGCAATATAAAGAATTCATTGCTACTGAAATTAATATTATAATTTGAAGTAACAGGGGAAAGTATTAATAGAACAATTTTCTAGAAAATATGTCTGCACAGTTAAGATTTACAGTTTCTTTTCCTTACCTCAGTGACTTTGTTCAACAAATGGCAAATGCTAAATATCTCTATATTTAACACAATAATATTTGTATTTCTTACAGTCAACGAATAAAGCTTTCTAGATATCTTCAGTGAAATGCTAGAGCATTCAATGAAGCACTGGTTAAAGAATCTCTTTAGTCATTAAACCAGTTCATTTTCATAAAAATTCATATTTCTACAGAAAAAATAGAAATTAAAAGGTTATTTTTTAAAAAGTAAGAAACAACTATAATTCTAAAACAGGTGATAATCACTATGAGCATTTTAGTATATATTCTCCTTTTCAGCAGATTAAAAAAATAAAATATATAGTATGAACATTTTCCCATTCAGAAATTATATTTATATTTTATTAATTATGACTACATTATGTTATATGGATTAATCAAAATTATTTATTCAAACCCTAATTACTGGAATTTTAAAGCATTTGAAATGTTCTAAACAGCAGAGAAATGAATGTTCTTAGAATTAAATATTTGCCCATTCTTAAAATAAATCGTTTGAATCTGAATTGTTAGACTAAATGGTAAAATAAACAAAAGAAACAAGCTTCCTAATGATCTGACAACTTCCTTTATCTCTTACATCTCCTTTAAATCTAAATTTATGTATTTTTAATATCTATTCATTATATACTTAGCACTTTAATTTGTTAGAAACCCTTAGGGATTCTAAGATGAATAATGTATAGACAATGACTATGAAAGAGCATATATCTGTCAGGAGCAACGACAAACTCGTAATAAAACCAAAGTGCTGAATGGAATTGTGGGTCAGAGGAGGAACTGAGTACTATCCATATGTAGAGCTACAAAGAACACCTAGAAGTCTAATTGATGTAATGAATTTCTGATGCACTTGGGATTAATAGAACAGATAGCACGGTGCAACTGGAATGGTTAGTGATAAAGTATTTTCAAGAAGAGGTGCATTTTGTGAAGTCAAGAGCCATGCACTTCTAGGTCTTCTTTTAAAAGTGACCCATTCTTGGCCACAGAAAGAGCATAGGAAAACCAGAAAACTTTGGCATCCCAGCAATTAAAGACCGTGCTTAAGATGATAACTGGTGTACTTTAATCAAGGATATTCTTGGCTCTAAACACATTATGAAACCACAGAAATCAAATTAAACTTCAAAATGACCACTGGTTTCATTTTACTAATAGAAATAAATGATTAGTAAATACCAAATGAATACAAAGTTATACTGTAAGTGGAACATTTTATTTAAAGTGCCATTGTACTAGAAAAGTGCCTTTTTATATATAATTTATTTTTATTAACATAATGTTGATTTACAACACTCTATGATTCAGAAATAGAAGTCCATACCTCTTCAGATGTTGTTTCTATACCACACCTATACCAAATCACCCATACGCCTCCACCATATTCCATTTAGAATTCAATTTATCACTCAAATTCAGAGATCATGGATAATTTTCCTTTGTCTAAGAAAAATTAATAAAATCACAAATCTTTGTCTCAACAAAATTGTCCCAATTCTAATTTGCTCAGGAGGCAAATTTCCCTCACTGCCCCCCATCTTCTACTTGTAAACCCCCCGTTGGTCTTTCTACACCTTTATCACCTCTCAGACTTCCTTATGGACACGTATATTCTTCAAATGCAGCACATGAAAATTATTTAGCTATTAGTACCACTACACACTGTTTCCTTAATGACTTCAATTTAAGAAGTGTTTTTTTAATTTATTTTTTATTACACCTAGTGTCATCCTCTGCACCATATTGATGTTGATGGTAAAATTGATTTTTTCCCAGTAATCTTTTTTTTCTTATATAGCTGCAGAATTATTCTGCTATCAACTAGAATTTACATTTAAAGCTAATCCTTCATTAAATTCATATTAGAGTTTAAGGGACAAAAATATTGATCAATATATGAATGTAATTGAATTCTTAAAATGATTAGTGGAAATATATAGTAACTTTTCTTTGTAATATATTGAATAGCATATTTTAGTTTATAAAATATTTTGAAAAACACTTATATTTTATTCTCAATAAGTTAGGCAGTCATATAGTTAATTTTTTCTTATCTGTGAATATATATACATATGTGTAAAGATAAGTGTGTCTATAAGAATATATGCATATGCAGATATCTTTATATATCATTATTTAGTCATACAGATTATAGTCCTTGAACGTACTCAAGTTCACAGAGATAAAAAGTGATGTATCCAAGGCTAGAACCCAACATTTGTATCTCTTGATCTAAAGTATATTCTAGCTCTTTTTCTTTTTAGTAGGGATGATAGGCACACTGATTGGGAAAAAAAATTCCATATTCCCAATACTAAAATATATTCTGTGCTTCAACAAATCAATTTTGAATTCTTACTATGCCAGGTACCATTCCACTCTGCTAGGGAGAACCATAGTTAAAGAACATAAAATTCTGTGCTGTCAAGGAGATTACATTCTACTGGGGTGATTTAATAGTTAACGTGCAGTATTTGTCAAATGGTGATAGGGCAATGGAAAAGAATAAAGTAGGAAAGTGCTAGGATTTGAGGTGTGGGATATAGTGTGAAATTGATCAGTAATCAAGAAATGGTTCAATGAAAGTAGCTTCTGAGCAAAAGCTATACTACAGACATTAGGTGCAATATTCCAAACAAAGGAGTGCAGCAAGGAGATCAGACTGGCTGCAGTAAATTTAGCAACATCAAGAACTGGGGAAGATATCAGTGGAAGGAGGGGGTGTCTTGAAGAAATTGGGAAGAGGAGAAAATTATACAGGACATAGCAAGGACTCTTATTTCTCTAAGTGAAATAGGGGCCATCCGAAGGCTTTGAACACCAAAGTGACATGATCTAGCTTGGATTATAACAGATCACTCAATCTTGAATTGAGGAAAAACTACATATAGGGGAGAAGGGATAATAGTGCCACCAGTTGGAGCCCATTGTAATAATTCAAGTGAGAAATGATAATAGTAACAGTAAAAATGACATGAGATGATTGTATTCCAGATATATTTTGAAGATAGAGCCAAAAGTATTTTCAGCTTGAAAGGATATGTGTTATACGAGAAAGAAAAGAGTCAAATATGAGTCATTTTCCAGCTTACCACATACAAGAGAAGTTGTCATAAATTGAGATAGGAAGAGTTGACAGGAACAGGTTTAAGAGGAAGATCATGCATTTCACTTTTGACTTGTTAAGTTTGCGATGAATATTAGATACCCAGATGGAGATGTTGGCTAGGGTTTTGAAATAAGTCTCAGGTTCAGGGAAAAATTTCAGGCTGAAGATATAAATTTAGGTGTAAAGAAAATTAGGTCTAATGATGGTTGAGTACTAAGATAATTCAAAGATATTAATAATAAAAGAGTTGATCTGCCTTTCAAAAGGTAGTTGAGTTATTTAGTCAGAATATATGGAAGAAAAATTGTGTAATAAACATTAATCTTGAAATTCCCTAAATTATCCCTAAAGTTTAGTGTATATAGCATGGCTTATGTGAGAGGTTAAGAAACTACATTCATACTATCAGGTTTAGTTTCACTTTTTAATGACCTGTGAGCTAAGAACAAGTGTTACATTTCTAAATGGTTGGGATGAAATAAAAGAAGAATATAATTCATGACATGAAATTTCTATGAAATTCAGATTTCAGTGTCCATTAATAAAATTTTATTACAACAAAGCCAAATTTATTTGTTTAAGCATTAGTTATGGCTGTTTTTGCTCTGCAATAAAAGAACTGAATAGTTACAGCAGAGACCATATGTACCCACAAAGTCTAAATTATTTACTATCTGGCCTGCTACAGAGAAAATTGTCAGCTCCTGGTTCATGCAATTTTATACAGTTGTATGAATCTATGGTAAAACACATTATATTGAATATATAAAAACACACATATCTATACAATATATAATTCTTCAGGATTTTAACTTTTTAAAATAATTAAAACACATTATAGGACACACAGAGTTTAAAATACTTGAGTTAAGCTCCATGTTTGAGCATCTTCTACGTGCCAAGTATTATCACATTCGGTATGAATCTTCTATAATACTAGAAAAACAAGTAAATTAAGGATCAAATATATCAAATGAGTTATTGAAGCACAAGGCTCATACTGGTATAGGTTTTAAATATGGGATCTTTTATACTCTATCGGAGCTATATTATGTAGAGCTAATATAATAGCATCTGAGAGGCTGCATGTTGCTCTAGCAAGCCCTCTCAAAGAAAATACCGGAGATGTGGAGACTATTCAGAGAATTAGAGAAAGCTGAGTGATATTATTTTTAAGATATGTAACATTAACAAACTTTTTGGGGGTTGGGGGGAATTAAGTGATATCTGTAAAAACATATATTGACTCATTCTTATAGCCACACATAAGTGTCCAAGGAAATGAGTAGAATAAGAAGATGTGGTATATATACAAACTGGAATACTATTCAGCTATAGAAAAAAAAAGATGGACTGTTTTCATTTACAACAGTATTGTTGGAATTGGAAGGGAGAATGCTAAGTGAAATAAGTCAGAAGTAAAAAGACAAATACCAGATAGTTTCACTTATGTATGCATATAGCAAAACAAAGCAAAGCATCAGAAAAATCCAAATCATTTAGAAATCTGATTATGGATTTGAAACTACCAGAAGGGGAGTAGGGGTTGGAGAGAAAGATGTGGAGGGTCCCCAATGAACTATGGTAGAGGACTATGGATGCCTTCTTTGGTAGGGGGGTAAGTATGAGTAACATACATCTGAAGGGAACTGATCCTATATCTCTGAATCATACACCATGTTATAAACCAATATCAACTACATGAAAAAAATAAAAAACTTCCTTTAGTATATCTTATTAGGCACTTTTCCTGGGATATGGAGATGAAATGGTATGTGACACATTCCTTGACTCCAAGAAATGTTCAATCAGTGAGCAAATAAACAGGCAATTTTATTATGAAAGATGTATTAATTGAATGTGATCTCATAGGCCTGATACATTGAAATACTAGAATTTTCATTAAAAAAAAAAGAGCTAATAAGGCAATTCTCCAAAGAGGACATGCAAATGGCCAACAGGCATATGAAAAAATGCTCAACTTCTCTTGTCATCAGAGAAATGCAAAGCAAAATCACTATGAGATACCACCCCACACCAGTGAGAATGGCACATATCCCAAAAAGTAGCAACAACAAATGTTGGCGGGGATGTGGAGAAAAAGGAACTCTCTTACACTGCTGGTGGGAATGCAAGCTGGTCCAACCATGATGGAAAGCAGTATGGCGGCTCCTCAATCTACTAAGAATGGAACTTCCATAGGATCCAGCAATCCCACTCCTAGGAAAATACCCAAAAGACACAAAAACACTGATGCAAAAGAATACCTGCACCCCTATGTTTCTAGCAGCACTCTTTACAATAGGTAAGACCTGGAAACAACCTAAATGCCCAAAAACAGATGAGTGAATTGGAAAGCAATGGTACATATACACGATGGAATACTACTCAGCAATCAAAAATGAAAAACTAGACGCATTCATAGCAACATGGGTGGAACTGGGATTATGCTCAGCTAAATAAGTCAGATGGCAAAAGAAAAATACCAGATAGTTCCTCCCCTAGGAGGAATATAAGGGAACCAAATAAGGATCAAGGAAAGGAATAAGAACAACAATAATAATCATAATCATAATACTAGCAATAAAGACACAAAAACCGAAAATGAAAAGACAAGGACAAACTGGGGACACTTGGTGGGGAGGGAAGAAGAAAAGGGTGGAGGGCAGGCAGGAGCATGGGGGACTGAGGTGATGGTGCACTGGTGTTACGGTGATGTGGAATACATGGGGATTACAATTGATGTCAAATATATGTAAATTAAAAAAAATTTATATTAAAAGTGAAAAAAAATGTTCAGTTAGTCATTCCTAACCTTTGAAATTTACACCAAATAGTCAGTCAACAAACTATAATCATGCCCTTCTACAACATGCTTTTTGTTCCAATGTCAAATAACTTTCTCACTTGAATCTCCCATATGATAAGGTAAATAAAGTTCTAGATTATCTTAAATGTGCTACCCCAAATCATGGGGTATGTGTACTTCAACACTATGTGTACTGTATGTAGTGAAACAAGTTCACTCATAATTACTGGTTTAATTAGAAAGGGACAAGAGTCATCCTAGAGAATTTGGTGGCATGAAATATGATAATATATTGAAATTTTTTTGAAAAAAAAATTAGATATTTTAGCTTGGCAAGAAAGTTGGTCTTATTGTCACTGTGCTTAATTGAATCCCTGAGGAGAACATCTTGGATTTTTGAGAAGTCATGTGATTCTGTCACTTACCTATTTATAGACAGAATATTTCAGTGTTTTGAGTGGTGCTTTAGAGCTGTGGAAATATGAATATGACTCAAAATATACACTACTTTCTCCCCCTTTTGTGAGTCTTACAACCTGTTACTTGATAAAGTATATTTCTAAAGAAGGGTTTTCTTCAACACATTAATGACCTTTAAAATTCTTTATCAGAAACTGGCATTAACTTTTGATCTAAAATTTCTTCTTTTAAGACACAAAAGACTGTTTTCAAACTGCCTAATTACATGGTGTAAATTTAAAACTTGAAAGCAAATTAAGTCATACTATGTAGCTCACAAATAGAAATTCTTGCTTGTTGACTGACCTGAGAAAGAGTTTTAATGCATCCTTGTGTTGCTATTTCTGTCATCCTTTTATTTTCAAACTAACAATAACAAACAGTATTCTGACAGTGTTAAAGGACATCTGAGTTTTTCTGCAGAAAACAGCCCTGAGCTGACATCAATGTTTTCACAAAGGAATAAAATAAACTTGTGAAGTATTAGCTTGACATCATGGGGAAAATTTGTTAGAATGGATTTATATCCAAATCCTGTATCCCATTTAATCTTCACAAACACCATGTGTCCTAGGTATTATTGTTCCCATTTCTTACATAAAGGATCAAATTCAAGATAGTTGAATCCCATGCTTCTAACAGCATAATTAAGAAATAGTGGTGGAAAAACCAAACCCAGATCTTATTCCATTTCTCACTCTTTCAATGAAACCATCTTCCATATGACCACCCACACCAGAAAATTCAAGTAGTCTTATGTCTAGAGTATTTTTCATTATGCTATCATTATTAATTATTAACTACATAGACAAGAATTAGTACAATTAGATAAAGAGAATATAATTTTAGACAAGTTTATTTTGTTGACAAATTGAGGCATAAAGAAGGTGCACGAAAATTTTTTTATATATATTTAATTGTATTTGACATCGTTTGTATTCCCCAGTGGGTTCCCACCACCATTTCACCCGTGCATCGTCACCTCAGTCCCTTGTGCTCTTTACATCTCATCACTGTCTTTGCTCTCCCCTCCCTCTACCCACCCCCATGGTCCCTTGGGTTTATCTTTAATCTTTTGATCTTGTTGAGTTTTTATTTGATTGTTTGGTTGTTCTGGGGCCATACCACCCTGAACGCGCCCAATCTCGTCTGATCTCTGACGCTAAGCAGGGTCGGGCCTGGTTGAGTACTTGGATGGGAGGTGCACGAAATTTGAAGTTAGGAATGGTTAACTAGAATATGGGCTCTAGGGTCATGGAAGGGTATCTTAAGGGCACCAAGTGAACTGTGGTTATATATAGGGCAAAGTGTAGGAACTCTAATATGGCATTGTTATTGAAGACATTTAATGCGTTATACAACTTTGCTCAAAACTGGAACTGTGTTAGGATCCAGTATTTGGGGAATCCAGTCAACCTCGGTAGGATTTCCCATGAACAACCTTTGATTGCCTACTGAATAGGATTTTCCTTTTGTTAAAAGTTAATCTCAGGTGCAAATGCTCATGTCAGTGGTAGGATTTTCAAGTTAACATTTGTTGACAATGTTCTTACTTGCACTGTAGTTTCACTCCTTTACTAATCAGTAGAATCTTCTATATCAAAACAGCAGAAATTTAAGAAAACTTGATTTATATATGTGTTCATTTTCTCTGTAATCAATGGATACTCTGTCCAAAATGTGTTATAGTATAGTAGCACTCTATTTTTTATCACTAAAGGTCATGTATCCAGGTTGACACTGTGGAAGGTACAGAAGCTTTACTTAGTAGACAAGTTCTAACTCTAATTGAAGTCTTTACTTTCTGAACTTGGCAAAAGAAGGCATTTAAACTGTGTCAATCTCAATATCTTCATCTGTAAAGGTAGAGTAATATATATTTTATGCAATCATTGAAGGAAATAAATGTGAGAAATATATGACATGGCTTTCAAAAATATACATAATGCTAAGAAAGTGTCAAATTATAATTATTTTGTCACTCATCTAGCCTCACTCTCACAGACAAATCCCTTTCTTCCATTTTTAAAGTTGTGTCTCTAATATCTTTTATTCCCAGTATACATTACACTTTTAAATATAAAAATACATGCATTTATTGCTTAATATGTAATCCTCTTTAAATTTGGTCAAATATCCCTGCAACTTAGTTTACAGAGATATTCTCAAAAAATAATACATAAACACTGTGCTCAGGACCAAATGTGAGTTTTGTATGAAAATATTTTCAACAAATCTAAATCTAATATCTGATTATGTAAAAAATACAGTTGAGAATATTAATAACCTCACTCAGAAAACTTAAGGTTAGGGAAATTAGGAAATTGATAGTTTTATTAGGCATAATTATGAGTAGTAATCATTATAAATTTAAAAATTAATATGTGATTAGATCTATATTAATATTTTAGTTTGTGTGCTTGGATTAATAAAAATTCTTTATATTTTGCTATGTTTTTTAATAGTTCCGTAGCCTCTTATAGAATCAATTGCTTTTGCCATTTTATTTATCAGGACCTTAATATCCTAGTTCATGTGAGTAGATATATTAACAATCAATTCATGTAAGCATATACTACAGAAAAGATAATAATACTTTAATTTCTCATGTTTGTTATAAATGTGTTTATTCTTGTTTTGGTAGAAAATATTTTGAGGATCTGATTTCTAAATTTTTATGTACTTAAACCTGTAATTATCCTTGTTTGTAATTTTTTTCTACCCTTGACTTTGTGATACCCCCAACCTTATAAAGTAGTTCAACTAATTATTGTCAAATATGGTTTCTTTGTACCAATTAATCAGATAGTTTGTTTGCTCTTAACTCTGTCATAATATTGATGCCAAGATATTTAAGAGGACATATTGTAAGGCAAGAATCATGAAAGGGAAATATTTGTTCTTTTAAATCTGTCCAAATGATATGATGGATAGAGATTATAGTCACAGATTTTTAATGAAGGCAAGAGAGACCAACCAAACACTAAAGAAGCATAACCTTCTTTCAAGTTCACAACTCTCAGAAGTATATTTGAGGCATTGTTATTACTACCATAGATATTATTTTTATTCACAGAGGAAGCAAGCAAGACTATATTAAGCTAAATAAAGTGCTAAGAGCATATAACTCAGGCCTCCCTGGTGCTACAGGGGTTAAGTCTCAGTGCTGCCAAACTGTTGCCAGCCCCTGCAGCCTGAGCTCCATCCTTAGCCAGGGAGCTAACCCACATAAAGCAGCAGATCTCTCCTGTCTCACCCACTGCTCCCCTCAGCAGTGTATTTTGGTGGATCCATCTGTTCTGCTCCCTAATTTGTCTCTGGTGAATCATCTGAACCCCTGCATTGCTGGCCTACACCCAGTTTTTGTATGCATGAATAAATAAAAATAAATCTTTAAAAAAATGGTCATGCAACTTGATATTAGAGGCTCTGGCTTCCTAACCCAGATCCAGCTGACTCAGTCAGTAAAGTTTAAGACTTGTTGTGCTCTATATTATTTGATATTGTGCACAAAATTAGAGTTCTATTGTATCCGTTTTAAGGATGAAGACATAGAAGATCAAGGTTACAGAATTAAGTATTAGAGAGTTATAACCTTCATGTTTTTTTATAACCTTGATGTCTACTTCTAACCTTTAGCCTTAAGCCATAATCTTGCTTCAAATTACATTGTACTGCCTCATACTCTAAATGACTTCCCGGTATTTTGTGTTGAAAGAACCTACTCTTATGAATTGCTGTCCAAGTCATTTTTTAACACATTTGTTTCATTAGGCACTGTTAATATATTCACCGCCAAATTAATAGTGTCAGTAGTATTTAATAGTTTCACAGTGTTAAAATGTGCTTTCTGTGTTTGTTTTTAAGTGTGCTTTTCTATTAGGCAGAAGTTACAGTCAAGAGAGATGAAACACCCACACAAGTGTTAAGTTTCCTAGCATGTCCTAGAGCTACTTTGAAAGATAATACGCACTCCCTCCTGTCAGGAGCATTGACCCTGAAATCTGTCATGTTCATAACAAAGCCAGGGCCTCTGTTTCATGTTTGGGTCTGGTCTATCTCTGATGTGCCATGAGTTGCTTCCCAACTGTGTGTCCCAGCAGGGGAATCTATTTGAGGAAGTCCCAATACCATTTTATACTTGACAGTAGGAAATCCTTCACAAAGCAGTCCCTGACACTTTTATTCTGCAAGGTCTGGGAAATGCACTTGAATATCTGGCTCTCTGGAGTCTACACGTTATTCGGAGGTGAGCACTGAGGATGAAAGAGCATAGTCAGAATCAAATAGGGCCTTTCTACAACTTTATAAAAGGTCGTGGAAATAAAAAGGCTAGTGAATTCCTTCTAATAATTCTGCCTTCTACATTACTGTTCTTTTAAATTCTGCCCAAATGAAATGAACAAGATGTTTAGAAATGAATATTGTGATTTAATATCATCTCTATTTTTAATTTATTAAAACACTTTAAATATTTTAAAACTAACATAATATTTGAAAATAGCATAACTTATTCCTGTCCTACTAATCAAATATAATTGTAGAAAGTACCAAGATAACTCAAAAGAAATATTCACATGGGCAATGATCAGTAAACAGATTTGTATACCTAAGAAGAAGGACATAAAGTAGGAATCAAAGGAATGATAATCACCTTAAATATCACCAATTACTATCCAATAAATGAAGGAACATGTTATGGATGTATACCATTCTAATTTCTATCCATGAAATGCTAATAAAATATGACCTTTAACCTTATCTTGCTTACAGGAACATTGCAAGAATCATCTATATTACATACCATGTAAAAGAATCTAAAGCATTTTGAGCAAAAGCACTGACATCCAGGCTTTTATCCTCCTTGGCCAAAATATATTAATATATTAAAAAATGATAATAAGCTTTTAATTACAAATATATTACTTATAAAGTGAAAGAAATCAAAAATTTCTTTGCATAGAATAAACTTAGTCACAAAAAACACTGCTATTAGATCCAACATTAAAGCTGCCACATTCACGTCTGTGGATGTGGCTGAACAATTTACTGTGAAATTATTCAAATTGGGGAAGGCCTGGGAAATTAATGCAAAATAGAATCCTAGCTTGACACAGATGCAGAGGAAGTCAAGAGGGAAGGAGTTGAGCATATCTATAAGCCAATGTTAGAATGATGTTCAATCTAGCACAGAGTTAATATTCAAAAAATATATAAACCCAGCTAATTGACCCATTTGACCCACTGGCAGTGTTCTGTGAATTTGAGTCTTAACATGATTTTAAATCATGTGATACTGGATGAAAAGCAGGAGGAAGACCTTGCCTATTGAGTCTGCTCAGAGTATAAGGACCCTGCTCTACACTATGGGCAGATAGAAACAGCTGTCCATTTTCTTAGCTGTTGTTCAGTGCATGAGCATCTCAGCAACCTAGAACCTACAGAATTCCAAGACAATTGAATAAAGCTTAATAAACTGTATTAAAAATAGGGCATTCCAAAAACAGAAAAGCTGTGGTACATATACATGATGGAATACTACTCAGCAATCAAAAATGAAAAACTAGACGTATTCATAGCAACATGGGTGGAACTGGAAGGGATTATGCTCAGCGAAGTAAGTCAGAAGGCAAAAGAAAAATACCAGATAGTTCCTCCCCTAGGAGGAATATAAGGGAACCAAATAAGGATCAAGGAAAGGAATAAGAACAATAATAATAATAATAATAACAACAAGAAAGAAACAAAAACCAAAAATGAAAAGGACAAACTGGGGACACTTGGTGGGGAGGGAAGCGGGAAAGGGTGGAGGGCAGGCAGGAGCATGGGGGACTGAGGTGATGGTGCACTGGTGTTACGGTGATGTGGAATACATGGGGATTACAATTGATGTCAAATATATGTAGATTTTTAAAAAAAATTATATTAAAACAATAATAAAAATAGGGCATTCATCCAGAGTCAGAATAGTAAGAAGGGTGACTTTAATTTACTTGTTCATTCAAAAAATACCCATGGATTCCCTTCTGTGATCATGCTGTTTTAGGAATGTAGGAATAAATGGAACACAGGCCCGCATATGATCCTTCTCCAGTTAGGAGACATGTAGACAACAGGAAATAGTATTATGTAGCAAGAAGCACACAGCAAGGGGGACTAGGAAAATGCTTACCAGAGACCATCACACTAGAACTATGTCTAAATAACCAGTAGAAAGTAATAGTTCCACTTCAGGAAGAATTTTTAAGACCAAGGAAGAGAGAGAGTGAGTTTGTGTATACATACATGCACCCATAAAATCTGGCTTACTGGAGAATACTAAATAGCATGCTATGGCTAAAGATTAAAATGTGTGTTTGAGAAATGGAATTGAACCTAGAAACTGGGGAGGTAGGAATCCAGGATTTGATGCTCAGGAGCAAGCTTATAGTCTGGTGAATATTCATGTATGCCAGATACCGTTCTACTCTTTATTGTAAATATTAGAAGACATTAAAGGATTTTTGACTATAGGAATCACTTAGCAAGTTTAGTTCTGATTTGTCAGAGCTTTAATGGCAGGGCTATGGAATATTATTTTGGAAATAGTATCATTAAGCATAATCTCATTATTTTGAAACATCTCAGATTCAATAAAGCTGAAAGACTCATTTGGAAACATGAGTTAGCATTATATTCCTTTTGTCTCTTGTAGAAGTCTGCAGTTGTGAGCTTCTAGAACTCAATTGGAAAAAAATTCAATAAACCAGAGCTCTATTTTATGAGATCACTCAGTCACTAGTACACATATAAATCTCTTATAAGATTATATTGATCCATGCATCTCTATCACAAAGAAAAATACAGGTTTTAAACACTTTGATCAATATAACAAGTTGTTTTATAAAAGCATATAATATGAAAAAATAAAATATGCATATTAATCTAATAGATTATAAAAACCTCGCCTTAGGGTTTAATTTTCTTTGAAACAAATTATTTACTAAATGTTCCATCTCTCAGGAAGTTTAATTACTCTCTTGTGAAGTTTCCCTACACTTCAGTTCCATGAAGAAAATTTTGCTTTTACACTTTCTCTGTGCTGTTTGATGATAGTAATACTAAGTTAATTTATATTGTTTTAATTTAGGGCGTCTAAACAATCTTACCTAATTACAATCCTCATAACATGCTATGAAAAAAGTGTCTCTAGGACCTCCCTGGTCGTGCAGGGGTTAAAAATCTCAGTGCTATCAAGCTATCATCAGCCACTGCTGCACTTTCAAGTTAGATCCTCAGCCAGGGAGCTGACCCACATGTCACAGCAGACTTCTGTATCATCCTCTACTCCCCTCAGCAGTGTGTTTCAGTACATCTGCTTGTTCTGCTCCCCAATCTGTCTCTGGTGAATCCTCTTACCCCCAACACCTCTGTCCTACACACCAGTTCTTGTATGCATAAATAAATAAAAATAAATCTTTTTTTAAAAAGAAAGAAGGTCACTGCCCTGTGAATAGATGAATAAATTGAGGTTCAAGGAAGAGCAGACACTCACCCAAGAAATCCCCTGCCTTACCCTTGCTCTCTAACTAGCAAAGCAAGCCAGGGCATGCCCTTACATATGCTTTTGCACAGGGATACTCAACTTTCTCCTGTTCCAGGCAAGTGTTTATCCAAACTTCGTGCAAAGGATGGCTTCCCTAAAACTTTTCCTTGACTCTCAAGTAGATTAAAAAGAAGTTTACTTTCACACATTGTCTAAAATGTAAAATGCATAGATAACATTGTAATTTTAAAAAGAGAAGTATTTGCTGTTAAAATTGTTAGACATAGTTTTAGTTGCTATCATTGCATTATGTTAGACTCCTAATCCATGAGGCATAGTACTTTCATTTTTCCCAGTTTACCAATCACGAATTTGAGGCTCTGAGAAGTAAAGGAACTTCCTAAAGTTTCCTATATAGGAAGTGGTGGTATGAGGCTTGTTTGAATGCAAGTTTGTCTGACTGCATGCCCCCCTGTCATTCATGACTGCCAGTATAAGACATGATTTTCACTAACACCTACTTAGGTTTCTTCAGTGTACCCCCTACGCATGTGTCTCCACTTATTCTCCTCCAGCTCTGCCTACTGAAACTAATTTACTCTTCCCCTCTCACTCAGAATCTGGCAAGTCAACTATGGAGTCAAAGTGGGAACATCGCTGATCTATATGAAGTCAGTGTCTCTGCCAGTATCTTACTTATCTTGTAGCTCTGATTCCAAGCAACTGGAGTCTAACGTTAAAATGGAGCACTAGCCTTTTTACTGATGACTACATGATTTTTTAATAGAAAGTCATGGAAAGATTGTGAGCTATGAGGTGCATTGACCCAGTTTTGAACATAAACTTGACCATTTACTATGTAACTTTTGTTAAGTGATCGACTCTTTACATGTTATATTACCATCTGAATAATGGGTATTATCAGGCATACAGCATTAGGCTTAGGGTTAATTGAAGTAAAATATTAGCTATGGAGGATATTTGCATGGTACCTTCTATATAGTTAGCATTCAGTAAACATATCTTGTTATACAATTTTTAACCCTAACTGTCCAAAACAATTCTATGTTATGTCCTCCAGCTTCTTCATTTTTAGTATCGTCAACTTAAATGCTAGTGTTTCATGGCCTGGTACTTTTCCATTTGATATTAATTTTTCTATCTAAATCTCTTGTCATAATCCTCAGACCAAAATTACAGTTTGTTCAAATTTCATATTAATCATAAAATCCCTGTCTTCCGTGGACTGAGTTTAAATTTACACATTTTAAGCTTTAGTCCCCAAGTCACCTGACAACAGTGTACTGTACCCCAAGCTTGCATCCCCATGTCTTGTCTCTACCTAAGTTTGGGTTACACTGTTGGAGATTTTGGAGTATACAGTTATGAAGTAAATTTATGTAAATGTGGAAGAGATTTTCAGTGTAAAATACTGAAAATACAGCATTTTGTATTTACATTTGATTCTTATAATAAGTCCAGGAAAACTGTAACAGGGTAAATGAAGACATGGAGACTTGCATTAGTAAGGTACTATGTGGGAAAAACATATGCCATTGCTGAAATTGAATATGATGACATACACAAACAACAGTTCCCTATGATTCAATTTAATATTAAGTACCCAGGATATGAGTTCTTTTTCTTGGATTAACTAGTCTTGGTTCTGAAAGCACATTAGCACAGGTACATGTAAATCACACTTCATTCTCACAGATTTACCACACTGAAATAAGAGGAACCATCTTTAAACTTTCCCCCTTGGCACGAAGCACAGGATTCCAAGGGATGGATGTTCCCTTGACATCATCAACTAGCATAAGATGAAGCCTGTCTTAGTTTATTGTTTTCTAGAAAAAACACTACATTTCTGGTCATGTTTGGAAGGTTGGCTTGATGGTCTTACTAGTCATATATTCATCAATGTTGCTTCAGTTATGTGTTCAATATGATCAGGACTGTTAACACTTTGTGCAAACCTAAAATAGTATTAACCACTATACCTTTCTTAGTATAGTGCCACAGTACTGGATACAGAATTTATTAATTGCATTAATAACCAAATTAAATAATTAGCATATCAATTAGGTACAACTTTAATGGATAGTATATTTGTATAATGCTTTTATTAGGTAAAATACCTTCTTATATATTTGTAAAAACAGGAACCTAAAAGTAAAGGATTTATGAACTCTTCATCATGAGGTATCTGCTTATGTGAAACCTGCTATATAATATCACCTAAAATATTAATTTTCTCAAAACAGGTAAAATAACAAACACATCAATGAGATATTGTGCCTTAGGTACTTTACTTGAGAGTTAAGCCTTTTCTCTTTTATTTTACAAGCACTACTTAGTACTACTCAAAAATATTCTTGAAGATCTCAAAAGTTTTTTTTCTCTAAATGCAAAGATTCTTGTTTTTATTAAGTTCAGAGAAGCTTTTAACGTGAAAGAAAAAGGCAGTTTCTGTATGAGCATTCTTTCACTGAAGGTGTGATCAAAGATGCATGGAAAAGTACTAAAAAGTAGTGTTTATGATTTAGTTTACAGAAACCACTACATGCTTTTAATCTTTTGAGGACATCATTACAGAATTCAAATGATTTCAAAATTCTTTGTTAGTAAGTTTGGTATATGGTGAGGAAAGTGAAAGTTTTTAATCTGTCATTATCAAACCAATTTTTATGAGTAATAACATTGTTTATATGTTGTCCACAGCTCTGATATTTTTGCACCATTTGTTAGTTTTACGTGTTCTAGAATGCCATATAGTTGATACCATATAATATGGTACATAGTGTGTATAAAGCCCCCTTTATTCTGCTTTTTTTAAATATTTATCTGTGACATTGCATCTATTAGTGATCTCTTTCTATTGCTCAGTAGGATGTTATTGTATAATAGCCCATAGTGTGTTTATCCATTCTATAATGGATGCCTGGGTCATTTCCATTTCTCTTTGTTTTAACTTTGTTATGTGACTCAATATTAGTCTGGTAACTAATGATGCTGAATACATTTATCATATACTTACTGACCATTTTTTTAAAGATTTATTTATTTATGCACACAAGCCTGGGGTACAAGCCAGAGGTGCTGGTGAGTGAGAGGATCCACCAGAGACAGAGTAGGGAACAGAACAGGCAGATTGACTGAAATATGCTGCTGAGGGGAGTAGCTGGCAAGATAAGAGAGGTCTGCCACAGCATGTGGGTCACCTCCCTGACTGTTGGCAGGGATCAAACTTGTGCTGCAGTGGCGGTGGTTTGCTTCATAGTGTGTTGCTTCACCCATTGTGCCACCAGGGAGTTGCAATTTGACTGCCTTTATTTGAACTCTTCTATTCAAAATTTTTTTTAGTTTTTGATAGAGTGTTTTTTATGTTATTAATTTGTAGGAGCACTTTATATATCTTGATGTAGCAGTGCTTTGTTAGATATGTTTTGAAAGTATTTTCCTTCTTTCTGTGGTTTGGTCCTTCATTTGTTAATAGTGTCTTTTGGATGAGTGGAATTCTAAACCTTGAAACTTAGCGTATCAATGGTTATGATATCCTACCCATGTCACAAGATCATTTTCCTATGTTTACTACTAAAAGTGTTATGGACTTAGTTTTTATTATTTAAGTTTGTGATCACTTATATTTTTATGTATAGTTTGAGTTCGGGTTGAATATTTTTTTTCTTACACAATTATTTCAACACTATTTTTTGAAAACATTTTCGTTTATCCCTTGCGTTGCTTTGGTACCTTTGTTCAAAATCAAACGTCCATTTTAATGTTTGTCTATTTCTGGAATCCTTATTTTGCTCTACTGAATTATATGTCTGTCTCTTGTCTATACTTCACTGCCTTTATTTCTGTAGTTTTATAAGCCTTGAAGTCAGGTAGTATAAATAAGTCTTCTAAATTGGTTCCTTTTCAAGATGTGTTGGGTAATGCAGGTTCTATCATTTCATGGGCCTTACAGAAATAACTATTTTACACTGCTGTGAGGTACAGCAGGAGCAGCAGGCAAAGGATATTTACTTTGTGTAGATACTTTTATAAAGTACCTCAACTTTTGTTTCTCATCAGTGTTTAACTTAAAATTTTAACTGAAGATTTATCATTAATGGAGTTGTTGTGTTAGGAAAATAAGATTAGTATAAAATATTTTTAAATGTAGAGAGTTCTTAAAATTCCCTAGTAAAATACCTTTCAGTTATTTAATCATAATTGAAAGTAGTAGTATATATTTAAGACTTCTCAAAGATTAAATGTACTGTGATTTCTGAATAAGAATGAATGGAAAAGGTTTCTGTTTACATAAATGAAATGCTAGTTCTGAAATGTTCATATATCAATATATCTGGACTGTTTGTTATTTGTTTCCATACTCAGTAACCACTAAAATACCTAGTCATTGATTATGGACTTAATTTATTAGATTTATTTGTCATTTTCACTAATGAGCCTGGAAGAAGATAATATGTAGTCTTAATGAAACTGATGGAAGGGTTTTGAAAGAGACATACTTATGTGTAGTCACCTAATAATATCTGAAATATGTTCATCAGTACTAATGCATCAATGGGGACCTATATTCTCTTGAAACTCATAAGTTATACAGATATTAATAAGTTGAAGCTCCATTGTTGTTTTAGATTTGACTAGTATCTCTTGAGGAAAATGGAGTTATCTTAAGCCATGTGAGATGAATAGCTACTGAGATTGACATTCTGTTAAGTTTGTCTTTTGGAAATATATTTCAGATTTAAGTAGATGATGCTTCAGAATGTGCATGCCTATTATTGTATGATTTGACTTTTAAACTCTATATGAAATAATGTATAATGTATAGTCATGTAGCATATTTTGTAGTAAAAGTTATAGAAGTATGAAAAATAAGATGTTCATTTTCTTTTTTTTTTTTTAAAGATTTATTTATGCATACAAGCACTGGGGTACTGGTCAGAGGTGTGGGGTGGTGGTGAGAGGATTCACCACAGAGAGTGGGGAGCAGAACAGGCAGATGAACTGAAGTACACTGCTGAGGGGAGCAGCAGGCACAGCAGGAGAGGTCTGCGGCACCATGTGGGTCCCCTCCCTGACCGGCAGCAGGGATCGAACTCGTGTTGCAGTGGCTGTGATCTGCTTCATAGTGTGTTGCTTAACCCACTGCGCCACCAGGGAGGCCCAAGATGTTCATTTTCACTATTATTTATGTGTTTAGCTGATAACCCAAGAGTTTGTTACAATAAAATACCACAGCATCCACAGGACAGTGTTTATTTAGTTTGATAGACAGCATAAAACACTTTGTTCAAGCAAAATTATCTATTTAATGCTTTAGAACTTCAGATACTATGTTCTGAGGTCAAATTGCTTTTGATAATGGACTGTGAGGTTGCATTTTCCTCTTGTTTCTGGTTTACCAAAGAGAGAAGACATAAAATTCTCCTCTATAGTTGTCAGCATCTCAGTCTCAGCATTCTCCCTTTCTTTCTGCCAGTATCTTTAATTGAATTTTTTTTCTTACTGAGAACAAAACTTGTCATCAAGTTCTCCTTGAAAGTAAAATGGCTCAAACATCTCAGTTTGACTTCATCTAGGTCTGATATTGTTCACTAGATCTCTACTAAACACATTCTAAGGATTTCACTTTGATCACCAATGTATTACTATTCATGAGCAAAACCTCTTAAATTGATTTAAAACCTGTTTGCTTTATTTTTTGACAAGTTACTTTCAGATTTTCCCATTAGCTTATTGCTACTAACAAAATAAATTTAAATCTGACTTCTATTAAATACAGTTTTTTAGCACTCTTTAGGAAAATTCTGAAGAAATGTGTCTCTGGTGTATTTTCTAAACTTATTTTCTAAATATGATTTTCTAAACTCAAACACCAAAGTGTTTTTCTAGCAAAGAGCATAAGAAATGCCAGTTTTCAATTTGCACAGATTATATTTTACATAAAAAACTTAGACACATGGGAAAAGTGCTTTTTAATCAGATCTTTTAATCAATTTAGTGATAAAGCTGTACACAAGGAATAAATTATTTGGAAAAATTTTTTTTAGTAGATATCATTGAGTATACTAGCTCATTTCATATTTTATGTATTTTAATTTTTGGTGATTTTAAAAAATCATTATTATTTAAGATTTATTTGTTTATGCATACAAGAGCTCATTTCATATTTTATGTATTTTAATTTTTGGTGATTTTAAAAAATCATTATTATTTAAGATTTATTTGTTTATGCATACAAGAGCTGAGGTACAGGCCAGAGTCCAGGGAGATAGGAGAATTCACCAGAGCCAGAGCGGGAACAGAACAGGCAGATTGACTGAAGTACACTTGTGAGGGGAGCAGTGAGTGAGACAGGACAGGTCTGCTGTGCCATATGAGTCCCTCTAAGGATCAAACTCGAGCTGCTGTGCTGCTGATGCTTTACAGTGCAGTGCTCAACCCTCTGTGCGACCAGGGAGGCCCTAAGTGAGGTGTTTAATCACTCATTAAATTATTCTATTTAGGGCCTGCATGGTGGTGCAAGGGTTAAAGTCTCAGTGCTATCAAGCTACCACCAGCCAGTGTGACCTGAGTTCCATCTCTGGCCAGGAAGCTGACCCACTTGGTGCAGCAGACCTCTTCTGTCTTGACTGCTGCTCCCCTTGGCAGTATATTTCAGTGGATCTGCCTGTTCTGCTCCCCACTTTGTAACTAGTGAATCCTTTCACATACACACACACACACACACACACCCAGCCCCCAGTACCTCTGGCCTACACCCCAGTTCTTGTATACATAAATAAATGTATACATAAATAAATAAATCTTTAAAAAATTATTTTTCAAAATGTATCCTTAGTGCTCTTTGGATTCACAACTTTGCATCATCTTTGAGCAGAGTTACATGCCTGGTTTCACTGCATCATTCAATTATTTTTTAGAACATATATATTGTATTTTACTTATTGTTTGTTGCAATGAGTTTATAACACTGTATATGACTTAGGAGAATAGGTTCACACCTCCTCAGATGTATGTCACCAAACACCCACCATGAAAACAACATGAAATCCACCATGGCCAGCTGGGCTGTGTGTTCCCTTTGTGCTCACCCCCATCCTCTCTTCCCCTCTAGTATCCTCAACTGTGCAGCCCTATTTCTAAGCTCTATTTTGGTTCAGTTTTGTCAGTTCCTCTGTTTTGTTTCTCGATATTTCCTATGAGTGAAATCATCCAGTAGTTGTCTGATTTGTATCACTGAGCATAATCCCTTCAATTCCACCCACTGTCACAAATGACAAGAATTCATCTTTTTTAATGCTGAATAATATTCTATTGTGTAAATAACTATGGAAAGCAGTGTGGAGGTTCCTCAAACTACTAAAACTGGAACTCCCATATGGTCCAGCAATCTCACTCCTAGGAATATACCCAAAGAACACAAAAACACTGATTCAAAAGAATACCTGCACCCCTATGTTTACTGTAGCACTATTCACAATAGTTAAGACCTGGAAACAACTTGAATGCCTAAAAACAGATGATTGGATCAAGAAAATGTGGTTTATATACATGACGTAATATTATTCAGTAATAAACAAAGATAAACTAGTCATTCAAAGATGAACTAGAAGCATGAATGGAATTAGAAGGGATTATACTCAGTGAAATAAGTCAGAAGGCAAAAGAAAACTACCAGATGGTTTCATTTGTAGGAGGAATGTAAGGGAAACAAATAAGGAACCAAGGAAAAGAATAACAGTGATAAAAAAAAAAAGAACACAACAAAAACAAAAAGACAAGGACAAATCAGAAATACTTTGTGTGTGGGGTAGGGGAGGGAATAGGATGGGGGCAGAAAGAGCACAAGGGACTGAGGTGGCGGTGCACTGGTGAAATGGTGGTGGGAAATGGGGACCACAACTGATGTCAAGTATATATAAATAAAGAAAAAATATGAAAAAAATTATATTGTGTATATAAGCCACATATCCTTCATCTATTCCTTTGTCGGTGGTCACTTAGGTTGTTTTCATAGCTTGGCTATTGTGAAAGTGCTGCAATGAACATGGGAGCATATATAGATATATGTCCCTTTGAGTTAGTGTTTTTGTATTCTTTGGGTATATACCTAGGAGTGGAATTGCTGGGTCATATATTACATCCTTTTTTCATATTTTAATAATCTTCCATACTCTTTTTCATAGGGATTACACCAATCTACATTCCCATCACTGTTTCTGAAGTCTCCCTTTTTTCTATTTCCTTACCAACATTTGTTTTTTCTGGTTTTTGACATGGACCATTCTCCTGGAAGTGAGTTGCTGTCTCACCTGTGATTTAGAGTTCCATTTCCATGATGATAATTGATAATGATCATTTCCCTCATGTGCCTGTTGCATCCATATTTCTTCTTTGGTGTAGTGTCTATTAAGCTCTTCTGCCCAGTTTTTGTTTGTTGAATTGTATGAGTTCTTTGCAGTTCCTGGATATTAGTCCCTTGTTCAGTATTTGATGTGCAAATATTTTTTCCATTCAGTAGGTTGTCTTTTTTTTTTTCTTTTTCAGTGATAGTTTCTTTCCCTGTACAGAAAATTTTTATTTTGATGTAATCCCATTTGTTTTTTTCAATGTACGTTTCACTCCCTACACTCCTTCTCTTCCCCTTCTGGAGTACCCATTATTCTTATGTTGTTTTTTAATGGATGTGTGCCTCCACACAGCCTGTTCCCCACCTCCCCTTACTGAGCTCACACTTAAGCTAACAGTTTGCTTGAGATCTCCTTATTTTATTGTTGTTTTTCATAACCTTAACTATATCTTAGGGGCTTATCATATTTTACTTTTCCTAAAGGTGATCTTGTAGTTTTGTTTGATTTTATTTATTTTGCCACTACTGGCTTCTGTATGGACTTAGATATGTTTTGTAGTTGCTCCCCAAGGTAGAAAGGGAATTCAAGGGATCCAGATTTTGATTTGGATGAGTTGGGATGGAATGGGGATTCTGTTTACAGCACCCCTGCTATCTCTGCCCTTTGGAATTTGGGATGAGAGACTTGGCAGATCCTGTGATCTCAGTATGCATCAAAAAGTCAGCACCAGTCCCACAGCAAGGGATATAAGAGTGCAAATCAGAATGCCTGCTCTGCTACTGTGTTTACCAGCGACCCAGCCTATGTGAAGCCACCCAGCTCCTCCAAAGTGTTTAACCCTCTTTCAAGAGTGTGTGCCTCCACACAGCCTCTGTTCTCCCCTTTACAAGGCTTCTGACTGAACTTATAGCCCTGCCCCATTATCCATACTCCAGAACTCAATTCCCAGATTTCTCTCTCCCCCTACTTCCTGTTCAGTGTAGCATGAGTCTCCATGGTGTCAGCCCTGTTGATCTTCACTGAGCTCTACTATCCAAGGGATAGTTCATCCCACTCATATTCATGGGACTATTTCTCTGAACAGTGTCCCTCTGTCTCACAATTGCAGGAACTGCAGTCCTTAGTAACCAGGCTTTCCATTGCCTTGACCTTGACCTATTACATCTGCACTCTTTGGCAGGGCCTGCTTCAATACTTGCCATAACCTACCAGGTTATGTCCTAGATTAGGGTCTGTTGGGGTCCTACTGTGTCAGAGCTGCTTGCCAGTTCAGTGGAAGTTCAGTTGCAAGGTGTGCCAGGCTGCCAGGGCTCACCTCACTCATCTGGGCTACAAACTTAGTGCATTCCAACATTCACTGATGTCTCCCGGCTCTGGATCGTGTTCCTAATATGAACTTTAACTGTCTGCTTTTCCTTCAGGAATTATTGACTTTGTTCTGCTGCAATCTAGCTTTAAATATAGGTCTCTACTCTGCCACTCTCTCACCATTCCAGTTTTTGTGCATCTAATTCTATTACTTAGATACTTGCCAAACTCAGTCTCCAGCTCTTTTAGTCTACAGGAAGTTACAATGAAAGAAATGTGTGACCTGTAGTGTATTGCATGGTACTATGGATTTATTTTAACTCACTGAAATTCACTTAAAAAACCCTGATTTTGGCCATTTCTTATTTCAATATGCATCCTTCACCTGTGCAGCTATTGTAAAATAGGACAAAATGAATTTTGATAGGCAATTTCAATGCATCCCATATGTTCATTTATGCTGTAAAACAGGAACTTGGTCTCATCTTTCATTTTGCTTATAGGGCTTCCTACCCAAAGTGTGGAGAATAAAAACACAGGTATTTCCTTGAGTTCTATTTCTAATGCTGCTGTTAACTGTCCCTATCCCAGTCCCCTTCACAGTGGGACTAATCCAATAACAGTATCCAGATAATTAGTAGATTCTAGAGTTCGAATGGAGTTGGATGTAGGTATAATTCCCCTAGTATCCTGTTCAAGGTGGTCCAGAATGACAGAGCATCAGTGGGACAAGTCCAAGAGATAATTCACTAGGGAGAGCTGAGATCAAGCATGAGGCAGAAGAATGATTTACTGTAAGTCCAAACAAAAATAGGTATAATGAAAGGAAAGGTTCAGAGCCAAGAGTGAGCAGGTGGGCAGAGACAGATCAGTACCCAAGCTGATCATAATCCAGCAAAGAGGATTGCCTTCTAGAGCCAGGCTGTCTGGAACTACTGTTTATCAACTGGAGGGTTCGTAGGACTAAATAATCCTGGAAATGTTGACAACTATCTCAGTGTTTAAGAACTAAAATGAGGCAGAGGTAACACGTATGACCCTCTCTTTACTTTCCTGGTACAATTCTTCACATCTTCATTTGAAAGACTAAAGGAAGATAATCTGTTTGTGATTCATGAGTTGTTTGTTCTTCCTCCACAATGACCTTTCACATTTTATTATATTTTATCTGAATGTAAGCACAATTACAGTGCAGTAAATAATGATTTTCTTTATACATTGATTACTTAGTGCATGTTGATGCTAGAGATTCATTGATTTGTACAAGCCCAGCTTAAAATGGAGCAGCTGGGTATGTAAAGGTTTACTCAAAATCAATGTGAATTAGATTGTTGCTCCCTAGTAAAATGGATTATAACTTAGAATGACTATTTTCTTAAACCTAATGTGATAGAATGCCATCCAAGGCAATCTGTTAAGGTGGACTGACTGAAAATATTGCTTTTGATCTAAAACAAGCATTGCAAAGGAGATGTGGTTTAGTGAGCCTAGATATAAATATCATATGAGGGGAACATATTGTGTCTCTGAAAATGCAGCTAATGAATTTAAGCAAATGTCTAAAAAAATGCTTGGCAGTAAATGCTGTTAAAAAAAAAAAAAGAAAGATGATCATGTTCTTTTGAGTTATACAGCATTACACTGACTGCTTTTCTTCCTAGATTGAGTGTTTGCAAATATTCACATATACATATGTTACAGTAGTTTAATCATTGCACTACTCTAAATGCAAGAGTGCTGACTGATGTCTGCAGTTAAAGGAAGATCATTAACATTTATGTCCTTGTTTACTACTGTTGCTCACAATGTAAAGAAAATGATAATCTGTATACAGCTCATTGGCTCTTTATTCAAGCCTTTTTCCTTTCACCAAAGGAGGAAGAAAAAGCCTAACCATTCATGTTTCTAAAAATTAGGGAATAGCTTTTGTTTACCTCCCTTGTAGATATTGGAGGTTTGCAAACACCAGGCAAGAGAGTGAAACACCGAAAGGAGGTACTAGATTGGGTTTTATTTCATTGCAGGGTGCTGCTTTGGCAGATAAGCAAAACACATTCTAAAGTGACTGGAATTTTGATTTTCTATTGGAATTCTCATCATATTGGTTGTGATCATCATCCCAAATCCACTTGTAGAGTGATACAGATCTGCAACACTGCACCTATGGGTGAAAAGATATCTCATCAAAAGTCTTTTTTCAGAAATGAGAATGCTCAATAAAGTGAGTGAGTGTATATTTTGACCAAGTAGTGTACCTTTAAAAAAAGATTTATTTATTTGTTTGTTTGTATAAGAACTTGGGTATAGACCAGAGGTGCAGTGATAGAGGATTCACCAGAGACAGAATGGGGAGCAGAACAGGCAGATCTACTGATATACACTGCTAAGGGGAGCAGTGAGCAAGACAGGAGAGGTCTGCTGTGCCATATGTGGGTTAGCTCCCTTGCTGGGAGTTGAACTCAGGCAACAATGGTGGTAGAGTGTTAGTGCTGAGACTTAACCCTGAGGCTATCAAGGAGGCCCTTAGTTAATGTACATTGTATTAGGAACTTAAAAAAACATAAAGCATAGATCCTACTTTCAAGAAACTCAATTTGCATGAGGCCATGATAACTATCTGGAAATATACATCCTATGCAGCTATGTGAATACAATCATTCGAAAAATCAAAGAAGGGAGGGTGATGTTAATTCAGCCAAGGTGGATTGCAAAATCTGAGTTGGGTCATAAAGATGAGTCCCATTTTGGAGGATTAGGATAGTAGAATGAAGTTGAGATTGGTGAAAAATTAAGGAATTTTTAAAAAATACATGAAAAGAAAATAATTTGGAAAAGTAGGTAGAGTTTGGAGTAGTTAGTAGAGAAAGAAAATAGAGCTTGACTAGGCTGCATATTTTTCATATATATTTTCAGACTAAAATACCAGAAGGAACACCTTATTAATTTTATCTGATTAAAATAATGAATATTTTAATTGAATAGAATGCTATCAATACTACTGGATATAAGAGGCGTATTTGTTTATTAGTAGTTGTGGCAATGCATCTATATAGTTTATATACACATGTTATATAAGCATTTCTTTCAAGGTTTGTGTGTATAATCTAAATTACATTATAGCTCTAGTTCTGACAGTAGCCAAATATTAATTCTTTTGAAATGTAACTAGTTGTACTTTAATGTTTTTTTAGCTATAACCTTTATGGTTCAAAACACAATATCAGAGTCAGATTCTCTTGGGTTTATATCCTAGCTGTAGTGGTTACTACTGTGTAAATATTTTGATTTTGCTATAATACAGGGTATGCTCTAATTCTCAAATTCTTAGGTACAATAGTATTTTAAAAGTACCTACCTCACAGGATTACCTTTAGATGAAATGCTTAATCCATTTTCTGTCACAGATGCCACCTGTTATTATTGCTTATGGATCAGTAAACTAATAATGTCCATTGAATATATTTGTTTTTAATGTAGAAAACCCAACCTTTTATTTTCTTTGTCAGCATTACTCACCTTGGCCTTGGGCAATAATTGAATTTTTCTCATACTTGAGTTTTACTTCATGTTTCTTAGGAAAATGTTTAACTTCCGGTATCTTTATTTTTGGCCTTTTTTATTTATTTGGCCTTCTTTAATTTTGGAAAACTAATTAGACCTATTTCTTAAGATTACTCCCCTTGAATGCCAAATTTGATTTAGTTTGTTCACAATTTTGGGCAAAAGGTGCCACTACTGCTACTAAGTCCAGATGCAAAAAGTTATTACTGACTTGCTTCTCACTTCAGAAACTGGAAACAAGGAGTAAAGTAGGGGCTGAGGTGTTAACTGAAAATAGTCTCAAGAATATTTACAGAGTTTATTAGATTATCAAAGTGAGAATTTGAACCAGGGAAATAACCAACAGATTTTACTCCCTAAGAGCTATTCCAGTAAACACAAGATTGATTTAGTTTATGTAGCCAGAAACAGTGAGTCATGGACACCAAGAGGTAACTATTCATGTTAGCAGGGGCTTTGGCCTAAATTGTCCCTACCTAAGGATAATGCCGATGCTAGAGGAAGACAGCATCCAATCTCCTTTTCTCTGAATGCCCTGCAGATACAAAGGCTGAGCATCCACTGTTAAATCTTTTTTTTTAATCTGAGAAGACTGATTTATAACTTTAGGTAACAGATTTTTGTATACAACAGAGCTTGTGAAGATGGCTTGTTAGTTCACCTACCAGACAAGGGACAAGGTCCCCAGACAATTTTGTATTAGGTTTACAGAGGCTATACAAAGAATTGGGTGACCATAGAGTAATGACACCCTATTTTTTTTCACATAAACATAGGCAAGAAAGAATTGAAATAGTACTGAAAGGTTTCTACTTTAAGGCACATTGTGTAAGAGTATGAAAATTCTTACCATGCCATCAGGAAGTCAGTTTAGTTCACTATCTCTTGAATCTGGATGAATCTTCAAACTTACTTTTGTGATATAAATGACATAGAGTAAGTTCTGAACCTTGAACTAAAAAGACTCATGTGATTCATCTCTCCCTCTCGAAAGAGAAAGGGCGTGTGATGTGCAAGCCTTTGGAAGCCTTTTGGAAGCTGGGAGACATGTGGAGAAAGGCTCCTTTTCATATCAGCCTTCCAGTCCATGGTGGTCATAAACTATCCAGCCCCCACCAACCTAGCAAATATTCATAAATACAGAAGAGAACTTGCACCAGAAAACAACAACAACAAAACACAAACCCATCCAAATTGCTCTCCTGCAGATTTGTGAACTAAATAACTTGTTACTTTTTTAAAGATTTATTTATTTTTGCATACAAGAACTGGGATACAGGCCAGAGGTTTGGGGAGCAGGCGTGAGAGGATTCACCAGAGACAAAGTGGGGAGCAGAACAGGCAGATTGACTGAACGATACTACTGAGAGAGCAGCAGGTAAGACAGGAGAGGTCTGCTGCACAATGTGAGTCCCCTCCCTAGCCAGGGACTGGACATGCTGCAGTGGCTGTGGATGCTTCATAGTGTGATACTTAACCCATTTTGCTACCAGGGAGGTCCCTGGTTATTGTTTTAAGGGCTAAATTTGGGGTAGTTTGCTATGTAGGAGGAACTATCTGCTATACATATGTAAATCACTTCTAAAATATCCTCCACGAGTGGTCGACTAGTTAATACATTAAAGAGCCATCTTTCTTTCCTTATTCATCTGTGACTGGAAGACTATAGACTCAATGATTAGTTTAGGTTTGGTTTTAAAATCCTTTAAAATAGTAAATGCTTTGCGTATTCAGCACAGCAGTTTAAATCACACATGAAATTTGTAGTCTGTTTTTGAGGTACAAAATATCATCTCCCAGTTTTTAAATTGTCATTGTCCAGTCTTCATTTTGATTTCTGACTTACTTTAGCTCAGTAATAATGTCTGGACATACGTTTTCAATGTTGCTATTTTTGTTTTCCAAAAGGTATTTCTGAGTTCTGGTATTTGCTTAAGTTTCTGAGTCCAGTTTTTCATTTTCCCAACTCTATATAGCATTATGATGCTTTAGTTGTGTCGAAAACCCAATAGTCTTGGTAAGCCAGATGTGTGCCTGTGCCACCAGCTCATCCCAGTTGGAATCATTACTTGTTCATCATCTCTAAGCCTGTTACAGCTTGGATTTTCTCAAACTTTGGCTTGCCTCCAGACTTCTAAAAAGGTGCTATGAATTATGTCTCTGGCTTTTGTTTTATCTCTTTTTTTTAAGGTAAATATCCTGATCATTAGTCTATAGATTTCTATGATAAACCTAGTGAGGATTCTGCCAATCACAGTTATCTGCATCAATCCATCAGCTAATTGCACAACCTTTTCGTAAAAATGCAATTTTATGGCAATCACTATTCTGCACACTCTGACCCATTATAGTAATGAAAGAAAATTAAGCCATACTCCAAAATATATTAAAAAAAAAAGACAAAGAGCAGCATGATAAAATGAAACGGTTATGTCTATAGTTTGAAATTTAAATGTGGGCAAATATTTTGACTGTAGGGAGTTTTTATGTGCAGCTCTTTTAGAATAAATATAAAAGATAAAGACTGGAGTTAAATAGAAGTGTTGAATTGACTCCCCAGACCTGTGCCTTCCGCATCATGTTTATGCAATTGTGTTTTTAAGTCAATGTCTTTATTCATCTGAAAATATCACCCAAGTGCTTTATTCCATCTACAAAAGAATCACACTCCAGCACTGCTCAGTGGGTTGGCATAAAAGTTTTAATCCCTTTATAGCCATCAGATGAAACTAACTAGAAGAGTCTAAAAAGTGAAACAGTCTCCATAATTTACTTTCAATAATTATTTTTTATATAAAGAGCATTTAAACTGCACCATCCTTGAGTTGAAAATTGCATAAGCTGAAAAATCACCAGGTTAAAATTGAATGAACACAATGAAAAGTACCTTATATTCAACAGAGATGAGATACTGTTATCTATCCTTACAGAATTCAAATTATATCAGTATGCTTATTTGTAGGCAAGCAATATTGCATTGAGAGACAAAGAAATAATTCAAAACTCCTAATTATAGGAAGATAATTTCAAATTTTTTCTCATGGAGTTAAAATAGAAACTTAATTTTCAATTAACCTCAGTTCTGGGACCGTAATAATGCAGCCTCCTTGTTAGCAAGAAGACATTTAACCTAACTTTATAAAACATTAACATATTGTTCAATATCATTCTTCCTGTGGGAAATCAGCAATATTTGATGATTATGGAGGAGTGGCCTTAGGGATTCAAGGGAGAACATGCTGTTTCTAGGGAATTCTATCATGGCTATGAGAATAGTATCATAACAATTAGAAGATACAGCAAATTAATATCCTTTGAAGGACTACTTTGGGTCCAAATGAAATCAGATCTCACCTCAAATGCTGTATTTTTTAAAGATGTATTATAGAAATTAGTTTTTAATGCATTTTCTTATGGTTAAGTATTGTTATCAAACTCTTTTTATGTGCATTTTTAGTCTTACATATTCTGCAAAAACAGAACTGCCAGCTTAACACCTTATTTTTATGCAGTTCAACATCACTTTACAAATGAGAAATAGAATTCCATTTAGTCGGGGTGATTTTCCAATTCTCTTGTACTGCTTTCTTCTTTTTGAACAGGTAAAAGCATTAGCTTCATTAAGGTTCTATTTATCCATCTATTACATTCATAAACACCCTCACCATGCTTGTTACTGCATTAGGCTTTTGGGATATAAGAATAGACATGCTCTTCCCCTACCCAATCAATTGGTGGAAATAAATAATATTAATATAAATCATTCCTAATTTAAACAAACCAGATAAACACAACTATACCATCATCAAAAATATAGAAAAGAAAATTAATTTGTTCTGTTTATAAACTTCCGTACTAAAAAAGAGAGAATAGAACCTTTGAACATAAGTTAGTGTGCCATTTATGTTACACAAAGTTCTTTCAGTCTCATTCCTGCATTAATATGATGATTCACATCAAAATTGCTTGAAAGAGTAGGTTTTCCCAATAAAGTTAGAATTCAATTTAGGAAAAAAAATACCTATTAAACAAAATAATATAAACTGCTATGACAAAATCTTCTTATGAATAGGTTTCGAACTGCCATTTTGACTAAAGCAAGCAAATGTTCCTCCATCAGTCTTATTTAAAGCAAGAAGAAACAGCCATGGGTTTAAGATACCATTTCCTTCCTGCATTTTCTTCTGATATTCAATAAATGTAATTAGATTGATTGGCTAAACAGTCTTATTTACTGCACAAAAGGAATTATCTGTGGAAAGGAAATACCCCTTTGTAGTCAGTCTTCTGAAGGATGTCTTCAATGCAAAGAGTAATGAATATTGCCCTCTGGAGAAAGCTGACCTAACATCATCTTGGTGAAGAGAGCTAGACCTATGTCCATTAGTGTAGAGTCCATGCTACTGAAATCATCAAATGCTTTTATCCTTTCCACTGGAGTACTTAAGAAATAAATACTACTGATGTGAACTAAAGATTGTTGATGTATTCCTGTAATTAATCTTAATTAATAAAACATTAAGTATTTTCCTGATTATGTGCACATACATCATTCAACAGGGATTCATGCCAAAACCTTTAGAAGCATTAGGGTCATATCACAGTGGCGTTATTCTTCATTTTTTTTTCATTATTCTTCAAAAAATGTCTCTGTTACCAATAAGCAACTAATATTTGATATTCTTCCTTGAAACAAAAATAATCCTCCTGCCTTCTTTTAAAATATCTTGTGTTGATTATGTCTTTCTCTAAGATATACACTTTATAAAATATCATGTGTATGTACTTGTGTGTAGTAATACATATATGAGTGTGCTTATGTACTTTAGTCTACTGAGATATATGCAAATTGATATGCACATATGAGATAATTTTATCATAAGCACCATGCCTATCATACATGCAGAGTTTCAGACAAATGTCATACTATTATGGAACTTTTTGCCTTAGCAGGGAAGGACCAAGAGGCACTCTGAGGCAAATGAGTAACAGGTTTATTATTGAAACGCTAGCGGGCACGAGATCTGGAAAAAACTCCAAACTCTGGGCCACGAACATACACAAAGATCTCCTTGCATACCCAGTTACTTTAACATGGTTACATAGGCGAATTTTGACAGATTTACATTTTGGGCAGACCAGGTCATTCAGATGGGGGACAAGCAAGAGGAGGTTTCACACAGAATAAGGGGGAGAAGGGCTCAAGGTGCCAGATGGTAAGGACATCAGCTCCCTCCTCTTAGGGTACAATCTTGTTAGAGTAAAAGCCAGCCATAAATCTGTCACACAAAGAGAAAAATTTGCAAGCGGTAAGGGAATACAGACTTGCTATTTGCACCAGGCTTGGAATGTTTATCTAAGGAAGCTTTTACTGCATTAGTTTGTTTATTGGCTTTCCCTTTTAATACCAGGTTCACCTACTAAATAGAGTAATATAATGTTGATAACCAGATCTTGGTTGTAAGACTGAGTGAACCAACTATCTCTTTTTGTCTAGTGAAATCAAATCTTTCCCAAGTCAGCATTAATTTCTATACTGAGTTATATATACTGTACATATTAATCAGGTTAAAATCAAAGTGATCTGTCAATGGACTGGGTAGTAATTGTCAGTAGAGGAATGCTCTCTGTGATATGTATAAAAATTAGATAGAGTGGGTCAATAGCTAATGTGTGAAGAGAGATCACCAGGGAGGTGAGAAGAAGCAAAAAAGCACATCAAAAGCAAGTCTAGATTGATTTCAGGTGGTCATACTTAAGTAAGTTCCAGAACTTGTTCTGGGTGCAGAAACCCCAACACACTGAGCCAAACATTGAAGATGAGCATATGCGACTGATTAATCTAGATCATGAGTATTGTAAATTAAGAAACAGCATAAGCCCTCTTTCTCTTATGCCTTGTTTGACATTGTGAAGTGAAAAAAATTCATTGTTACCACCCTTTATCTTCAGTTATTTAGATATCATCAGCACTTCTGATATCTTTTAATTTAAGCTACCTCTAATGAAATTATATATTGTAATGGAGTCCAAACTGATTTTCTCTTATAACAAAATAGAACCAATTGAACATATCTTTGGAGGAATTAAAATACAGTTAAAAGCACCTGCCAGAATGCCTGACTCCATTTAATAATGGAGATCAGACTCCATTATTACTAGTTATGTGACTTTGAGAATTTAACGTTGCCTCTTTCATCTTTACTTGATGGTAAATGGAGAAAATAACTTTTACTCAAATATTTTAAAGATTAAACAAGTAAATATATATGGAGATTTTAGCACAGAGGTCGGAATACAGTAAAATCTCAGTAAATGGTTTTTGTATTATTCGTGGTATAACCATATAAATGTTGCCAAGGTTTTACAGATTAGCATTAAAAATACAAGTTAAGAAGATTAAAGAGAGGAAGATTAAATCCTAAAATAATGAGAAAAAGCATGTTGCAGATCACAGAGGAACAGATAAAGTTAGTTTGAAAGTAATGAAATGAAGAAATTGTTTTTTATTGAAATTTCTATAATGAGATAGAAATAGAATTTATTTTGTAGAGTATGAAAAGTTTCTGATAAGACAATTGAAAATTAAACCATAACTAAAGAAAGAAAACACAAGTGATATAAACCTAAGCAAAATCATTCTAACTGTCAAGGAAATAAGAGATCAAAATACCAACCCTCACATATGCAGAGAAATGGAAGATAACCATATCAAACTTTCCCTTCAGGGTTTAGTCCCTGGAAAAGGAAACATAATCCCAAGAAATGAAAGAAAAAATAAAAGAATGGAAGGATAATGAAGACAAATGGCCCATAGAGTGATCACACAATAGAAAACATAATTTTGTTAGCCACTGGTTACGTAGAACTGGCTACATATGTTCCCAACTGAGCAGTCAGAAAGCATTTTTGTAAACCTTAGCTGGCATGACCAGCAAATTGTGAAAAAAGACAGTTTGATTTCTCTGAAATCAAAGGTTAGCATTGCCTTTTTTATGATAATCACTTCATTGCTTATAATTTCAAATCTATAAAATGATAGTAGAATTGGCTGTTTTCTCAATCTGATATTTTGGAACGTCACACATTTTCATGGTTCCTATTGCAAATTTGAATAGAAGCTTTTGGCAGATCCTACCTATAAAACAAAAAAAAAAAAAAAAAAAAACAAAACAAAACAAAAAACCCAGAGGCTATAATTTCTACCTTAATAAAAAATAAGATTTAATTTTTATGACGTCTGTTTCTCTATTGATAAAGCAAGAGTAGGAGTGTTAGAGATTATCTATGGATATTTTATTTTTACATTTTAAAAGGACCTATTTATTAGCAAAAGGAATGAGAAAAATAAGGGCACCTGTATAGACACAGGTGGGTAGAGAGTTGCTGCTGCTGCTGCTGCTTTTCAAAGGAAAAGATTTGTGAAAGAAATGCCTGCATAGGCAGAGGCAGGCGGTCTTGAGAAGAGAGCTACCTAAATATATTTTTAAATGACTTGCGTGGATAAAAATTCTCTAAAATAGAATAGTATAGAATAAAGCAGCAAAGGACAAAAACATTTGTTATGGGATATTGGCTTGGGAATGGGGGACTAAGTAAAGTATGACCGTGTATATGCTAATACAGATTTTTTACAGTATTTCCTGAACTGCAGTTGAAGAAATATGAGTGTTGTTTGATTGAAAAGAAAAAGTCAATAGGCCAGACAGGCAGATAGTACATGGGTACATTTCGGTATTTTTTTCTTAGAATAGACTATTTGTACATGTCTCCAGTGAAATCACTTTGATTAAAGAAAATCAAACGGATAATAAATTGGATAAAATATGTGGAAAAATACGTCTGCCTCTGATGGAAAAATGTAATCTTACAGATTTGCTACCACAACTAATTATTGCTTCTTCATAATGAGATGCCTACATAATTTATCTTTTTTCTTCTGATATCCTGACTGTGAAATTGTTCTCATAGGATATTAGATAATGCTAAGACCAACATTGCGTAGATGAAACTGGCCACAACCTAGAAATCCCTGCCAACAGTGAGGTAAAAACAAAGCTCTCTCTGAGAGAGTGGCTGACCAGATGCAAGCCATTCTTTTTCTTGGAGAGTTATGGGCACTCAGTATGTCAAATAAAGATAATTCTTGGGTGGAGGTTGTTTCCTTAATATTAGATTCTTTATATTTTATTTTTAGAATGAAAACCTACTGGGTTTTAACTTTGGAAAAGGAACATTGGATTTAATTGGCCTGGTATGAAGCCTAAAAGTCAGACCTCAACAAGACAAAATTTGTCATCTTTGAAATCTTTCTGCCATTATCTTCTTGTTGGCTGGCTAGTGGATTTCTCTAGCCTCAATTTCCTCATTGCTAAAATGAAAATAACACTTGGGCAGAAAAAACCCTCAAATATTGACTACTGTAGTAATTACCTCATATAACATCCCAGGGAATTATCCACAGATTTCTGGTAGCTAGTAAGAGATAGTGGCAGTCAGATGTTACAATGATACCATTCTCTTTAACTTCATCCAGAGGTCAGATCTTGCTAGTTTTATACCACAGGCCGTTAAGTGACTGGTTCATTGTGTTCTAGAATCAGAGTGTTACCTGGTAAAGACATTAGGAAACCACCACATTTATTTTTTTTTGAGATTGTACTTAAATTTTTCAAGATAATGATTCCTTACAGAGTCCTAAAAGTCTAAGATAAAATGTCTTTCACATGATACTGTGTTAGGTTGTATCTAAAAAGGCCTTTGAAAAAGGCAGTTGGAAAAGCAGTCTCTTAAAAAGATCAGAGTAAATGTACTCATTTAGTCATCCTGTTCATTTACATGTAATCTGGAATAGGGCTCACTTTTATAATTTTCAGTTTTCTTAAAGGAAATGAGATCATAATTCACGTGTGCCTGGGTTTTATGACCTTGTTTAAGAAACATATGCACAATATGCAGAATTTTTCTCTTGTTAGTACCAGCTCTCAGGAAAGAAAGGTGATCAGATAACTAATTGTTGCATGATTGCAGACTATCCATACCTTGTATAGCTGGTTCAAATCCCTTCAACATAGGAATTAGTCTCCTTTTGCAGAAGTCACTTGTCTTTTTTAAATTTTATGAGTTACAATCCTATTCATTCTACAAACATTGTTTAAGCTACTACTATGTGTTAACCACTGTTGTAAATGCTGGGGATAGTACAGTGAATAGGACAGATTAGTTCTAGTTCTCGTAGAGTTTAGATTTAGTGGAACAGATGAATGATTTACAAGTAAGAAAATAAATAGGACGATCTCAAAGACAGTGGTACAAAGAAATAGGGTAAGAGCAACTTTGAAGGATGGGTGCTTCAGATTGAGTGGTACTGACAGGTCTCTCTGTGGAGGTAGCATTTGAATAGGTGCTGATGAGTAGGAGTAGCCCTTTGAAGCTCTGGGGCCCAAGGCAAAAATCATAAGATGAGCTTTCATCAGGGGAGGAAAAGAAAGCTCTGTATTAGTACTCTCAGAGAATCAATACAGAACAGTGTATACTGAATCGCTTAAATGGCAGAAATGTATTGTCTCACAGTTGTGGAGGGTGAGTAGTCCAAGATAAAGTTGGAAGCAAAATAGTTTCATTCTGAGGACTTCTTTGTCTTATAGGTGGCCTCCTTCTCATTGGACACACATGACCTCTTCTTTGCAGTCGTGAGACTTCTTTGAAGTCTCTCCTTGTCTTCTTACAAACTTACCAATGCTATGGGATTTCAGACCCCACACTCATTTAACCTTAACTATAGTCTCAGGGCCCTATCTTCAGAATATAGTTATATTGGGTGTTAGTGTCTGAGCATATGAATTAGGCATGGAAAGGGGAGAAGGGTTCACCAGCTTATAGCCTCTAGTAAGGCATAATTAGTGAAGTAGAGATTGCTTAAGATATAAGTAGAGAAGTAGAGAGGAATAGATTCTGCAAGATTTTTTTAGACTATTCTAAGACTGATTTTATCTTAAATGATGGGGACTCATTGAGGAGCTGTAAAGCATATAAACAAAATCTAACTTACAGCTAGGAATAATTACTATGTTGGATCTATGAAATAGTCAATATAAATGGAAAGATTTAAACAAGAAAACCAGTTTGCTACTTTCATAGTCAAAAGCAAAACTGATGGTGACCTTGAGGCGGACAGTGGTATTAAGAAGGGTGGCATAAGTGATCTGAAGTTAGACATGTCATAGATGTAGAGTCGACAGTTTGCTAATAGATTGGTTGAGAAGAATGGTAGGCATAATAGAAGTTAAATATTCTGGACTTAATTATAAGCTACTGGTTATTAGAAACAACATTTGCTAAGACAGAGAAGACAGAAAGAAAAATAGTTTGGAGTTAGGATGAGTAGGACTGAATCCAGAATTTTGTTTTGTAAGTCTTGAGGGACCTTCCCAGGTATTGAAGTGTAGGTGTCAAATAGGCAGTTGTATTTAGAAATCTTGAGTTGTTAGTAGTGTTAACAATTTTACAGTCATCGGCATATACATAGTGTTAAACCCAATTTTAGAGTCATTTGCATATACTTAGTGTTAAACCCATTGTACTAAATGAGATTGCCTAGGGAGAAAGTTTAGATGACAACAAAGAGAATCTCAGAATTAAATCTTGGAACACCTCACTTACAAAGCCAATGTAAGAGGAGCCATCATAGAGAATCTAACATGGCTATTGAGATGGAAAGAGAACCAAAAGAATGCAGTGCTATGCTTTGGAAGCTAAGAGAAGCAAGGTGTCTGGAAGGGAATAGTCACTTGTGTGAAACGCTACTGGGAAGGTAAGGTGAGCACAAAAATGGACAAATGTATCTGGTAACATGGAAGTGATTAGTGGCCTTTCTTAGCTGATTTCAGTGGAGTGGTATTGGTGGAAAACATGTAAGAGTAGATTGAAGACAAATTGGGAGCTATGGAATTGGGAACAGACAATATAGACAGGGTTTTAAAACACAGAATTTATCTTAGATCCACCTGTGGAACTTTGGAAATTGTGTCTGATCCCATAACTGTCTAATCTCAAATCAATTAGATCCTCTAGGTGGATTTAGGAGCAAATTTTTCTATAACTGTTTTAGTGTATGTGAAGGAGAGCAGAGGTGACTACCCAGTAAGAAAAGTATTTTTTATTATTGTAATTATTGTATTTTTGATGATATATATTTATCAGAAATACTAAATTTATTTATATAATCATGAGGAAGGCCTAGTAGAGAGAGAGAAATTGGTGGTTGGGGATGAAGACAAACAATAGCAGGAGGAGAGTCCGAGGAGGCCAGAGGGTCAGATTGTAATATCAGGTGTAAGATCATCTGTTAGCAGAGGGTAGGCATTTTTATTTTCCACCTCTGGAGGAATTGATTTTGCCAGTTTGCAGTGGTATCAATAGTTTGATCCTGAATGGAAAAATTATGAAACAGTTTTTAGAACTTAATGCATTTAAAAATCAATTTTATTTTTTAATTAATTTATTTGTAATTGTGGTGATATTAGGATACCTGCATCAGGTATTACCACCATAGTACACCCACCGCCAAGTCGTCCATAGGCCATACCATAATCCATACCATAGTCCATCTTTATCTTATCCCTCCCCACCACTTTCCCCTTTAGATGCTTCAGTTTTATAGTCAACTTTCAAGGGTTAGTTCAAAAATAATTTTCAAACTGCCCTTATTTTTTATCTTTAATATTTTTTTAAGAATTAAAAAAGTTCTCATCATATTAGTGCTTTGTTAGGCCTAATTTCCCATTGAAATATTAGTCTCTTGAGGCCATATGATCAAGAGGCTGGGCAAAACAGAAATACTCTTGTCCTATATTGACTTAAGTAGGAATAAGCTATTCGATACAGAGTTTTTTAAAGTTTAAGAACATATGCTTAAGCACTTAGACCTGACATACATAAAAAACCTTAGCAAAATGAAAGTTTATTGCATAAGATCATAGTTATTCATTTATTGTAACATATTAGAAAGGAAGCAATACTTTTATCAAGGTTGAAGAATACAGAAAGTTACATTTGGTGAATATTTCAGACATCTATGTGAAGATTCTAAAGTTTAATGGCTTTATAAATAACAAATAAGGCCTACATTATAAGAAAGTGACTTAATTTATACAAAGTGTATGGTTTAACACAAAAGTCTCAAGAGTCATAAAGTTGAGTGAGATTGTATTACTATAATAACTTGAAGTTTGTCTAGTTAAAGTAGAGAATAAAACTTGCTCATGTTAATAATCTTAAAGGTATCAAAGCCTGATGGTGTGGAAGAATTCACTATTCTCTCTGCTTCATTGAATTATTTGCATGGTTGCAAATTTCCCTAGTAACTACAGGTAATAGAAAACAGATTTTTGGTCCCTAAAGCCCTATTAAGAAGAGGTTTACAGGTTATTACAAAATTCATGCAAATATTTATCCACAAGTACATTTACCACAGTGTCATTTGTAATACTGTACAGGAATAAGATCTGACAATAGGAGACTGAGTAACCTAATAATGAAACATATAATAGGTTATCAAGCAGCCATTAAAATATTTGCAAATAATTATGAAATTGCTTAGGAAAAACAGGTTTTATATAAAAACTATAATTGCAAATAAATAGTGTGTTTTCACCTGGATGAAAAATACATAGAAAATAAATAGTGGAAAGTGATAGAATGTTACTTTTGTTTATTTCTGTGGTAGTGGAACTCTATGATTAATGCTGTATTTTTCTTCTTTTTCTGTATACTTAAAACTTTTCACAGTACACAGTACTCTGTTTTAAAAAAAAGTCATACATCGTATAGGTGAACTCAACTCATGAAAACAATAAAATGTCGTTTAACTATTTTTTCCTTTCAGCATACGGGAAAAGAAGCGAAAAGACAAAATTTTGGTCATTCATTTAATCATTAATATCACACTAAAACTAGTTTTTAAAACATGTGGTTTTTTTAAAGGACACTATTTCCAGGAACTAAGATAAGCTAAAATTGAATTTTGGCTTTAAAAGCTGAAAACATTTTACTAAGTATTTTAATGCCAAAGTCAATTAGAGTCATGGAAACATTATGAAAAATGAATAATGTGCACAAAGAATCCCTCGGTTTATAATAAAGCTTCAGCACTTGTAATTTATCACCAGATGCTGATGCTGAGACTAAGACATCTGGCATAATAGATGAGGAAACACACTAATTAAAAAGGGAAAAAAACCATTGAATTTAGCCATTTTAATAATCAAACTAAATACAGAAATGACACAATAAAGTTGAAGTTTATTTTAGATGTGTGTACTGGCATTTTTTAATAGAGATGAATCTGAATGACACCATTGTTTTTCTATTCCTTTTTTTTTTTTATTCTGTCTCTCCATGTCTCAGTCATTTGAAACCTTGAAGATAATTTAAAGATCATCTAACTTAGCCCCATAATTTAATAAGAAGGAAAACAATTTTAGAAAGATATATCCTTGGATGAAGATCACAAAGGTATTAAAGGGCAAAACAATCTTACACCCTTTCCCCCATCCCTAGATTTTTTGTCATCTAGATTCTTACGTAAAAATCTTACCTGCTTTTAAAATAAATTAGCATCTGTTGTTTACATTTAAAATTTTTAATTTTTAACACTTTTTCTTACAAAATAGATAAGGGTACAATGCAAAGAATGATGACAAATCCTCTTCCATATTGATACAAATCTCACTTGGGCCTTGTAATAGTAGCTTATAAGCACCACTGGAGAACTATGTTAAAGACCTTCAAAATTTTAAAATGGAGTATGAGTAATAACAAAAATACTCAGGGTTCTGTAGGCTTTATGTGCATTTTGCCTTGTTTTATTTGTTTAAGGCTTTTTATGTTAAGGCAGATTTCATGCGTCTGAGTGCCATATTTTTTCTCTTGAGTTGTAAGACTGCAACTGTGTTCAGACATGCTCCAACTCCTTCAATCCTGTTTGATTTCCTGCTTCAGGCATATAAACTCAGTGAATTTACCAGTTATAACAGTGCATTCCTAGACTGCATAGATTGGGGCTGTGACCAAGAGGCAAATCCTCCATTTTGCAAATTGAAAAAATTATTTAAGTATATTGCTGAAGCTATTTAGTTATCTGCTGAATTTCCATTGTTCAGAAATTCTTATACAGATATTTTATCCACATCTCTGCTTGATGAAGAGAATACATTATGTTTTTAACCTAGAGAAGTTGTTGTAGCAGTTGTTTTTTTTTTTTTTTTTGAATCTTAATTAAGTATATTGCCTTTTTGTCCTTAAGAGCATATGGGAGATGGTTAAATATGTTTACAATGAGATGTGAGCTGAGGACTCTAGCTTAGTACAAAGAAAAGTGATGAGCATTTAGAGATTTTAGGAGTCATTACCAGAGAGAAGACTTTAAATTAAAGCTTAACTATAAACTTTAAAAATCCGTATCAGAAAAAGGGCAGGGAAACCTTAATCTAATTGTGATTTAATTCTGGACAAAGTAGGTAGTGTTGATTTCCAGTACCCTAGTACACTAAGTGAGGGCTCTCTTTACATAATTGTTTCATTAGTTTGATTCATACATGCAGAAAAACACCATTCAACTGGTCCTTTCAGATTTAAAGAAAATAGTTTTCCTGCTAAAATGTCAATTCCTCTCTGAGATTTGAACTAACAAAATGATCAGCTTACACTACACATTGAAATGTTCCAACCTATAAATTTTTTTCATTGGCCTAGTTTTGAATCTTTCAAAGAGACAGAGAGATAAATAACAAATTTAATAGACTAGTAATGATTTAATTCATTTTAATGATTCAATCTGATCAGTTATTTAGAATACAGTCATTCATTCCCTGGACCATCAAGTATAAAGACAGTTAGTGTTCTCAGAGATAAAACTTAGGACTCTGGTAAGAAGGCAGGTCGATAACGACCTCTACAAAATTAGGTTCATGTCCCAGACTCCTAGTTAAGATCAAAATCACTAAAACATCAGTGTTTAAAGCAGGGAATGGTTTATTGCCAGTCAGCAAGGAGACTGGAAAAAACATTCAAATCTGCCTCCATGATAAAGAAAGGAAACCAGGGTGTAAAGGTTTGGGAACTAGGGCTGTGAACAAAGGGCTTAGAAATGTGGACTTAACTGAAATTCATTTGTTAGTGATAGGCACTTCATACATGAAGTATGAGATGCTTTTTAATATCTGTTCATGCAACTCTGTGTAGCCTCTTCCTTTTCTATGGCCTCAGTGTCCAGCCAGCTGTGGGACTCAGCTCATAGTTGATATGCCTCCAGTCATGGTTGTATCTGTAAAAACCAAGTCCCATGGATAAAGCCTAGAAATTTTTTTTTTTTTCCTTTCTTGTACGGTAGGATATTTGACCAGTTTAACCACGCTATCTCAGTTGTAAGGTGACCTGCCTGTAATAGGACAGAGACACCTATGGGGAGCAAAGGGCAAAGGAGAAGCAGAGTCAGGCCATTGCACCTGAGCCTCACCCCTCAGGAGGAACCTGAGACCATTTATTCATTCATTCATTCATTCATTCATTCATTCATTTATTTGCTCCTTCCAGGAGAACCTAGAACATGCTTCTCTCTGTTTATCACAGTCTTTCTCTAAAAGAAGATGATGTAAGGAATTAGCTGTAACCACTAGCCTAAGGAATTTATCACTGAGAAAGGACAAGAACGTGGACACTAATGCCGGAAGACACACAAAGCAGGGCTGCCATCAAGATCCTGGCTTCAGGAATCAATCAATTTATTTATTCTTCCCTTTCCCGTTCACTTCATGGAGGTCAGAGTAACTTGACATTTATAATGCAATTGTCAAACCACATACAAAGTAGGTAAATTGTGGTCTTCTTGATATGCTCTTAGCAGAGCAAGTGTTTTCTTTCCCAGCTATTTCCAGCTACTCTTTCATCAGGAATAACAAATCCAACCACAGGCTTTTGAGTTTTAAAAGGGAAAGACTTCCATCTACTGGATTCTTTTAGTAATAAAAAGTATGGTAGTATCAGATTTTTTTTTTTTTAGTATCAGCAATACATAACCTTGCACCATCCACTTAGAATTCATCATTCTTCTAAATTGCAATTTATTTAAAGAATCTAGTCATTAACAAACAGATTCAGAGTTTACAAAAAATAGACCCCACATTATGTCATATAAGGGAGTCAAACGAAATATGTAATTTGTCTCTTTTTCCATTTGGAGAACAGTGATATGGAGCTGTTATATAACCAAAAAGTTACAGTTATTAAGAAAATCCATAATAAAAATAACTTTACTGGGAATATGAAAATTTTTTTTATACAGATAATCACCTCACTTTTTTTCTTGCCTAAACATTATCTTACTTTTCGTGTACGAATACTATTTCCATTAGAGTGCTTCTTTTGGGAGCTCAGCTAATGATGCTTAGTGATATAGCTCCCTGCTTAGATGTCACATTACACAGTTAAATCATTTTAGGGTTCCTTTGGGGGCAAAGCTACTACATTGAACTACACTAGAGAAGACATATATATGTACATATATACATATGTATATGCATGTATACATACATATATGTACAAATATATAGATTAAGACAAATTAGGAAATACACTTTTTCTGTAATCTTTCATTGAGTCAGTACAAAGTAGAGACTCCCTTTTTTTAAAAAAAGTAGAATTGGATTTTTTAAAGTGAAGAATTTGCTTTTATTTAGAACAAATTCAGTTAATAGAAGCCATATGTATATGCAGCATAATTTTATGTTTCTGTGAACTCCCACTTTTGTAATCCTATTATGTCTAAACCATACACCAAATGAAAATGAGCAAAAGGGGTTTTCCTGGCAGTGCAGAGGTTAAAGTCTCAGCACTATCAAGCTAGTGCCAGCCAAGCTATGGGCAGCCACTGCAGCATGAGTTCCATAGTGGGCCAGGGAGCGACTCACAGGGAGCGACTCACCCACTGCTCCCCTCAGCAGTGGATTTCAATAGATCCACCTGTTCTGCTCCCCATTCTGTTTCTGGTAAATCCTCTTAACTGCCCTATGCATTTTGCTATACCCCAGTTCTTGTATACATATAGAAATATATCTTTCTTTAAAAAAAAAAGGAAAATGAGCAAAAAATAGCAAACTAATGTTGTCCATTTATAACTGTGGGAATGACAATGACCTAGAAAATAAGATAAAATGTATAAAACATGGCCAGTTTTTTTTATTTCAAACTTATAGCTATGAGGGCAGTGTGAGGGAGGTCTCCATCCTGTAAAATTAGGGTGAGATATAAAGCCAAGAAAATCTCTAATATATGTCTCAGGAGCTACAAAAAATATGTAAAGATCCCTAGGTGAGTTTTATATGATTTTAATAATTCCTTCCTTTATAAATTAATGAAGATATTATTTCACACTTGAAAATTGATAAAACTTGCTAATGCAGATTTCTGTTTAGGGATCTTATAGACTCATTTCAAAAACTGTTAGTCCTAGAACCTGGAATACACTGGGATGTTAGAATCTATCCAGTTGAGATATAAACTTACAATGGCATCCAAAGAATTTCCTAAAATGGGACCCTGGTGAGAATAATAGGTAATGTACAGTTTGTACTTAAATATATATTAAATTGGTATTATATGCAACAAGTTTTAAGTAGTAAGCAATGACATAGCTCCTTAGCAACAACCTGTTTTCGCCCTGTGGTTTCCTCTTTTTGAGTTGTCTGGGTTTTGTCCTATTTTTTGGTACCAACCTTTTTCACATAAATATGGAATACGCTGCTTGACGCTAGGAATTTTTAATTTTACTTTTACATTAGAAAATTTCCAAATTTCCGGAGAAACAGAGAAATCATCTTTTATTTTGCACTTGCCCTAGTAATATTATCAAATCTATAGCACCTAAGTTTAGCAACAAAGAAGAACCACTCTGATGAAGAATCACTTTTGTCTACGCAGGAATCTTTAATTATTTAAGAGATTTTATAAAAGAAATAAAAAATAAACACATGGGAGTAGTTAATCTGACTTAAAAGTAATAATTATTCATGATTCACTTAAACATTTATTGATTATTTCATATTTTCCAAGCATTCTTCTAAGTCCTGGACATATAAAAATACATAAAATGGGGGGAAAATCCATCTCTTCATGAAGCTTGCTCTGTAAAGATAGATAATGGAAAAGAGATAATTAAATATGATTATAACTAAGGACATTAGTAGGTAAGGGAAAGGGGCGTGACAGAGGTCAACAAAAGCCTTCCCAGAAATGACAGTGATGTGACAACACTGACTCTGACCTACTCGTGAAAGGTCAGAGAGCCTGAGGACACAGCTCCTTTTTGGGCTGTGTCTCTTTTAAAACTCAGGGCTTCAAAAGCATGCGGTTGAATTTGTGATCCCTGATGGGTTTCCTGACATAGCGTTTTGTGACTATTTTCACATGCTCCCCATCCTTTGGGAGTACTTTGCACTAGACTATGTCAATGCTAGGCAGACAGATATTTTACCTCTGGTTTCCTGTCTGGGGAACTGTCACAGGGAATGCCAATCTCTGTAAGAAAATCCCACCCTACACACCACACTTAAACAGACTCCCATTAAAGAAGCTCATAGGGATCTAAGCAGAAGTTTCTCTCCTCTGCTTGCTCAATCTTTTATTTCCTAAGAATTGCTTATTTATCAGAAACGTTACTAAACTCCCTTTTTTGGCAATCAGAAATGAACTAAGAGGTGCAGTTTTGTGTCTCTTCTCTTGACACATGGAAGAAGTGTGTAACATTTTATGTTAGGAGAATGACTTCCTCATGAATTACCTTCTAGTAGGGAAAGCATGAACTGTAGAAAATTTACTTAAAATCATTATCAACCTCTCTGATGTAGGTATATAATCTAAGAAAGTTTACACATGCATATAAATTGCATTTTATTTTGTCTAAATTAAGCAGTGCAGTGGACAGATTGATTACAACAATTTCTTATGTTGCAAAGTTGTGTATTACAAATCACATATCAACAAGTCAAGGAGTTTTCCTTAGATTAGTTATTGACCAGCTTTATGTTGTGATAATTGGATTTCATAATTAAGAATCTTCTCTCAGTACTTAAAATTTGATAAACCGATTTAAAAAAAATGTATTAAGACCCAGTCTCTGGAAAACTTCTTGTTAAACTATGTAAAACAAAAGCATAACGATACTAATTTTAGAGAACATATAGTGATTGAAATTACATAATGTGCTTAATAAATGATACCTAGCTCTTTTAAAGCAGAAAATCAGCCACAACAGCAACAACATTTTTAAGTCACCTAAATTTATGTCATTAGCCCACTTTGGTAGGACAGTGGAAAATTAATATTTGCATATGATAATACAACATTCATAGTGCCTAAGGTATTACAATATGTTCTAATGAAATAAAACCATCTGACAAAATTCATGCATATTTCTCTCCTTTTAGGAAAACTTTAAATTGGAGTGTTATTAGCAAGGTTTGATTAAATGTTCTTAGCATTTTGTTAATCTCACTATTGGTCATCTTTACAACTAGAAACCTTGGTTACACAGCTATATGTGAAAATTAAAATATTGCTTCAGTGTAAATTATTTTAAAGTAATTCATCTTTAGTTTGTTATCGTCTAAAATTCTACTTAGTCCTTCGGAAGACTTTGATTACCATACTGAATGTTTAAAAATAAATATTTTAAAATGTTATATTATTTTTATTAAGGTAATCTTGGCTTACACCGTTGTTTATATTTTAACAGTACAGGATCCCTCCTACAGGCAACATTACCATAGTGCTCCCACCACCAAAGCACCACCATGCTCCATTGTGCTCCCTCCTAACTCTGTGCTCACTCGTTTGTTACCCTTCCCCCTCTGAAAGTCTGAGTTTTGCTGTCTGCTTTCAAGGGATAGTCTTTAGGTTGGCTTTATCTAACCTTTTGTCCAGTTTCTCCTTATGACTTATTTCTCTTAGTAGTATCTCTTTCAGCTCCATCCATGTTGCTGCAAATGGCATGAACTTATCTTTTCTAAATAAACTTCTTAAAGTTAATCATCTAGAAACTATTTAAAGTGTAAAAGTTTACTAACACATTAATAATTACTGAATATAATTAAGTTGTAATGTCTGTGTTCCATAAATATTGAAATAGTAGTGGTTTATTGTGAAGCAAAAATCTATAATTATACCATATGTTCACACAAATTGAATATTCTTAAAAAAATTGTGATGAATTCTGTAGCACTGCCTTGCAGAGACCCTTTTAACACAGTAACCATTCAATATTATGCAGGTAGAAAGAAAATGCAGGATTAAGGCCTACGGTATTAAAATTGCTGAGTTCAAGAAATATTGATAAAATACAAACAAAATATTGATTAAATACAAACAAAATAGTTTGTTACTTACTATAACAGAAGTAGCAAATATCTCAGTCCATGACAAAAATCACTTTAAATTTTCCCAATCTAGCAGAAGAAATATAATTCCCATTTGTACCTAAAAAAATTTAAAAAGTAAAATAAATGACTGTAACCTGTCATTTGATATGGAATACTTTGTGTCAGTTTTTATAACTGACCAGGTGTTCATACATAATAATAATTAAATTTTTTGAGCTCTAGCTCTGTGACACAGCCCTTCATATACATTATATCATATATTTCTTCATGATCATACAGCAAAGTAGATACAATTATTTCTATTCCATTTTCCATGAGAATAAATAGCTTATCTGAAGTTATATTGGTAAGATATAATGGACCTGAATTCATACTCAGATGGAGTATTTTATAGATGAAATACTTAAATTAGTCATCTAAGTCTCCATTTTCTAGTTTTCAGCTAGCTTTATAGATTCTAGCATGCTATTTGGAAAAAAAATGGTACATGTCTTTATGCATTCTTTTATTCTTTTTATTGAAGTAACATTACATTATAACATTATGTAAGTTTCAGATGTGGATAATTATTCCTCAACATCTATATATACAAATTAAGCTCACTGCTAAAGCTCCAATTTATAAATGATTATGTATTATTTCCAGATGTTCAATTAAAAAAGTCTTAAATAAGATTGATAAAGAACTTACTATAATTAGCACCCAAAAGAAGACATCTCACATATAGAATTTAAAGTAAAACAAAATTTATATTAATTATCTATGGATGTATAACAAATTATCACAAATTCAGTGGCTTATAACCACATACATTTATTATCTCACAATTTCTGTGGGTCAGGAGACCAGGCACAGCGTAGCTAACAGCCTTCTGCTTCAGGGTCTCTGACATGGCTGCAGGGAACAGGCAGACAAAATTGCAGTCTCATCTCAAGACTGGAGAAGGACTTGCTTTTAAGTTTATATGATTTGTTAACACATTTAGTTCCTTGCAGATTGTCAAACTGAGAGCTTCGTTCCTTGCTGACTATTGATCAGTGGTTTCCTGCATGTTCTTCACAGGGCAGCTAACAAAAAAAAAAAAAAAAAACAACAACAAAAAACACTTAATTCACCAAAGGCAATAGAGAGTCAATAGAGAATCTCTAGCAAGGTAAAAATCACAATCTTGTGTAACATAATGGTAGTGACATCCCCTCACCTTGTCAGACTTTCTTGGTTAGAAGCAAATCACAGGTTACACTCACTTTCAAGGAAGAGGAACCACACAATGGCATGCTGTCAAGAAATAGGGATAATTAGAGCTATATTGACCTGTCTGCCATGGAAACTCATACAAAAGTACAGAAGTGAATAGTCCTTGGTAAAAGACAAAGAGAAGCAAACTTTTTATCAATGTTCCTAAAAATAAAACCAGAAGGCATTTCTTATAATGTTCATTCAGCTCCATCCCATCCACATTTCATAACCGTTTTAGCTCAGTGATCATTTCCACCAAGAAACCTTCCTGACTTGCCCTTCCCTAACCACCTGAGGATTTATTCCCTACCTCATACTGTCATAACCCAACACCTCTAAAATACATTTTTAATTTCACACTTGGTAAATTTCATTCCCATATAGAAACTATATGGATTTTGTTCATTATTTTATCCTTACAGCCCAACATAAAAATGGAAACTTGTTGAGTGAAGGAACAGTTATGGGCACTGACCTACAAGCCCAGACACAAAGACTTTAATGCAACAAGCGTTCTCATTTATGAGCTGTGCTACTCCGCACAGGTCCAGTCAACTTTGCTGAGTCTTAGAGGGTTTCCCTCTGTGAAAGGTCAATTTGAATTCAAACAGTTATACTTTTTTGTTTGTTTGTTTCTTTGTTTTAAAGATGTTATTTATTTATTCAGACAGGAGCTGGTGTACAGGCCAGAGGCAGGGTAAGAGAGGATTTACCAGAGACAGAGCAGGGAGAAGAACAGGCAGATCGACTGAAACACACTGCTGAGGGGAGCAGTGGGCAAGGCAGGAGAGGTCTGCCACGCCATGTGGGTCCCTTCTCTGGCCAGGGATTGAACGCGCACTGCAGTGGCTGCAAAAGCTCCGCAGGGCGGTGCTCAACCCCTTGCACCACCAGGGAGGCCCCAAACAGTTAGATTTTTGATGCAATTTTGTGACTTTATACAATTGTTGAAGAGTAAACTTTTACTTCATTCAAATTTTTAAGAGCTTTCAGTAATTACCTCCATCTTTTGACAGAAGATGTTTAATTTTTAACCTATTTGAAACTGGAAGTCAGGATAGGAGACATAAGAAGCTTAAATCAACATTTGCAAAATCACTATTTTTTAAGAAATATTTGATATTCTTTAGAGTTTGTGTATTTGAATGCCATAACTATGGTATGATTAAAATGATTTTCTTACCCTTAGAGGAATTAAACATTCACCAGAAAACAAAAACACATCACACACATGCTATTTTCTTTCAAGATGTTGGCAGGCTGCCTTCCCCTTCAATTGTCCATTTGCCTCTTTAGATCCACATGGTTTGTTGAATTAAGTGGAAGCATAGTCTTAGACCAGTGTTATCCTGAGAAAAATACAAAATGTAAAAAAAAAAGAGAGAAACACATTAGAATTCTCTATGCAATATAGTACTAGACTATTCAGTAGGAGAATATTTTAGCATCATAATAGTAGAGCTGATACACTTGGCTTGTTTTTATCATGACTGAATAGTGCTTTTATTTAACAACTGCTGGGGACTTCTATCAAGTGGTGTTAAGTCTGGTTTGTGAATTGCATCTTATGAATGCCATGAATAAACTTTGCTTTGTTTTCACTATCAAGTCTTTTGACATGACTAGTACTAGAAGATAATAAATACTACTTGGGAAACCCAGGAGCAACATGTTACTCTACCATTCCTGCAAATCATAGGTCAAATTCATGCTTATTGAAATTTTGTCATTGGTTGTTCCATAACAGTGCACAGTGTCCCAGGGTGACTAATGGTGCTCCTGTAGCCTTTTCTAGCTCCTTCATATATGATTGTTCAGGGCAGAATGGGGAAGTTGTTTAACAATGAAGGTAAATTTTTTTTTTTTAACGTTTGCATTCAAACCAGAAATCAACATCTTCTGTTAAAAGTTTTCATTTTAATCTGATTTTCTACTGTTCTTAGTAGTATATCTTCTTAGTTGAAAGGCTGTGTTACAGAATTTGAGCTTTTATTCTGTGGCATATGTGTCAAAATCACTGCAGCACACAAATGCAGACAGGGGGAAAGGGCAAGTGCAAAATGTGTGGATATTTAACTTCATTTTATTAGTACTTTGGGTTTTAAGAACTGTTTCAGTTGAGACCTTAAATGATATCTGTAGGAGTGCAGTTCTGTGGAGTCCTGAAATTGATATATGATACACTTCTCATTGAAAGGGCATCTGGGCCAAAGTTAAGCTGCTCACAACTCACTCCATTTATCTTATATGTAACAGAAGTGGGTTCAGGCTTAGAAAATGACTAGCCTACTCTTCTATCGGGAATGTGCCCTTGAGGTCCACACCCACATTAATACAACAAACAAAATGTGCAATATTTAGTGAGCATTTCTATGTATCGTATACTGTTTCTTTCTCATTAGCTCGTTTAATAATATTATAACAATTTGAAGAATTTGCTGTATCATGTCCCTTTAATAGAGGAAAAACTGATGAGTTTATACAAGTTAATCAGTATGACAATCCAGTATATGGTAGAGAAGGATTCAAACCAGGCAGTAAGAACCAGTGTCTAAGTGAACTGGTATGTTCTTAATCTCCTTTAATCACATCTACATGTATACAGAATGTTTTGTTTTCTCAATATTTTGCAAAAGGACAAATAACTTTGGGTAATATTACCTACTTTAGTGTAAATAAAAATCTTGAAGTGATATAGTGAAGTAATTCCTTATTTTTGCCTCGATGTAGACAATACCATAAAGCTGTACTTCTCAGCATTTTCAGTAGATCATTGTTGTCCAATATTTTGCAAGAGGACAGATAAATTGGGGAAATATTACCTGCTCTGGATATTCAAAATATACTATAGCACAGTAAAAATTCTAAGAAGTCCTGTGGTGAAATCACCTATTTTAACTTTGTTTCTTTTAAAATGTGACCAGATAATAAATGTTTAAGTAATTTATTTCATCTACTTTAAGCTGCCAACATTTTAAAGATCGTTTAATTATATACCACTAAGAAATAAGTTCCCAATTAAACTGTACTGTGACACTTCCTTTCATTTAGAATTATTTTTTCTTTATTAAAGAAATTCATTTAGGAATAAACTAATTCATGTAAAGCATTTTTTATCATGTCATTCTTATATATGCATGGATTTTTTAAAAATAAGCAAGGATATTGTTCATGTACTTTCTTCACATTATGAGGCTGACTCGTTTGAATCATTTTCAATGCACATTTACTGGCATGTATATGATTTTTATCCCCTGCCATTCTCAGTACCATCAACATGATTGATAATGTAGACGCTTTTAAAATATTGTTATCACTGAAGTTTTCTTCCAAGTTCCTGAAACGATTCAATAAATTTTCACCTGACAATTTTCTTTCTTTCTTCCTTATCAGAATTAACAAAGGAAAATTTCTCAGGCAATAATTAGAATGTATTTAAATGTCTGTTATTAATTACTGAAACTGCAATTGGCTAGTTAACCAACAAAGAAAAAAGTAAGTTTGCAAATGTTCAAATAGTGACAACTGCAATACAATTGGTTTATCCCCAACAGCAATTGTTAGATGCCTTTTATTATGGAATACATTACTATTTGAGACATAGTATATGAGATAATATATGTTGAGCACTGAAGAAACAGTAATACCTAACATACTGAAAAACTAGTGTTAGATAGGACATAATTTGTGAAGCATTTTATTTTGATCAATTGCACACTGAAATCAGTAGAGTAACTGTCAGTTACATCATTTATTGATAATTTATTTCAGTAAATTCAAGTTTGTACAGGATCTTGGCTCTGATCTCTCTGGAGAGAGAAAATTTGCCAAGTGGATCCAATTCTTGAAGGAATGATAAATACCACATTTTGTATTACTATCAAGGGAAAGATATCTTCATATAGGCTTTTCAGGGTTTCTCCAGTTTAATGATCCCTTTCTAGTAGAATCCACAAGAGCATGGGCTTTAGTATCAGATAGATGTGAGAGACTTTTAATCCTTCTCCTTTATTTTCTAAATAAGCTGTAGTAAGATATTTGAGATTTTAAAAATCTCAATTCTTTTATCCTTAAGCAAATCAAAACCAAATGCTATAATAGAAAAGCATATACAAAAATGTTTATTGTGCAGTTTAAGTCCCTTAAGTAATGTTATCTCTGTAATTCTGAAACTAACCATACAATGTCATGCCATGATTGTGTGAACAAATGTTTGTACTTTCCTGAAAGTGGTTTTAGATGTATTTATAAATTTTAAATTCATATGATATACTGGGTGGAATATAGAGGCATATCTTATCAGCTATAATGTTAGCAGTATTTGTAAGTTAACAGTAAACTCGTTGCTAGGAAAAACACAGCTTTCCCTTTTTCTGAGTCAACAAAAGAAATTGCTCCTGAGATTTTTTTATTAAAAACAAAACAGAGCTATATGAGGAGATACTCAAGTACTTCAGCATATTCATAATGCTGGTACAATAACAACTTCAGAGTATCATTTTTTTTATTTACTCTCTATGAAAACCAATATTTTATATTTTACAGGTGTCAAGATGCTGTCATCTAAATATATAGTCATAATGTTATACTAAGTTGATGTGACCTATAGATTGGTCAGTCAAAGCTATATGAGAAAACTGGTTAATGTCCTTTATTAAAGTAAACTGGAACTTGTGAATCATTGTGTGTATAAAGGACAAAAAGTAACATAGATATCCCTGCCTAACCTCAGGGTCCTAGGAAATGTGGAAGAGTATGTGAACTATCTGGTCAGCATTACTATCTCTGACATCACATCTCACTATTAAGTAGGAAAATGTGCTACAGAGGGAAAAGTCATCCTCACCAGAATATTACAAGAAATCAATAATGTTTTGGAGCACTTCTAAAGTTGATTTAAAGCAATGATCCTGGACTAAGACAAAACCCCAATTGCAGTTGTAATGCCAGAATGGGCTTTCCAATGCTTGGGCAAAAATTATTTTGCTTTCTTGGTTAATTTCTGTCATTCTGCACCAGACATCCTTTATCAAATAGGATGCCAACAATTAGTATGGTCTCTTGAATATGTAAATTATATGCAAATGAAACTTCAAATTTACTTCCAATCAGAAAACTATTCATAAAACCCCTGAAGGAAAAATATTGCAGCACCAGGACTGCTAAATCTTAAGATGATTTAAAAAAGGGAGGATACTAACATATAAATAAGTCATTGCTATTAAATTTTCCCACTAAAATGGAACCAGAATAGTAATACTGTTGCACAGTGCTTTCAGAGGATGTAGTTTCTTTTCTGGATGTGAAAACATCTTATATGATTTTGAAGACTGTTCGATTATATTATTTAAATTACTACACTTAAAAAAATGAACAATTCTTTTAGTGATCTGCTTTGTAAATATTTCTAAACCTCTTCTTTTGAAGGTTTAACTTCAGATAGGAAATTATGGATAGAATTACATTGAAAGCATGGGCCTCCCTGGTAGCACAATGGGTTAAGCAAAGCACTATGAAGCAAACTGCAGCCATTGCAGCATGAGTTCGATCCCTGCCACTGGGGAGGTGACCCATATGGCACAGCACCTCTCCTGCCTCACCTACTGATGTCCTCAGCACTGTGCTTCGGTTTATCTGTCTGTTCTGTTCCCTACTCTGTCTCTCATGGATCCTCTCACCTTCCCACACCTTTGGCCTGTACCCTAGTGCATTATATGCATAAATAAATAAATCTTTTTAAAAGAAGAATTATATTGAAAGCAAATATTTATCTGTTTAAAAAACCCAAAGACCTTGTTGTTTTCTGTCTAAACAACAGCCTGAAAAATCAATATTTTCTTTTGGAAGGAAATTGTTCAGCTGCTTAGGCATTATCTGAATTTTTTTTAAAACAGTAAGGCAATAAATTTTAGAAAAACAAAAATTTGGAAAGGAAAGTGCAGAGAGGACAAGTATTATGTGATAGGGTTTTTGAGTATTATCAATTTTGAATATAGTAACCCAAATAATGAAATTACAAGAAGATATTTTGGTTATCTAAAGATTTGTTCCTCATTTTACAGAATGGTTGATTGTTTTAGCAGGCTCTTAATTTTGGGAAATTACTTTATGCACAAATTCTGGTTGCTTGTTGGTCTTACACAAGTTACATATTGACACCTTTTCAAAATAATTGTAATTGTATAGTAATTTCAGCCGAATTTGATGTATTGATTTTATCTATTTATGCAATGATAATAATGAACAAGTCATGTGTATAGCTTTTCATATAAAAATTAGAGGTGTTAATGTTTTTTTAATTTTCTGACTACAAAGCATCATTTTATGGTCTTTAATAGAAGCATTCATTTTGATTTCATATATTCTGTTACTGTTGAATGTAAAATTAACTAATTATAGTATACATAAGTAAATATAAGTATATTTTATGTTAGTTGTTTTATGCGTATTTACTAGCTCGCTATTCAAAGATTTGAAGTAGCTTACATTAATTTATAAAACAGGAAAAAATCAATAATGAATAGACTAGGTCACTGGTAAACCCAGTTATATAAAAAAACCCAGTTATAATAAAAGTTTATGAAGAAGGAAAAATCAGAACACGTAAGTACCATCCATTGTAAGGACTGTATTTATATAGATTTCTCTTGTAATCTACAGGTGGTGAATAAATGATAGTGTAGGGAGAATATTATTATTAGCAAAAACATTGCAGCTCTTGAAATTTTTATTAAAGGGAACCAACCACATTATCTAGCAGCTCAGTTAAGTTTTATTATGAGATTCTAAATTAATACCAATTTGTATTTAGTTGACTAATTATTCAATCTAAGAATTACAAGTCCTTTGTGATAAATATTTGCATCTGAAAATTAATAACCAATGGAAAAACTGGGTTTTTTAGTCTGTTTAATGTACTAATTAGATGATAGCAAGAAAATCAGTGTAGTAGCTGCAGCATATGCAATTGAATTTGATGGAACTATAATTATAGAGAAAAAACTGATAGCAAAGTAAATAGAGTGAAACAGTGCTAAAACAAAAATAGCACAAATGACATGTGTGTTTCTCTGAAAAATTCCAGGTGTTGTCAAAGTGGATTATGGAGATGTGTCAGTCAGAAAAACACTAAGAGAAAATCTGAAGTGTAAGCCCTTTTCTTGGTACCTAGAAAACATCTACCCGGACTCCCAGATCCCAAGGCGTTATTACTCACTTGGTGAGGTATGAATTATTTATTTTGGTTAAGTTATAAATATATTTTTCAAATGGAGAAATTTCCAAAGAACCCATTATTTTTCAGGTTATGAATACAATGCTTTAAGGTTTTCAAAATAAATCTATTTTAAATGACTTTTCATATTTTACAAAGACTGTATGGTCTTCATCATAGGATTTGTAAAAGTAAGGGGATAATTTTAGACTGAATGAATAGTATTTTCTTGTTGTTTTTTTACTAACAGTTCTGAAACTTTGGTTATACTAATATTATACTCTTAAAAATTAATGTGAACCACAAAGAACATTTGTCCTTATGGGTTATAGCTATTAATATTTACTGTTTTGAAATTAAAACTGAGAACGTGAAAACCTATTTATTAATTCATTAAAATGATGTAACAATCCATAACATATTAATAGAAGTAACATTTTAAAACAATTTCCAAAGTAAAATCAAATTGTAAAAAGATTAGTATTTGTATTTTATAAGATGCATTAATATCTGGCTTAATAGAAGATACCTGTATTTTTATTTCTGCTTTGATATTCAAACTATTATTATATCACCCACTATTTAGATTCTGGAAGATTCCTGGTATATACATGAGAAGAGTGAAACTGCAAATAATATCTTGTCAGTATTACTAAAATTGTATTGAGTTTGTGGATCTACTGAGAAACATTTATCTGCAGCATTCTTTTCCAAAATATATAGAATCAGTAGAAATACACATCTGATTTTTAAAAAGGCACAGTTGATTTAATCATAACTATAGAAACACATAATATATGTTCTGTTGCTGCAAGTAAGATGTATTACTTTATGAATTAGATGTTCCATATTGGTAATTTCTTACTTACTAGAAATTAGGTTTGGGCATCAAAACTAAGTTAACATGGGCTATAATTAAGGTTTTTCAGCAATAATATAATACGTTTGGAAAGTAATTATAACATTTGTTTTTAGATTGAAACTGGAATTTTGTAGGTCATAATGGTGGAATATATAAAATTCAATTGTATTTGATACATTTTTTGATTCACTTGCAAAAGTAAAATCTGCAAACCTCTCCATAACTTTATTTTCTCTATAACTTTAATTCATAAACATACTTTACTTATGGTTAACTCTAAAGTCCTTTTTTAAACATTCAAGTAGAACATAATCTTAGCTTAATTGTTTTTGAAAGTGTTTTTTTCTATACTCTATCCATGCCCTATTTGCCAAATTTCCATTTCTTCATTAGTCATGTAAATATTTCTGTATAGAATCTCTGTTCACATACATTTAACCTTAATGGAATGAAGAAGTTTATGTGTAATAACAATGAATTCACCCATTTCTAGGTGAGTACTTTCAGTCAGTTAATGGTCCTGTGCCTCAGGATTGGTTTTCTTTTTTTAATTATTATTTTATATTGGATGATTTTCCTTGTTTTCCAGTATGTAATATTCCCCTGCTAGCACTGATGTCACACGGATTTATAGTCAATGCTTAAAATACACAAAGCTACTTTTAAAACAAGAACACCTTACAGAATAGTTATTATAATCTGGTTCTATAAAAGCTCCCCAGTGAAATATCTAATATACTCATCATTTCTTCACTGAAAAGTCTTTTGAGCCTAGATATTTATATTTTTAGTAAAAATCCAATTTTATGCTTTTCTGGAATACATCAATAAATACTAATAAACTGACTTTCTGAGAAACTAAAAAGAGACTTTAGTGTGGCCAGATTCCTTTTGTGTAACCTACAAATTTTGTATTAACTGTATTCTCAAATATATCAGGTGGTCATATTTAAATTTACAGAAATATTTTGAAAAGATTTTAAAGAATGAGATTGTGCCTTTCTTGGATGTTAAAATATAAGAGACAGCAGGTTGTGTTGGAAAACCCCACATCCTGGAGTCAGACAAGCAAAGCTTAAATTCTGGCTTCAAAGCTTATGACTTGAATTATACTAGCTATCTTCTTCTACCTGTCAGCACCTTAAAGTTAATTATGCAGGGTGATAGTGATCTTGAAGATACAGAGCACCCAGTGCAATGCCCTGTAAGAAGTAGTATCAGTACCAGAAGTTATAGTTATTGTGGTTATTATAGCTACCATTTATTGACTTCTTACCGTATCTATTATATTAGTGCTTTGTAACATTTGTATTGTTTAAAAATCACAATTCCCTGACTTGAGTTCACTAATTAAACTTTGAAACTTACATGTAAATAGTTTATGTGATTGACCTTTGGGTCATAGAGATAGCTAACTACTGGATTCAGAATCCAAATATGTATTAGTATGACAAAGTTACTTCCTATAGTGTAATCATTCATAATGTCTCTGCTATATAAGAACTTGAGCTGGAACTTATGTTATGTGCTAAGGATTCAAAGTCAAGTATGAAAAAACTTTTACTCTTAAGTCATTATACTAAAATGGGGGATAGGGTGGGGAAGCAAGAGAGACACAATTGGGTAAGAAATTCAAATAAAGTGCTACATGAGTTATATCAGCATGTTATGAACTACTGTTTTGAAACCCATTAAATTGAAAAATCCATGAGATATATTAAATTTTGAAGTTGCTGGGATATTAATGTACTGTAGTTTTCCACTTTAAAACTAGCCTTAACAAGATGCAATTGAGCATTTGTTCCCATGGAAACAGGACAAATTCACCAAGCATATTTCCCAATTCAATTTTGCATAGTCATGTATACATAATTTAAAATGAACATTTTGATAATAAGTTTGGAATGGACATTAGTTATTTACTATATATATCTTACTGCATGTCATTAATCATTATTGGAAATCATATGTAAAAACTTCTTTTTTTCTTCAGTGTATAAAGACATTTTCTCTCAAAATAGTTATAAGCTCACAATGGTATCATGTATTCAAACTACTTATCAAGACAATAAGAGTATTTCTTTGTAATATATTCATATGCACTCCTCATTTGATTTCAAGTGAAATTGTTAGGACTTAGCAATTTACAACTTCCCTACATTTCAATGTTTTTCAAATTCTTTATTTTTAATAGTGCACTATATTGGTGACTATAAACAGTTATCTGTCTAATTCTCTTTATAACTTCCTCAGATTATTGAAAGATAGAGGTAAATACAGTATTCAGCTTTTCTATTAGTATATATTATCACAACAAAATAATCATCTGTAGTTCTATCAGACTGCTGTATCTTAATTTTTTATGTTTGCATTTTGCTCAGGTAATTGAAATATTACTTTATCCAGCCCATGAATTACATGCAATTTCCAATGGGAAATTAAAAGCTGTTCAATTGCTTCGAACTAAAGCCTTTAAGTAGCTTAATGAAGCATGTGCCTTTTAGACTCAGTAAGCAGATCATAATGAAATAAGGAAATCGAGCTTTTTGCAGCATTAAATTCTCTCTTAACCAGCCCTTTAGCTTATTTGGATTTAGCATGCCAGGCTCTCGTCTTGTAAATATAAATGCTAATTTAAGTATAAAATTGAAAAATAACATTCTAAAGTAATAATCCTCCATGCCCGATTTTTGGCATTCTTGGGAGAAAAAAATGTATCATGAGTTATATAGAAGACAGGACGATCAGGACAAGGGAATGTACAGGAGGATTCTGGGAGTGGATACTCTTTGGAACTTGATATTTGCATTAGAAGGTGTTTTAACATTAATCTGTGTGCTTTACTTTGCCTGCTTGACCTCAGTTCTTCTTTTTTTCTTGGATTCTTTAACCTGAGTACATAGTTGAGGACTTACACTTAGGGGTTTTGTATTCTTTAAATATTATTGAAGAGAAAGTTTAAATAACTAAAAATAGACATCTGTGAAGCTGCAAGATTGAAGGGATTAAATGTAAAATCAGTTACTGCCAAGTGCAGAGACTAAGCCACTAATAGCTTTACCCTCTCTGTTGGAAAGCAAATCTATTTATAGGTACACAGTCTTTTTGACCCTTGAATAGGATAACTAACAAGGAAGTTTCATTTTAAGATGACTTACACAAATGGAAGTATTTTCTTTCCATAACTCCTGGAAACACTGTGGATAATTTTTATCTAGAAGTTTATGAATATTCATATATATAGGCTGACTGTATTGCTCTAAATCAGTTGCTAATCTTAAATAATCAACCTTAAAAAAATATAGGTCTGGGTAACCCACTTGTGAACAAAATGAACAATTTTATTATCTGAAGAGATTTTTTTTTTTTTACAATGCTGGTAATTAGACTAGAACTAATTCTAATTCTAGTATTCAGGTATGTATTGATATAAATAATTACAACAAACTAAAATACCAGTTTGGCATTCACCAAATTCTCATTGGATTTTTATTATTTGTTTTTGTTACCCATTAGACTAAATGAAATGTTTTAATTTTAATTTTCTATGAGATTAAGTTATCACATATTAAGAATTTATAGTCATTAATGAGGACATTCTAAACCCATGTCTATATAAGCAAAGCCAGACTAGGCTTGTGAAACAGAGATGTCACACTCATTCTTTGTGATTTATTCACAATTTAGTAAAGAGAATATATACTTAAATGCATATCTACCAGACCAATTATAATATGGAAACATTAGCATTAAAACCTAAAATTCACTGCAAATGTGCTTATTTCCTTCTTTACAACATAAAGGAAAACCAAATGAGGTTGGCGTATGTGAAATAATGGTCATGAGTAATTTAAGGTAAAATTGAAAGAGAAACATGTGTTAGAGCAATTAAAATTTTTTAAACACTAGTTTGTTTAGTCTCTTATCCATAGCATGGATTTTACATATTAGTTTAGAAACAAAGATTTGAGGTAAGGGGAGAATTAACCTGTTTTTTAGAATTAATTTTCTAGTTTTTGAAATTGCAATCCATCAGAGGGAACAAAAACTAACAAATGATATATAGTGGTAAGAACATTATCAATGATGCTGTTGATGAGTAGAAACATTTAGGAAAATTCTTGCTGATTAAAGAAATCAAATCACAAGTGGAAAAAATGATTTTCTGAAATTTCTAAAATTGTTTTTTAAGCCATAAAGTATACATAAACAAAGAAGTCTCAAAGTAGACAACAGTTAAATTGTCTATAAGTCATGTATTCAAACCATAATTTAAAGAATGTGTCAAAAGAATTTGCCAGCTCTCATAACTACTGGCATGTTTTGTTTAGTTGCTACAATAGGCTCTTTAAGTAATTTCTAATGGATAAAATTTTTCACTGGTTGTTTACCAAGATTTTTCTCAGAACTAATGGCATAAGCAAGTGGTCAGTGTTGTTAAATAATATGGTACCAGTGACAATATCAGGTCTTTCCTGAAATTTACATATTTGTTTAAACTACATTCTTTGGGGTCCTCCCTGGTGGAGCAGCAGGTTGAGTGCCACACTATGAAGCATCAGCACAAGTTCCAATCCCAGCCAGGAAGGGGACCCACATGGCACAGCAGACCTCTCATACCTCTCCCGCTGCTCCCCTCAGCATTGTATTTCAGTCGATCTGCCTGTTCTGCTCCCCACTCTGTCTCTGGTGAATCCTCTCATCTCCCGAGACTCTGGCCTGTAACCCAGTTCTTGTATGTATAAAGGAATAAATCTTTTTTTTAAAAAAAAAGTACTAAACATTTGGCAGTTTTAAAACAACATTCTTTGGGAATTGAGGTCCCAAGAAGCTCATAAAAATATTCTTTTAAAAAGATCATCCTTCTGATCTGACCTTTCTTGAATATCAAAAGATGGGATGCATTGTTTGAATTTTGGATATCCACAGTACATGCTAGTGATCATTTCTTATTTTGAAGAAAATATAGCAGATTCCCATAGTATTGAATTCACTGACTTGAGAATCACCCAATCACACCAAGCTGCCTTCTACATGTGCTTGGATTTTTAAGAGTCTGGATTTCATAGATCTAGTGACTTAAACCTTTCAAATATTGTCCCTATACAAATGATGGGTTCTTCCTATTTCCTTTTTTTTTTTTTTTTTTTGATGAAAACTATTGATATCCCATTACCTGTTGCTCCATGGCCCTTCCTGTTTTTATCCTATGTCATCCTGGTCATAGCCAGAAATTATCTCCAGTCCAACAGTCTGGCACTCAACATAAAGAACACTTTGCTCCTTATCTTCCTGACCTGGATCCCTTGGTCTGATTTTAAGCAGCTCAGCTTTTATGCGTCTTGTTGCATATGTCATCACCAATGTCTGGATGCCTGTCATTACCTGTACCTCTGTCCAAGTAGGACTCAAATCTCCCAGTTTCCTTCAAGGGTTCCTTTCTGATAAATAATGCCTGCCTGTCTTGATGTTAGGATTGGGGAATTTCCAAATTAATTTTAACAACTTTCAGTGCTTTGTTTAGGAAAATTAACTTTTCTGTGTATTTGTGTTCATTAATAATAATAGGGTAATCATTTGGCTGTAAATTTTAAGTTAGCTATTATACTAAGTACTAGGAACAATGCATGGCACATACAAAATCAAAACACTTGCTAATTATTATTATTTCAATGGTAGTGTTGGTGGCTTTGTTCCCTAACAGTTTTCCTAAACCACTGACTGCTGTCTCTTTCTAGTATTCCAGATTTGACCTGAGTTCCTATGTTGTAGCCTCTCAGTACTTGCTACATTCTAAAGGACAAGTAATTCACAAGTTATCAAACTATATTGTGGAAAAGTTAGAACATGTGAAAAATAGATCAGTGTTCTTTACCTAAGGCTCCCAAAATAAGTTAATTCCACCATTTAAACAAAATGAGGATCTAGGTTGTCAAAACCAAAAGTTGATGAATAATGTTGACAACAAAATTAGGTGGCAATTATTCTCACACATCCTAAAAAGGGAGATGTCAACTTCATGACCATATGATTCTACAGTCTTCTCAGGAGAAGGGGAAGCAATAAGTTGTTTAACAGAAATTAGACCAGGATAACACCAAACTTGCCAATAGATGCTCATGAAAAATTATTTCATGTCATTTTAATAGTAGTAGCTGAAACTGGGGAGGGGGGTGGTGGTATTAACATGCTACCCAATTTGCAAATCAATGAAAGTCTCTTTTTCTAATATCTGGGTGTCTGAATACTCTATGACCTGTGAATCCTTGAAAATCTCTAGGTGAAGCTCTAAAGAGAAACTTTTAGTAAGCCCAAGTTAAAGAAGTATGGACAATATAAGAAAGAAAATGAAAGTTTCATATAAAATTGGGAGACATGAACAGAGCCAGGATATTTTAAAAAATAGAACATTTTTTCAACTCTTTAATAAAGCATTAGGGCAGCAAGTTTAGACATATGAAGTTAGAAATGGTCTTCTGTGTAAGCATTTCCTGTCAGAGATAGCTGGAAATGTCAACCCTTAAATCTTCCCTGGGTAGTGGTGAAAGAAGTTTTGCTTTGAAAATTTACTAATGAGTAGAATAGCATACATCTACCAGATGTCCCATTGAAATGTCAGAGTGTCAACTAAGTTGAATACCTGAATCTTCTGTTGTCCAGCAAAGACAAATGTCTCAGTCTGTAATTATTAACCAGTATCTATTCAGACACCTAACAGAGATCTTTTTAATCAGATTTCTTAGATTATATCTAAAGGTGAATTACTTATGTGGTGAGATATTTTTTCCTCTAATATTATAGCATTACATGGTTCTATACATTTTAAGAATACTGAATCAATAATAATAGCAAATATCACTTAAATATGCCTTTGTGAAAAGTAACAAAAAGTGTAATCTAGAGATTTAAAAGTAATTCAACTTATATATATTGTGAATCACAGGCAGACTAATTTATCACATCCATCTGTTACATTGCCTTCCTCAATCCTAGCAAGCTATAGGTCCTGAAAATCGATAGTGTTAGTCTATAAACTCATTTTCCTCCTGTGCCCAACCCAATCTAAGTCAGATGAAGGACATATTTGAGTCTTAACCTAGTCCACCCTCTGTAGAAGTTTTTAATCCTTATTCATTTGACAATACAATGAAATTTGTACCTAGAGCATAGAAATTAAGTAGCTATACCAAGTAACATATGCATGAACAGTAATATATGCAAGTCAGAGTCAGAGATAAACTTTTCAAAAGCAAGTAGCAAGTACAAATAGCTAATTGGGGTTCAGGTTAAAGAAAAATCTAAAACATGCCAATATTAGGAAATTTTTCTTTTCTTATATTCATTTGTGCTTGATTCAGTAATTTCAGCATCTTAAAATACAATGGATGACTTTTGTAATTACTTTTGGCTCAAATATGTATTAACTTTATGGTAATTATGGGACTAATGCAGCATTTGTGTGTAAGTTAAGAATGTTAAGTTTGCAGTTGGCAATTTAATCTTGCTTTTGAGGAATTTTTAATGAGAAATCACCATTTACGTTGTAATAGCTTTTGTCAGGGTCAAATGTTTTCCATTAAGTTTGGCACTGGGAATGAAAAAAGATTCATGAAAATGTTTTAGTTACATAAATAAACAATGTAATCAATCTTTATTAGTATATAGAATGGAACATCTAGTAATGAAGCAAATTAAAGAGACATAAATTTGAATGTTAATTTGTTTCCATTTCTTTGCACATGATACTATAGAAGTTCAATAACAGGCTGGATATTTGAGTAGAATTTGGAAGCTGTCCAATTTTTAAGAGGATTTTGGGAAGAATTCCTAATTTATAACATATAGGTATTTTCTTCTTTTATTCTGTACTATAAACAGTGCTTTTTGATTAGAAGCTAGTGACAGTGTCAGTGCTATTCAAGTTTTCATCAGTAAGAGTTTAGAAACCTTTCTGTATTTAAGAACTTACATAAAAAAGAAAAGGAAATATTAAAGTTATGTGTTCTTGGAGAAATTACCTTACAAAATACTGTCTTAAAATATGTTCTTTAAAAATATCAGAAAATTGTTCTTATACCATTATGTTTTTCCATGTGTCTTCTTTAGATAAGAAATGTTGAAACCAATCAATGTTTAGACAACATGGGCCGCAAAGAAAATGAAAAAGTGGGTATATTCAACTGTCATGGCATGGGAGGAAATCAGGTAAACTCTGTTTTTATCTACTTTATATATTTTGTGTGGAAATATTGTGAAAAATATCAAAATAGCCCATGGTTCACATGCCATGACAATCAGGTCATAGATTAACAAATTAAAGGACATTTAAATCAGGAACTAATTTGGCTGGCTTATCCCACATATCTTAAGAAAGCACTACAGATTTTAATTAAAAAAAAAATCAATGAACCCATAGTTGAGAATAGACAACTTTTTAGACTCATTTTTTCCATACATAAGCAAGTGAAGCCTACATTTTATTCTAACTAAATAATATGACTAATCTCTTAACAATCACAGTATTTTCCCAGTGGTGATTATTCTTTTGCAGATATTTACATATATCATTTTTCCATGGTTAGTTGAGGTTCAATAAAACTTTCAAGTTATGAGGTTTTTTTTTTTTAAAGATTTATTTTATTTATGAATATAAGAATGGGGGCCAGGGAGTAGGTGATTCACCAGAGGCAGAGTAGGCAGCGAAACAGGCAGATACACTGAAGTACACTGCTGAGGGAACAGCAGGCAAGACAAGAGAGGTCTGCTGTGCCTTGTGAGTCTCCTCCCTGGCCAGGGATTAAACTCATGCTGCAGTGGCTAGTAATAGCTTGATAGCGCTAAAATTTAATCCCTGTGCCACCAGGGAGTCCCGAGGTTCAATAAAATTTTAAAGTACACAGATAAGCATATTTCTTGTATTTTGCTTTGGCTATCTGAAAATGTGTTTTGGACCAGGTAAAAATACAGTAGATAAGATTGGTAGATAAGTAGATAAGTTGCTGACTGAAAATTTAGACTTCTTGTTTGTGTGTGTGACAGTCCAATTAGTTATTGGAGATGTATCAGAATATCACAAAGATTATTGTGTTCTCTTTACTGGCTGTATAAGGTCGGAAGCTGTCTGGCTTTGAGTCTCTGGTCAAAGTGTCCCTGCTTCAATGCCCAGCAGAGACAGAAGTTGAAATTTGTGACGTTTATAAAAAGGCAGAATTTGAGATAGCTGATCCTCTGTAGAAAGTTTTTTACAAAAGTCAAGAAGAAACACACTGATGAGTACCTACTTCTAGTGTGTTAGAGTGAACTAAGGAAGCAAATGCTATTCTCTCCAGTGCAGTATTATTGTTGTATTTGTGATACAGCTCATGAGTAAGTATCTCTACGGAAAGCAAGAAGATAAAAGCCTTTTTGGATTTTGTACCATACTTCATATAGGATGTCTATGAGTCAATGAAAATAATTAAGGAAATTTCTTGTAAAAAAAAAACTGGCAACAAACCATGCTACTTAAAATCCTAATTAACATTTCAAAATTTCAGTTCAATCAAGAATATGTTTATAACAAACTTTCTAGATTACAGCATAGAAAAATAACCTTAGTGAAGAAGATAGCAGAGACACATAGGTAGAACAGTTATAGAACATTCACAAACAATTGAATTTATTGTATTAATTGAATTTATTGTATTAGGTCATAATAAGTATGAGAAACCTCTACTACCAAAAATGAATAGAGTCCTGATAAATTCAGCCAGAAATGTAAAATACATCTAAACTATCAGAGAACTAAATATGTAGGGGTTTCATTGTTTTACATAATAAAAATCTGAAGCTAGTTAACTATTGATACTGGGCTATATCTTCAATGATTCCATCTAGAAACCAGAAACTTACTTTCTTTTCATTCTTCAATCCTTAAAGTTATTTTAAACATTAGCTGGTCACAAGAGGGCTGCTGAAACTCCAGATAGCTTGTTCACATTCAGGGCAGGAAGGAGTGGGATCAGTGAAAAGCTGCAGTAAGCCATAGCTGTCCTTTTATTATGAAAAGCAAAAGCCTTTCAGGAGGCTGAACACACCTCCATCTATATCCTCTTGGCCAGAAATGTGTAACTTGATTACCCCTAGCATAAAAACTCTATTTCATATCACATTCATAGATGGCTGCTCCTCACAGTTCATTTCCCATTAATATTGAGTGGATATTTAGAAGTGTCTTTCTTAATGTGTTTCAACAACTTATGAAAAAAGTCAATAGGTCATCTGTACCATAATGACCTACAATATTCAAAGAGGTAAGTACTATTTATGATAGCACTCTGATTCCAGTGCACATGAAAATGAGTAAGGATGATAACCCAAATGAATTACCTTTTACATTCATTAAGTTGCCATGGCTAGTGTTAGAACAAATAGCCAGTCACATACCTAATTCCTACAATTTTATAAATGACACAAAGCACCTGCATCATGACAGTTAAAATTACCACTATTGATTTATATATTTTCAAATACCCAGAAAAAAATCTGCCCCCACGGTACTATAATCTTCATGTTGGCAGAAACTGTTTCTTACTCCTCGCTTCTTTCCCAGCAGCTAGCACAGTGTTTGGAGAATGGTTTGGAGCTAATTAATATAAGTCAAGTAAATAGATGAAAGAATGCTTGGTCAGAACAATGAATTTACTATAAAACTATGTAGACATCACCAAAGAATGTTGTTTCTATCATAGTAACAACAGAACTATAGAGAAACCAATCTCATGATTCATAAAGAGAGTGAACAAATACACAATAAGTTAAAAAAAATGCCTGTATATCTTCTGTTTCTACATTACAAACAGTAAGATATAGAAATTAAAACCAATGTTTTTATCTACATCAACACTTATTCATGCCTACAAATATATGTACAAGAATATTTAAAGTCCTTTTATTAATATCAATGAAAGCAACTAAATTTTCACCAACTGACAAATGTTTAAATAATTTTGTAACTGTAGTATGGAATACTGTATAGTCACCAGAATGACTGAGAGAGGTCTATATTTACCATCAAAAATTGAAGAGAAGAATAATCCAGAGCTCAACATAATGTGAATAATTTGGCTTATGACCATTTTTTCCTATGTAATAAATATAATGTCTGATTTTTATAAATGCTATGTAATCTATTAGGATTGTATAGAAATGTATCTGGAATATATATTAACTTTGAAGACAATATTGATTTACAGTAGGAAATTTCACCTTTATCCCTCCCATTTTTCTGACATGTATTACTGTAATAATTAATTTTTAAAATGGAGAAAAACTGTTGAGAATAAAAGAAACCATTTTTAAGGATTAATCTGACCTAATTAATTGGGTAATGTATGGTCAGGTACTTACCACTTTTTTACTTTAATATTTTATTATCTAAAAAGGGATAAAAGTTTTTCCCTAATTTTTTTTCTCTAACGATTAATGAAATGTGTAAAACGGTATCACTAGCTTGGCATATACTAGAATTTCAATACATATCAGTCTATTACCATTAATTAATTTCTTTTTTATTTCCATTTGTGTTCCCATTATTTTTCTTTCTAGTTATAAAAGTGAAAAATAAGATGTTCATTCAGAGGCTAATTTAAGAGGCAAGATAAAGGTACAATGATTTCTATAGTATTGTTAAGGTCTTTAAAATGAACTACCTCTTCTTTTGTTCTAATAAATGTACATCATGCATAAAAAAATCAAACCATCACACAAAACACTATTATTATGATTTATACTTCATTAAAAATCAGAATTTTAAAGATAATACTGCGGACATGTTAAATTTTTTACTTACCTTTAAAATATAACAGTTTTTAGGATTTTATTCTCAGAACTACTTTCCCTGCTTTTTACTGCTATCCTTTTATGTTACCATGGAAGCAGAATCTATTTTTATGGTTATTTAGCTTTGAATTTTTTTTAAGTAGCCCAACCTATAAAAATATTCAAATTTTTCTCTTGTTTTTACACAAAAGTCATAATATATGTTCACATTGTATCTTAGCCTTTCCACTTAGTTAATCAGTTACCTCAAAGGGTACTTTATGTTGGTTGACAATTATACCTTAACTAGTTCTTCTTGCATAGAAATTTTTGTGGGTGGTTTTTGTTTTTTATTCTTAGAAATACGTGAAGAAACTTACTTTTAAGTTGTTGGAAATAGTTTTCTAAAATACTGAAATATCATCCCCAGCACTTGTCACAGTTGTCAGGCTGTGGTCAGCCCCTAGTACATATTAGTCAAGTAAGTGTCAATAGATGAAAGGATATATGAGAGTTTTTGCAGCAGGTATACTGTATAAACAAGAGAGCAAGCGCAGAATTATGTAATTCAACACTTGATCATCTTGAAAAGTTCTTTAAAAGACTTAATAATAAAATCTTTCTTACTCAAAGAATAATGACAAAATTAGACAGTTCATTTATGCTGATTTTTGAAATGCTTCCTTTTCATTAGCAAGTAATAGCATTATGATCATTAAATACTTCCTAAGGAATGAAAATAAAAAAGTAATTTGATTGAAATTCAAATATAAATTTTTACAATTGAAAGAGTGTAACAATTTACTGATATAAAATATGTTTCTCCAAGTTATAGTCTTCTCTATATTTATAAAGTGATTGCATCAATTGCTGGAAGCAATTCCATGTCCTCTACTATGTTAGTGACTCAGATATATATCTCCATCTCCCCCCTTTCTCCTGAGTGCTGGAAGCTCTTATGTATTAATTATTGTGACTCTCTATAAGTATCTTCAACGCATTCATTTCCATAGTAGGTTTGTTTTCATTTCTTTCACTCAATCATCCAAAATTGGAACCCTGCATAGAAATTTCACTTCTGAAGTTTGATGGTCACAAACTGCTATTTCTAAGAAAATAATGTATCTGACATCTAACTCTAGGTCCCTTTCAATGAAGGATTTTTGCCGCTGTCTATATATTCTTTCACCTGTGTCAAAATGCCTCATTGTTTCTATGGCTACATAATTGAGGCTACATTAGAATTAAAATCTGATAAAAACTTCCAACTGTTCTTCATTGCCCAAAGGATAAAGAACAAATTCATTAGTTATGATATGCAAATTTCATAACTTTATCCCCATCTGGTTTTCCAGACTAGCTTCCCTTGGTTTTCCAATAGTTCCGTACGCTCTGGACATGGCTGATAATTTCCCACTTACTGAATGTCTATGCATTTTCATAGCTTGGCAGTGCACTGACACTATTCTCTTTAATTCTGCTATTGGCCACATTCTGATCCACTCACAAAGTTAAGAATTACTCATTATTTAAAACCCAAATACTTTTGTTTATTTTCTGTTAACTATTGGCTAACAACCTCTTAACCTAAATGTGGCACATTTTTAATGGATAAACTATAATTTAACCATTCCTTTATTGCTTAACAACTATTACTTGTGAATTTTCATTGTTATAGATAAGACTCATCAACAGCCTTTTAGCTAAAATCTGGTAAGCATCCACATTTACTTTATTTCCAAACATACTCCCCCGGGGCTGTGATTCCAATGGTCAGCCCTAAGCAGGTACTTTGCTTTTTATTTTTGCTACTTCAGCAGGGGAGTTCATTTTACCTTGTTTCAAATCACATTTCTATCTTCTTCAATACATTTAAGTACATTTAATATTGGCATCATTGCAAACTAATGTGAATTTCCTGCTATACTTTTTTGTGTTTCCTTTGGGGGTTAAAGAGGTTCCTTTTTCTCATCCATTTTTAAGATTAGGTAATATTATTACCTTCCATCACTCATGTTGTCTATAATTTTCTGACTCGAAATATTGTTTCCAGCTTGTTTTTAACAGACTTTTAAACAGCTTATGTTTTCCAATTAATATTTCCCTTTATGGTTTCTCATTCTGATGTAGATAATTACTACTCTTTATTTTCATGAGGTGCTTTTCAATGATCCATTTGCAACATCTTCAAGGAGACAATATCATACTTGATAGTCTTTTGGGCCATTTTATTATATCTACTCAAATACCAACACTGATTTTTATTTAAGTTTTATAGGAATTATTCTTATAATTGTGTACAAATGAGATGTAATCTTATAAATCAACCATTTTATATCACAGATGAGTATAACAAATTGTAATACGATAGTGAGTGTCTCTTTTTTAATTACAGGACACCTGTAATTAAAAATTGCATAGGGAAGAAGTTGCCCCTGTACCTATTATAGTCATTCCTTCTAAAGACAAAAAGTATAAATTGGTGGAAAATTCATATTTTTACAAATGCATTTATAATGTTTCTCTTTCTCCCTGAAGTCACTCATTTGGAGAGAGCTAAGAAGCACATAAAAGTATTCCATTATTCCATGTACTTTATTGCAGTCAATGATCCAGAGCCATTTTTCAAGTTAGCAAGTCTTTAGGGAAACTTTTGCTAGCCATTCATTAAAAATCTGTATTCTGGAAAGATAAAGAAGAGATCACTAGGTCTTGTCTATACTTACATACAAATGATTCCTATGCCTCTAAAATGTGATTATTTATACTTCAGAAGGATCTAATCTGATGACAGATGTATTACAGATTTTAAGAGTAAACAACTCCTTTTTCTTCTCATTAAAAACCCTCTCTAGAGAAAACTTTAATTATTTTAGTGATGTATTTTAATGTAGTCACAGATTGTAATGAATACATTCATTCAAAAGATATGTATTCATTTTAAATTTTGCATTTTTATAAGTACTATAGTTACTTAGAAACTATTTCTATACTAAATTGTTCCCTTTTTAGTAGCTGGTACGATGGAAATAAAATCCACCAGAGACTTTACAAAGTAAATTTGCAAGTGAAATGAAATGGCCTATGAGGAAAATAGGAGAATGTATCATTCATTAAATGTTTAAATGAGCTGGATACATGCAAGTTAGAAGAGAGCAGAGTTATTGTAATTTCTATAGAAATTATTCCAAGATTCTTTATATCTCATTAATGCTTGACTGGGAAAACTTCTCTGCTCTAAGATTGGCTTATACTCCTAACAGGAATACAAAAATAAACTGAGGTTGGAGTGGTTAGTTCAATCATTTGTCCAATAAAACCTGGGTAACCTAGTCTCCAGTAGGCATTGTAAGTGATATTAGTAGGAGAAAATACCTAAAAAGATAAAATTTCACCGTGGATCATGAGGTATCTGTTCATACGGTACAAGTCGATTTAACCAAGCTTTACTTTCCTTCTAATTAAATTGCAAGATGTCCTCCTCCAGATCAGTATGGTGTCAATAAAGCCTTTGGGATACATGTAGAAATCAGCAAATCTATTATTTTCATGATACTGCATTTATTCTTCATTCTTCACATTTTGTTTTCTTAGAAAGTTAACCCACTCAAATTTATCTATGAGGGAACTTCAGAATAATACTAATTTTAGGACTTATATCCATTGTTTCAAACTGACTGACATATCTACTTGAATAGCCAAGTGTAACCTCAAAGTCAATCTACAAATATCTCTTTTATCCAAAGCTTCTGTTTCCTTCTAAACTCTTTATTCATCTATCTTCTACATTCTCTTATCTTTTTAGAACCATTCTCCCAAAATAAACACTAAATCCTTTTGATTCTTTCTACTTACTCTTTTTACATTTTCCCTCTTTTCTTTTGCTAGTAATTCCACTTTGCATCTCTGAGCTTATTTGCCACATATTTGAATTACTATAATAGTTTTCAATAGTTTCAGCCTGCCCCTGTTGTCACTCTACCCTCATTCCTTCTAAAATTTTATTCTCAATTAGAAAAAGAAGCAAACACAGATTTAAAGAACTATCCATCATACAAGATGAAATCAACATTCTTTATTAATCAAAGATCCACACATATCCCTTCCTATATTTGTTATATTAGTTCCTATTGCTTATCTACACAACCTTTCAACTCTATTGAGTATCACCAGATGTTTAAAAAACATTTTGATCTATTATTTAAGTGACATCCTTGCCTTCTTGTACCCATCAATCATGACTTTTCTCCACCTTTTTAGGTATACAAATTCTAATTTACACAATTCTATATATAATTCCACTCCAAAACTCACCCTCCTCCATATGTATGTTTTCTTTTTTTTTTTTAACCACTTTTCAATCTACATTGATAATTCCTTCTACTGAATTCACAGTACTCAAACTTATTCTAATTTACTGTTTACTTACTCATATACTACCTCCCCAATAGTTCTCTTTAAACTCTGATGCTGTCATTCAATTTTGTATACATATTCATCTTTTCTAACAAAAACAAAAATTTTAAAGTATTTTTAAAATTACCATTTTCTATCTACCAGAGTAAAAATTGCTTATTAAAAGAGTAAAGAAGCAAACAAATGCATACAAAACTTAGTTTTTCACAAACTTGCTGTTGTCACAGAAGTAGTTTTAGCATTTTGGGAAAACTATCATAAAAGCAAATCTTCTCAGAGAATGAAATCGTTCCTAGGACATACCTAAGTTTGGAGTTGTAATAGACTGAAAACTACCCCCAACTATATCTATATTACAAACCCCTGGAACCCGTGAATGTTACCTTATTTGGTAAAAAAGACTTTGCAGTTGTGATGAAGGTGAGGATGGTAAGATAGGAGATTACCATGGAGTAACTGCTTGGCCACAAAGCCAATTGTCTATATCCCTATAAGAGGGGAACAGAGAGACTTGACACAAAACAGAAAGCAATGTGACTATGGAGGCAGAGATAAAAGTGTTGTGGCCACAGGAAAGGAATATTGGCAGTGGCCAGAAATTAGAACTCAAGGAACAGATTTTCCCAAGTCTCCCAAGGGAAAGCTCCCTGCTGCTGCCTTGATTTAGATCCAGTGAAACTGATTTTTGGTTTCTGGCCTCCTGAACTATGAAGGGATAAATTTTCATTGTTTTAAGTCACCAAGTTTGCAATAATTTCTTTCAGCAACAATAAGAAATTAATATTGGCACTCATAAAGAAAACTGCAGAAGTAGTCTAGGTCAAACTTCATAAGCAATCTAACCCTTTGGAAGAGAGAACTACGATACTGTCTTCCTCAAAAGTTAGAAATATATATGTTTGGTCTTACTGTTTTAGAAATTCATACTGGTTTAAATTATACTGGTTCTACAGAATGTTTTGATTAGAAAAAATTTGTTATGGGTGATTCCATATTGATTGTATATTTTCTTTGCTTTTTCAGTGTGTAATTGTAAATAAAATTGTCAAGCCCTCATTTTATTTTTATTAATAAAAATTCAAAATATAAAATAACTTAAAGTATATCCTAAAAATATTAAATGATAATGGTTTCTTCAGTTAATAATCAGTTGTGCATAGGAGTTTTTAAAATTTTGTTTAAATTGATTTCTCAAATGTTAACTTAAGAATTGAATAATCACAAATAACATTTTCCTAATTCAAATGAAGTATTATTTATTAGAGGAATATCTATTAATCTTGGAGTTGATTAAAACTTTCAGCAACTTAAACTTATGATCTGATTCAGCTCAGTTTTGATTGATAAAGATGTTTCCTGGTTTAAAAACAAATCATAGATCTATTATGTGATTAATAGATAATGATTTCTAATAAATAATAATTTTCTTTTCCTGGTAGCAGTTACTCAGATTGTGAAATTTTTCATAAGCTTTTTGAAAAGTTGAGCACTGATACTGTCTATTTTTTAGAGTTATCATTTCCTCTAAGTGTATATTTTAATTTTATCTATTTCTATGGGATACTGAACATTTATCACCTATAATTTTTTTTTCAAAAGCTATAAAAAATTTCACGGTTGAATGGTCGGCCCCAGCATGCTGGCGTAACTAAAGCTCTACATGACCATTGCAAAAAAAAAAAAAAAAATTTACATTGCAAGTCAACCTAGAAATCACATTTGCTGTTTTACTCTAAAGTATTTACAATTAATTCCTTAAAATTCTGCCTTAGTTTAAACTAAACTTTGGTACTGAGCTTTCTAGCCAAGTATAAAATTGATTGTGTGATTTATTGTGTCAACATTGTAAGAACAAATCAGCCTAAAAAAGATTCAGTCATTCCTGTCAAGAGATGATAAAAGTTTCTCCTGCAACACTTGTTAAGGAAAACAATATACAGAATATGACATAGGGAGCATCAATGAAAGGCTCCAGACTTGACTTGGAGGGGCTGGCAGTCTCTAAAAACCCATCTTAAGAATAGGTGATGCTATGCATGTAATAGGACAAAAGAAATAGACGTTCCATTGATTAATCAAATAAAGTGTGTGGTTATATCAACCCATGCTTTTAATTTTCTATAAGGCTTTATTTTAAAATGATGCTTTAAGCTCTTTGGTAAAATTCACATAAATGTGTATTCATCTTCTCTTTTTTTTTTTTTTAAGATTTTGTATTTATTTATTCATACAAGAGCTGGGGTATAGGCCAGAGGCGGGTGGTAAGAGGATTCACCAGAGACAGAGCTGAGAGCAGAACAGGCAGACTGATTTAAATACACTGCTGAGGGGAGCAGTGGGTAAGACAGGAGGGGTCTGCTGCACCATATAGGTGCCCTCCCTAGCCAGGGATAGAATTCACACTGTAATGGCTGTGGAAGTCCACAGTATGGCACTCAACCCCTTGCGTCACCAGGGAGACCCTGTATTCATCTCTTAGTAGGATTCCATAATATTTTGAAAAAACCTCCATTAAAAAGTGAAACATCACGTATTTTATTAAAGCAGAAACTTCAATATGACTCTAGCTGCATACCGTCCTCACTCCCAGAGACATAAAATTTCTCTTATCTCATACCATCAGTAGATTTTTCTTTTTTATTTTTTTTTGAGAATGGTAGACTGTTAACCCAAAAAGTCTACAAAAAGAAAAATGTTTTGCCTCTGGCAGCACCAACCTACCCCCTCAGCCCACCATTTATCTGCTCTGAAGCTCCTGTCTCTTATAGACTCCAGGCTTTCTGCTCTACTAAGATGCACTTATATCCATTAAACTATTTACTGCCAGAAGATTTTTTCTTTTTTCAGTTTTCTAACCCTCATTTCTTTCTCCACTTTATCTTCAAGTGCTTCTTTCCTCCCGTACATATATTTCCTTCTTCATTCAGTACCTCAAATTTAACCATTACACTAAACTACTTCCTTGTTCAAGTAATTTTCCTGCCAGCATGATAGTATATTTAATATTAATCAATGATTTGAATGTTGTGAATGTACAACTACTATATTTGAAGATTATTAAGGTTCTTTGATTTAATCTCCTATTTTTCTCTCTTAGACTGTGTGTATGTGTCTAAATTTGACTATGGCCATAAATAATTACTAAAATTACCACTTGAGGCACTTTGTCATAGATAAAATAATTTTATATTGACTTAATCTAGTGGTAAAGGCCACTTTATTAATTTCTAAGTAAGATAAGTAATAGCTATAATTTTTAAATTACTGGCTAGCCTACTTTTATATTCACTAGAAGTCATGCAGAATCTCTATTTTTGATTATTTAATTTGCTATAACTAAAAGTATTGTTTATGTTACTGTTTCTAAGTTTCAACCTAAGATTAAGTTCTTAGAGTATTGAAAGAAGAAATAGGTAAGGATATTTCCAAATTGTTTTTCTTTTAGATATGAAAACTTAGTTTTTCAGGAAAGAAAATATTACATAATGGAGCCTGGAAACTTAAAACTAGACAACAAATTTTGTGTTCAAATATTTGACTGTTCAATACAGGAAGAAAATAAAATTTTGGGAAATGGAAAAGTCTAAAAAACCTGCAAGCCATATAAAATATCAGGTATAATATTTTTACAACACCAAAATTTTAATGAATTATTTGTATAAACTCATCAATTTTAATAGGAATCATTGATAATGAGATATTATTATATATAACCCAACCTGCAGAATCTGACCAAATGCAAGTTTACATAATTAAATTGCCGAAAACATAATGTTTGAAATATTTCACTTGTTCACAACTAACTATATATCCTACCTATATTTTGACATGTTTTGAAATGTAAAAATTATTTCAACTATGTCAACTAAATATCTCCCATATTTTAATGGCATTAAATATATAGGACTGTGTCTAGTAGACAGGAAGTAAAATGTCATTTTTCTGTATAAATGCTAAAGAACAACTCTGACTTTTTAAGGTAATTTTCCTAGTTAATAATCATTATTAAAAGCTATCATTTTTATTAAAAAGTATGCTAATATCTTTCCTTTGTATAAAACACAATTACATCTTACACTAAAATTAAGCACACGGATCATCTATATGAGTTGATTTAGTTATTAATATTTTTAAGTTTTTTTGAAAAAGATTTATTTACTTATCACACAAGAACTAGAGTACAGGCCAGAGGTGCAGGCGGTGACAAGTTGGGGAACAGAACAGGCAGATCTACTGAAATATACTGCTGAGGAGAGCAGTGGGCAAAACAGGAGAGGTCTGCTGAGCACTACGGGTCAGCTTCCTGGCCAGGGATTGAACTTGTACTGTAGTGGCTGCAGATAGCTTCAGAGTGCTGAGACATAATCCCTTGAGCCACAAGGGAGGCCCCTATTTTTAAGTTTTTAAAAAATCAACTATGAATTCTTGGTCCCAACAACCTATGACAGTGAAGTTGGGATGCCAACAACGCCAAAAGTTGTCATGTACCAGCAGCTTTCAATGTATGTATAATTGGATTTTCACAATAACCCTAATAGGAATGTATATAATTGAGCTGAATACTTCATATAAAATACACTGTGCTGTACTTGAACTGAGTCAATCTTGATAAAAAGTCAAGGCGACATCAGTGGGACCTGGATGTTAATTCCAGTTCTCTGGCTATCCTAGTTTTTGCTCAGCTTCTTTAGCAAAGTATCTTAGATTGGCTGGCTTGAACAATGGATAGTTATTTTTTCATAGTGCTGGAAACTGGAAGTCACAGTTCAGAAGGCAACCTGGTTGAATTCTGGTCTGGGCCCTCTTCCTAGTTTGTAAAAGCTGCATTTCTTGCTATGTCTTCACAGGGCACAGAGAGCAAGACTGAGCTCTTGTCTTTTCCTCTTCTATAAGATCACTAATCCCATCAAGCAGGCCCCACCTTAATGGAGGCCTGCTTCCTAAAGGCCTCCATCTCCAAGTACCATCACACTGACAGTTAAGATTTAACATAAATTTGACGCGTGGGGAGGAACAGACATCCATGATAGTGGCTTTATGGAAGTCATTTATTCTTTCTGGTGCTTGATTTCTAGTAATTTATATAGATAAACTCTAATGATTTTTATCTCTATTTTTAGATAAATAAGAGCAGCAAGATAAGATGACTTTGAAATTTGTGGTCCAGTGACAAGGGACATGAATTTAAAAAGCTTGAATTTAGAAAAAATATTTAAAAAACATGTTTTTAGAAGAGGTCTCAGAATAATGAAGGAATTTTGAGCAACCTTCCATTCATCAAAAACTAATGATTTACAGGAAAATATCCATTTATAAGCAATTCACTGAATACTGTATATGTACCCAGTAATATATAGGCAAGAAGAATACAAAAATCTAACTAAAACTCAAATTCATTCTCTGCATAAAGAAGTTGGTGAAGATGCTGTACATTATTGATAACAGAATTCTTCCCATAAGCTCTCCAAGAGAATTTCATACTACACCGAGTGTTAGAAAGAGTTCATTTTCTCCTGAGAGACAATTTTTTTTCTTTTTACTAACAAATATATAGTCAACCAGAATAAATTAATAATATTTTATGGACAATAATATTGACCTCATATTTAAATTATTTTTATTATATCATCATTGTTTACACAGATGGCTATCCCTCTGCTATTTAGCAGATATTTGGAGAAATACATTATATATATATATAATATTTGACTTAAGTTCACCCCCACTATTTAACAAGATGAACTATAAATAAGTACATAAGCACTATTTCCCTGTGCTAAATCTCAAAGGGAGTAAAAAATAATTGTGTTTAATACAAAAGTATGCACTTTATACAGAAGTCATTCAAAACAGGACTAAAAAGGATGAGAGAGAGTTTAAAACACTTCATAAAGTTGTCAGTGAACACAGAGAATGGAATGTGTGCAAGAACATGAGAATAGTGTCCCAAACAAAACTAGAGACCTAGCCTAAGAAGAGGGAAAATTGAGTTTTATTAGTAGAAGAGCTAACATTATAGTAAAATGTAAATGCCAAGCAAGGGAATTTTGATTTGAGGGGACAAAAGAAACAATGAGCTTTCAGACTGCAAAGGTTTTCAAAGGATAGTTCATAACCATTTTTAATACAACCTCAGGAAAATACTTGGACATGCACTTTTGTTATTAAAAGTGTCATGTTGAATACAGTCAAAATGAGAAGGACTTTGTATTTTTGTTATTTATTACCCAAGTATAATTTCACCACAAGCAGGGACAGACTATAGAGCTTTTTTTCAGTTCATTTCTTTTATTCTGTTATCAAAGGACTAAATCCAATACAGAGTGAGAAACCACATGTGGTATGTGCAGAAATGATACCTTCCCATTAAAGGAAAAAAGGCTTCAATAGGTTACCATGGAAACAACCTAGCGTCCATTCCAATTTCTAATAAAGAGTCTTAGCCTTTTTATGAGAATAGATCATATATATGTTTTATGTATTGTATATATATATATCATATTTATTTCTGCTCCATCTGTCTAGTTGCCAAATTTCAAATAGAGTTTGGAGTTTTATTTTTATTTCAAAGAAGTAAAATGTGTGTATCTGTCTGGTATAGACTGAAAAATAACTTAAGAATAAGCTTATTTTTTAGGAACCAAACAATAGCTAACAAATTCACATGTACAGTTTATGGTCATGGTAGCACTGTGGTATAATCACATTGTTCCCTGTAAGTGACCAGTGTTCAGTCCATCACTTATGCAAGAGCAAATGCCACTTAGAAATGGAAATGATCACATTAAAAACCACCTACTAAGGAGATCTGATTTTTTTCTCCATTCAGTGAGTGAAGCATGGCTCATGAGTAAGATTTTTTTGTTATGGCGATAATAATGTGTTGCATATAAAGCTGACATGAAGATGTGGCCCCCAATTTTATACTGAAGTTTTTAGAAACATATTAAAATTGATCTCTGAAATCTCCCATGGAGAAGAATCCCAAATAACTTACCTTGAACGATGATTGAAGAAGCATGTAGCATGATGCTGTAGCATGTGCTGTCAGATTCAATACACAATGTATTTTACATGACTGCTCTCTTGCCAGACACACAGCAGGTGTTTTCAAATGTTTACTTTCTCTCCTTTCACTGGCTTCCAGCCCACCATCCAGAGAATCTTTGTCCCTTTGCCTGAGGGTTTTAACTACCAGAGGTTGTATTGCCCACCTTATCACCCCTGGGGAATTAATCAATTCTACTTCTCAAAGCACACTTTAAGTCAAAATTGTAGGTGGGTAGTGTATATTATCTCATTCCTTCATCTGTTGAGCAGACTGAATCTGAAGGGCTTGTTCTATACTTATCAGAAATACCAACAGAAGTATGCATCATCCGCTGTAACTGATTTGTAGTATACCCTTTATTGACTGCATTTCTTCTCCTACTCCCCAACTGTAATTATGCTTAATTTAAAGAGTAGTTTATCTTTACCAATAAAAACATCTATAGGGACCTCCCTGGTGGTCTCTGGGTTAAGTCTCAGCACTGTCACCTCTATGTCCTGAGTTCCAACCCACATATGGCACAGCAGACCTCTCCTGCCTTGCCTGCTGCTCCATCCAGCAGTTTATTTCAGTATGTCTTCCTGTTCTGCTCCCCACTCTGTCTCTGGTGAATCCTCTCACCCCACCACAGCTCTGACCTTCACCCCAGTTCTTCTATTATATAAATAAATACATCTTAAAAAAAAAAGACTGCTGCTATACCTGATATATAAGATCTTTGTGTTATTGGGTTGTTATACTAAGACACTTTGTATGTGTATATATTTATTTGTTGATTTATATAGTTATATAATTAATATATATAGTTTCATAAATTTTCATCTAATTATACACATCACATGTCTATGAGTTGCCCATGACTGAAGAAGTATAACCCACCAAAGATACTTTAGTCCTTGCAATTTATATGTGTGAGGACCAGTTCTTAAGAGAATAAAATGTTTAATGAATGATACAATGGGGGAAACAGAGGAGAGAATCCTCTTAAGAGAAAGGTTAATTTGTTAGAAAAAATCATTACAATAAGAACAAAATTCAAGCAAGTTTTTTTTTAAAGATTTATTTATTTATACATACAAGAGCTGGGGTACAAGGCCAGAGTCCAGGGAGGTGAGAGGATTCACCAGAGACAGAGTGGGAAGCAGAACAGGCCAATCGACTGAAATATACTGCTGAGGGGAGCAGCAGGCGAGACAGGAGAGGTCTGCTGCGCCATGTGGGTCCCCTTCCTGGCCGGCGGCAGGCATCGAACTTGTGCTGCAGTGGCTACGGTTTGCTTCACAGTGCGTTGCTTAACCCACTGTGCCACCAGGGAGGCCCTCAAGCAAGTTTTAAGAGTGGCTGAAATTTTACAGAAATATTTCCTATTCAAAGTTTCATTAGGGCCTACGTGGTCTGATCAAACACCAAGACATTCAACTTGCTCAGTAATATCAGTTCAATAAAGAGATGAATGAATGATTGGATGACTGTATAAATGACAGAGTGTGGAAGAAGGCATTCCTCATGCTAAGAATGCTAGTTTTTGCAGCTATCTCCTAGTTCTGTAGGTCAGAAATGTGGGCACAAGATGTCTGGGTTCTCTGCTTAAGGTGTATAGAACTGAAATTAAGGTGTTGATCAGAGCTGCTCTTTCACTAGAAGTTCAGGGTCCTCTTGAAAACTTCCTGGTTAATGGCAGAATTCAATATCTGGTAGTTGGAGGCCTGTGGTGTTTTCCTCTGGCTCTCAGTGCAAGGGGCTACCCTCAGTTTCTTGCAGTGTGGCCCTTTCCAAAACCTGGTGATATGTATCCTCAAGGCCAGGGTAAGAATCTGTCTTCAATCTACTAATACACAGTAGCATATATAATAAAGTGACCATGGAGTGACACTGTCCTAGTTCGCCCCCACTGAAGGAAAGGTGTTAAGCATAGAATGAACACCAGGGAACCAGAAACTTGGGGCCCTCTGAAAATTCTTCCATAGTTGCATAAAAAGCTGGCAGTTATCTTTTGGAAGACATTCTGTTTGAAGTTAAATTTGTAATTTATATTCTCCAATACTACAATAGTAAAATATGAGTATTTGGAAAATAATGTTTATATATTAGATTTTTGAAGCATAAACTTCTTTTCAACCCTTCAAGGCAGAGCAAAGTATTAAACATTCATAAATTTTAACACCAGTAATATTTAAAATGGGAGGATTTAACATGATATATGAGGAAAACAGAAATATCAGTCACATTCTGTTACTGTTTTAGTGTATCACACTTACATTACCATACTCTCTTGCTCTGTTTTGTTTTGTTTTTTTTTTTACTAAGTGACCTAGAGAATTCCAAAGACAAATAGTTTTCATTTCAGTTCAGTGAAAAATTATTAGATATACATTCTTTTTCTAAAATTATTTCCATAGGTGTTCAAGATATATTGCTAGGATTTAAATTGGGGCACTAAGTTTTAAAGAAATAAAATACAAAGATAGAATGTAATCAAACATAGATGATATGCCTGGATTTTGCACAGATAACCGACTTGTTACTTTAGGGAAGTACTGTGTTTAGAGTTTACATGAATTATCTCTTTCAAACTTTGAAATAGATCAGGAATAAGTGGCACCTTTGTCCCTTTTCCCTGACAAGTGGCACCTCTGTCCTTTTTCTTTGTCCCTTTTCTCTGCCAAGATTTTGACAAACCCTCACAGTAACTCTGATTCTGATGAATAGTGGAAAAGGTCAGTGTCCTTTTCCAAACTCCTGCTCTAAAGATCTGTACAGATGATGCCATGTCTGTTATGCAATATAAACAAGCTCTCAGGCCGAGAGTACTTACAAAAGTTCTACATGAAGAAAGGACTAATGTACAAGACTTTGAGGAGTGTAGTTTTGTTTTTTCTGTTTGTTGGTGTTGGTGTTTTTTCCCCAGAGCAGAGTAGAATGGGAAGGATTCTCCTGGTGATATGTTCAGCACACACCAGGTCAGGTATGGAAGGAGGCTATGACTTAATGAGCACAAATTAAGAAATATCAAATTGTTACTTAGAGTTATATCAAAGTGGAAGGGAAGAGTAAGGCTTCACAGATAATGCTGAGAACAGAATGATATTATTGAATATGAGCTACAGTAAGTCCTCACTTAACATCACTGATAGTTCTTGGAAATGATGACTTTAAGCAAAACAATGTGTAACAAATCCAATTTTATCATATAAACAAGCATTTAGTCCCTGTTCATAAAGTATCACCAAACTTCTAAATAAAGACCAAAAATGCTTCTAACACTAAGCTGTAATTTTTACCTATACATTTATTTATTTTTCAACCTGCTTATTCCAGTTCAGAGTTTCAGGTGGCCAGAGTCTATTCTGGTAGCTTAGAGTGCAAGGTGGGAACAAATCCTTGAACACCTTTTATCACAGAGCACGTCTGTGTGTGTGTTTGAGTGCGCACATGCTGGCACATACAGACGCACACACACGCTGAGACTGAGACAACAGATATACCAGTGAACCTAAGGTGTACATCTTTGGGGTGTGGAGGAAACTGGAGTACCTGGAGAAAACCCACACAGACATGGGGAGAACATGCAAATCTCACACAACAGTAACCGTAGATGGGAATTGCTCTTTTTCCTTATTAATGTTATAATGAAATGTACCTGCTGTCCACACCACATTCTATTTTTAAAATTCCAGATCATTAAGTCTGTTAGAGAGCACAGATATCATCTAGCATGTAAGAGTAAGTTCAGAATAGCAGCTAGAACCCATCTATGTCTTATCCTCCCCTACACAAGCCACTGACCTATAGACAATAGATGAAACTTGAAATTAAAAAAAAAAAGCAAAAAAAAAACCAAACACTTCTGTCCATAAACAAAAGTCTTTTTGTGTGGCAGCTCTACTGATGAATTATATTCTATATCTGCAGTCTCCATGTTAATTTCAAGGTGATATGTCATATAGTAAGAGAACATTTTTAAAAATCTTATTACAAAGGGTCCAATTTTTGTTTCTAAACAATTTTTGTTATTTCAATGCACATTTTCTTCCATTATTTTTTAATATAATGACAAGAAAAACTGTTATGAAGTGTTTGTTTTCTTTTAATTTATCCTTCTAGATAGTGCTAAGCAATTTCTCAAATAGACCGGACTAAGATATCTCAGGAATCCTCTAGAGAATTCAAAGCTCTAAAATAACTAAATGATAATGCTGTGTCCTGGGCAGTGTGTGAAGGAATAGTGACAATGAGTTTGGAGTTCAGAGAGGTCTCTGTCACTAAGTGAGTTTGTGAAACTGGAAAAATCCTGTAACTGTTCTGTCCTCATTTTCTTCTTCTGGAAAGCAAAGCAGTTGTCATAAAGTGGCATAGCAAGTAACTAAAACCTGTGAACTTTTATAGTAAATATTTCTCCGGGGAACTCAAAAGGAATAGTATTTTATAAATTCAAAACTAAGTCTGGAGAAATCATAACCATATAACAATGCCAAGTGGAATATGCTTGTAAATATTTTAGAAACGCTGTCAAAATAGAGCCAGCAGAGGGCGTTTCATTCCTGAGTGCCGTGCTGAAGGAGGCGGGGTCCCGGTCCAACTGCGAACAGTGTCCTTGCTTTGCAACTGCCCCTGCTCGAGCGACGTTTTGCAAACTGCAGTTTTACTACAAATCTGAGCAAAACTTAGCAGTTTTTCAGAAATAAATATGAAATGAGTAACTCTCCATCGTTAGGATTTTAAGCATGATGCAGTTTTTGAAAGGAAATGTAGACATTTAATCTTTCATTGTGTGAAACAAAATCTTAATGTGGAATATTTTATTTAGTTTCTTCCATTTTATTAAATTTCTGCATTCCTCATTTTTATTGTTCACAAGTTGACAAGGTCATTATGAATTAACAATTGGCCACATATTCAGTCTGGTTATAACTTTATTACTCTTAGGAGCAGATAAATTAAATGATAAACCAATTCACCTGACACCTCATGAATTCAGACCAACAAATGTAGCATATTTAGATCATTCTCACAAAAGTCCTTGGAAAGGGTTTAAATGTCTCAATAATATTTTAAAGACCATACTGTTGAATACCTTTAAACATACTTCCTAAAAAAGGAAAATCCAGAATAAATCATATACATATATGAAATAATGAAAATGTTTTGCTTCTCTGAAGAAAAAAATTAAGATTGAAATGAATTGAGATTCAAATTGGCTATTATCCTTGATATGTTATGAATTATTCTTAAACTCATTTGAATACATCAATTCAGCAACAAAATTCGATCTGACCTCAGTAAGGAATACATAAAAGCACCAAGGTAAAGCACTGAGTCATGGTACAGAACCATTTTGAAATACATTTGAATAGAAAATGATTATGAAAAAGATTGATCTGATGCTTTTGGAAATTATAACTGAATGTTACTGTGTTCAGCCAGACACCAATGTAAAATTGATGTGAACTCTAATATCAGTCTTCCTTATGTCATTTGCAATGACAATTGGGAAAACTAATTCCAGGACTTTTAGACCTTTCAGCTATCATAAGAAATAAAAGAACATCTATTAGTTCCCCAAAACTGCCTTAACAAACTACCACAAACTGGGTACGTACATGTATGGTCTGACAATTCCTAAGACCATAGGAGTTTGAAAGCAATGTGTGAGAGAGACAATAGTCCTTCTGAAACTTGTAGAAGAGTGTCAGTCTGTCCTTAGTCTAGCTTCTGCTATTAACCAGAAATCCTTGATGTCACAGATGAACTGTAGATGTACACTGCATCTCTACCTCCATGTCTCTGTCTTCTTAAAAGGACACCAGTTCTTATGAGGTGAACTAAGGACATGGTGTACCTCCAGTGTGATTTCATCATAATGAAGCTAAGGACATCTACAGTGTGTTCACATTCTGAAATACTGGGAATTACGACACTGACACATTTTTCTAGGGGACGCAATTCAACATGTAATAGGAGTTATCAGCAGGTAGACAAATTGCAAGATCTTCATGGGGAGAATAGTTCCTCTCCTTTTAGAGGAGGGGGCTGGTATTCTAGTTTCCAGTGACAAACCCACTGAGAGGACGACTCATGACAGGGGTGGGTGCTGGGTATGAACCCTTGCCACTGACCAGGATCCTCTACTCGTTGAAGTATCCATTATTTTTGAACTATAGGTCCTCTATTTCATTTTGCTCTGGGCCTGCAAACTATGTAGGATACCACACTGAGAGATTGTTATCTGCTTCTTGAACTTCGGGATTCTTGGAAGTTGTGACTGGACTCATACATGATGAAGCTGGTATGTGACAACAGGATTACAGTGAAGGGCCTTGTATGTCTTGTCTTCATAAAAGATGTTCCACTTCAAAAACATGCAGTGAGAGGTGCTTGGCATGGGCATTGCTAGAGAACTACAAACATTCTCAGGAGAGGGAAATTTCCAGCCCTGCAAGGACAGAGAATGGGAAGTAGTTCTAAAGAGACAAGTCAAGTAAGACATCTTCTATACCTTCACAACTGTGGAAAATAAAAAGATGAATAAATAAATAGTACTACCTAGGTGAATTTTGGGAATTGGGGAATTGGGGGATTTTGTGTGTGGGCAGGGAAGGTGAAATTAAGAGGTTGCAAGAGAGATCACTGATGTCCCATCCCACTACAGGATTCCAACCTAAATCAGAACCAATTTAGAGAAGAAAATTTGACATTACATTGTTTTGGGTTTTTTATTAATAATATTAAGACTATTCTGAATTCTGAATTGAACTCCAAGTGGACCTAGACAAGTAAACACTATCATACACCCTATAGTTTTTACCCTATAGTTTTTAACTTCGAAGTAGGGAGATATGTATTATTTCTTTCAATATGTGTCTTTTCAATACGTCTTAAAGGGTTAATAAGGTCATGGTCTGAACTGTGCATCCCTCCAGTCCCAATTCATATGTTGAAGTCTAATCCCAGTACCTCAAAATGTGATTATATTTGGAGATAGTTTTTAAAAATAACATGAAGGTAAAATTAAAAAAAAATCATTAGGGTAGGACTTAATCTAATGTGAATGCTGTGCTTATAAGACATGGTTCGGACACAAACAGGCATAAAATGAAGACCATGGGAAGACACAGGGAGAAGAAGGCCATCTACAGGTCAAGGAAAGAGGCCCCCCTGCTGACATGATCTCAAGCTTCTATCACCCAGTACTTGAAGGAAATAGATTTGAGTTCATTAATAATGAATACACAGTCCACCTTGACATTCTTGGATATTTTGAGAAGAATTAATGTCAAGTCCAGTCAAACCATATAAGAAAAATATATTTAAAGCCTATCTTTAATGAGATACCCAGAGAAGATAATTCTACAACTTTCAAAAACCCACTGACATCACTTGATACAATTTATGTGATGTATTTATGGAAAGAATAATTTAGACTTCTTCATGAAAAACATCATTGTCTGCTGATTTGGGGAATTGGTCATAAGTGGCAGGAACACTTACTGCCCTTTACTAAGCCCCAAGCAATTATAGCTTTATTTTATTGAACCTCTTGTGAGTTTCACAAGTTTTATAAGTCAAGTCTAGATCAGGAAATTAAGTGCCAGCAAATAATAAGCATTTCATTTGTTAAGTTGAGCCTTCACCAAAATGTATAAAACAGATGACACTATCCCTCACTTACACTTGAGGAAGAAGAATCAGATGAACGAGCTTTCTCAAAGCATACAGCAGATCATTTGAAAACACAAGTCTATCTGATATGAAAACTTCCACAATTAAGTCTGCTACACTGTGGCATTTTATTTTTAAGTAGATATTATTTTACTTACTGAATTTTATATTTTCAGGTATTTTCTTATACTGCTGACAAAGAAATTCGGACCGATGACTTGTGCTTGGATGTTTCTAGACTCAATGGACCTGTAATCATGTTAAAATGCCACCATATGAGAGGAAATCAGTTATGGGAATACGACACTGAGGTATAGTATTTTCCTTAATTTACTATTTATTAAATCTGAAGCTCAAATACTTTTAAATTCTAAGCTTTTTATTTTTCCTGCATTGGAAGAAAGAACTGTTTTCTTTCAACCATGCCTGCTCATATATGAGATTAGGAAGATATAGCATACAAATAGGCTTTAACCTCTGGTCCATTAGAATGAAATATGAATGAGGAAAATAAAATCATTTTAGGTGCTTAAAATTTGTGATCACTGTGAACATGCTCAACATAGGGACATACTAGCTCATCTGAGAGGTATGTATGAAGATGTGTATACAAGATAATACTAACAATATTTCTCAGATTTTAAATTTTATACTGTGGTAATCAGTGACGTTTATGCTTCTGAACTTAAGGGAAGAAAAAAAAAAGCTGACACTATCTGCATGAATGTTCTTTATAATAGTAAACACTTTACAGAATTCAATAAACTAATTAGGTATATAATCAGCTCTGCAGCATCTTCTCTATTGCACATCTTTCTGATAGACGAGCACAAGAAACAGCAATAAAATTTCTACTGGGAATTTATAGCCTGGTAGTGTGTAAAAACCAGATCAACCATCAGATGGAGCTAATAAAAAAGAAATATTCCCCACTATATAAGGAAGTTGCCTTGAAACAGCTTCATTGCTTTCAGTTTCCTTTGCTTAGTGAAATGAATTGAACATTTGTGTTATATTTTCTATGTTTTTAAATCGCTGGTGACTTATGTAAGATAAGAAATAAATTTTACTTATACAAGATACATAATGCAACAGAAATAAATGAATTTCACAAATGCAGTGTTCTATGCAAGCCTAAAATACTCTGTAACAGTAGTATTTTAAAAAGTAATCTACAGAGTTGTTGTTATTATTGATCATTTAACAAGGTCTTCTTTTAAACAACTTTTTATATGTCATTTTATTTGCATGATGTGTAGTTTAAGTGGAATATCATGAAAACTTATTGAATTTTCATATGATTTGAAATGGGTTGCATATTGTGAAAAAAAATTCTGTAAGACAAGCACAGATAAATGAACAGAATTTTAAAAATCCTGCAAGTAATATATTTTTTTGCAAGTAATATTTTTTAATAAAATTTGTTCTTTAATTTTTACCAGGAACCCAGGACTGTAGTAGGTTCATGGTAAAAGTGAATGAATCTAGCATTTATTAATCAAGTAATGAAAGGAAATAAGTATACATATTTGTATAAAATGAAGCAATGTTAAATTTCAGATACCATTTTTAAAATTTAACCTTATCTATATTTTTAGTGGATGGTGACTTATATAATCATAATTTAAATTCCTACATTTCTGAGACCGGAGACTGGAAGATTTAAGGGAAAGTGAAAGTTTGTCTGGGAGGTGCAGCACGATGAGTCAGGGACTGGGGAGTAAAACAAGGACTTAATGAGGGCTATATTATCAGGCTATCTCCCTTGAGGGTGGCTGGGGCTGAGTGTCCCAGGGATGCTTTGGGAAGCGGGGTAGAGCAGACACCTGACTATTCCATGCAGGAGTGAGGGGGCTGGGGTGTCTGCTAAGTCCCTGGCCAGTGATTTCTGTCCTGCCCCGCTCACCAGCAGATCACCTCCCCATGAGACTGAAGGCCTCACTGAGGAATATACACTGGGTACCAGCAGCATCTGCTATGGCAAAGACTAGCCTGGAATGTTCCAGAAAGACAGTTAGGCTGGCATATGGGGCACAGAGGGAGGAAATAAAGTATGAGAGGAGGGCAAGGATCACCTCATGTGATGTCTCGTCAGCTGTATAGAATTTAAACTTTATTCTAAGTGCATTGGTAGACAACTGAGAAGCTTAGTAAGGGGTTAAAAAAAATAAACAAATAAATCCCTACATTTCTGAAATAACTACTAATGGTAATTGGTTGTATATTTTTATTTATATTATTAGTAACATTATAGACTATGGAAGGCCTTTGAAAGACAAATGAAAAAAACACAGGTTTCACCTAATATTAAAAAATGTCATTTTTATAAATGTACTATTTTTGATGACTGGTAATTAGTTCTATGTTATGGATTTTAGAAAGTTATTGGAATTCTTTTTCTCATGATCATTCATACAATAAACATTTTGTGGAAAATATGATATAGTTTTTGAAAAATTTTATATTGTATTTGTGTTCAGGATTTCATTTCTTAAATATCAATTTTTGTTTGTTTTATACCAAAAAAAACTTAAAATTCATTTTTCTTTTTAATGTCATATGAAATTCACAATCACAAACCCTGGGGTCTTTGCAGTTTTTTAAAGCATTGTGCTATTTTATGTTTTGTAAACTTTGTTTCTAGGAGGTACACAAAAAAATTTATATCCATAAATACTGAGAACTGTTTATTTTAAATAATCTTACCATATTTATAATTAAATAACATAGTTTAATTTACTATTCTACACAGTCTCACAACTAAATTATGTTCTTCTTGAATAAATGTAAAATTTTAAATCGCAGTGTAGATTTTTTGCCAAATTAAACAATGAATGAGTCAAAATACAAGCCACGTGAGACTAGAATAATTGTAAGAATGACACATTTCCTTTCTGAAATTTTTAATTTTGAAATAAAAGACTGGTTTTGTGAAGAGAAAAAAAACTTAATGAAATGAAAACATAACGTTTATTTTTTATGATTATTTTTTCTTTTAGGTTTTAGGTTTAGGATCACTTTCTTCAACAGAACCATCTCAACCATTACCGCCAAAGTGTGATGCTATTGTAAGACCAGTAACATTAACTGAGAAGTTGTCAGGAATTAGGATTCTGAGACATCTCCCTAGACACACTAAATCAGAGTCTGTATTTCTAAGAAATCCCCTGGTCATTCACATACACATGAATTAAAGTTTGAGAAAGACAGATATAGACAGTGGTCAAACATCTACTTATCTTCCTTAATCTTTCTACATGGTTGCAAACAATTACAAAGTTAGAAAAGGTATAAGTACATTTTGGAAAGTGGCAATGTCTCAGGATATGAGAAAGAGAAAGGGAGCGCAGGGTGAGAAGTGAGGTGTGGGCAGGGAAGTAATTGTCAAGTGGCTCTATTCTCATATCCCAATTAGTGGAAAGGAGACAGGTGCTGCTTACCTCTTTATTCCAATTCATTGTTTATTATCAAGGGCAAAATTGAGAAGCTTCTGCGGTAGTGCAGGTTCAAAGTAGAATAAAACTTGGTGAAGGTCACAGAACCATAGAACTAAAAAGGACCTTAAAGTTCTCCACTCATCCTTTATTAGAAGGAAGATGAGCACAAAGATTACACTGCCAGTGGCCATGTCTGGATATAGGTCCTAATAAAGTAGTCAAAGAAAGTTCTAAGTACTATTGGAAATCTCACAGTGTGAACAGCTAAAATATTCCATCACTGATCTACCATAGTCCTTTCACATTTAGAAGAGTAAATCCTAAATAGGAGCAGGATTGTTGGCATAGCCAGAGAAAAATTGAAACACTAGTATAAAGCCTTGCTGTATGGATTCTTATCAGCTGCTTTGGTTTATTTACTTTTTAGGTGAGTGGTGGGAAAGAGAAGAGAATAAAGTACCTATTGAGAACCTATTCTGTCATCTGGGTTTTCTTGCAATCCTGACAATAGTCCTATAAGAGAATATTATTTTTATTTGAATTCTTCACCTTAGTAAACTGAAGCTTAGTGTCTAAATTCTTCATCTAGGTTCCCACATCCCAGGTTTCTGGAACTAAATTCAGCAATGGTTCCACTATTACCTCTATTACCTCTCCTGAGGTCACTGAAAAAACAGAAATAATTAGATGCTTGCAATGATGATGATCTGATAAGCTAAGTGATGTACAGCATTACAAATGAAAAATATGATTAAATGCTATCAATTATTTGAGGTACCAAATTTTAATTGCATGGAACTTCTCCCTTAATAATTGAAAGGGTGTATAGCAATAAATATTATTGTCTATTTAGGTAAACAATCACTACTTTTATCAGTATTGTCTAGTTGCTTATAAATTTTAACAGACTTATCCATAATGTAATTAATTAATGTCTAATTATGTCTTTTACTTGAATGACACTAAATTGGTAATAAATACATAACACAACCATGACCTTAACTTGGTATCACTTTATTCCTGGCTAAATGTGTTCAATTTTGTACTGACCTGAGAATGTCATTAGTAATACTGCAAGATCCATTCCTGGTCTAGAATCAATCTCTTGAATAAGTAACCTGAACACTTTGGTGTTATGAAAGTCCATTGTGACAGAATTAAAACAAAAAGGGGAAAACTAAATTTCATCTCACTAAAGCATTTTAAAAATCATTTTTATAAATGTCTGTTATTCATCATTCCTATTTTCTTATATCCTATTTGGACAATATAATTGTGTTCCAATCCATTTGAAATTTACATTTTCCTGCAATAAGTGCACATAATTGCATTTCTTTTTGAACATTCAGGCAGCTACATACAGTGTGAGAATCTAATTTTAGAACAGAACACTTATGCTTAACAAACACTATGCAACAAAGAAAAAAACAGGGAGCAAAATATGATGCTAAAAATAAGTCTTGCTTTTCATGTGACTGAGCAAGTTGACTGAGAAAATACTTGTTCTGAATTTGATATTCATCTGTATCAAATATTCTTCAGACTAACTACATAAGTTTTTTTTCAGTAGATAAAATATGTTAGATTAATAATTACAGAAATCATAGAGATTTCTATTTAAATGTAACCCCTCTTTCATTTACCTTTATCAGAAATCAGGTAAATGGTAATATGATTTCAAGGTAAGTTATCTATAATTGCTGGAATTTACCTGTGTAGGACTCCTAACAAAAATATTGAGTTGATTTACATTTTGAAGGCCGTGTGTATTAGACAAGTATTAGCTTCCCATATTTCCATTGTGCCATAGCTGTGATTCCTTAAGTTAGAACATTAGTGAATAGAATTTAATATTTTAGTGTCACATTTTTAGTTCTTGCTTATTAAATACAGTTGATTTTTAGAATACTGATATTCTACTGAAAGCACAGTTCTTCTTGAGAGGAGATCATACTTTTGGTTAACAACTGTATTACACTAATGTTTAAATATTTGTGAGTCTACAATTGATTAATGGGAGAATTTCTACTGCTTTTGTTATTAAATATCTATACTAATCTATGGTTATTCTTAGTTTATCATTATATATAATAACAATCAATTGGGTTTCAACCATGTAGTCACTTTTAGTTCATAAAAATATCAATTTTTTATTTGCTTCTTTTTAATGTAAAGGAACAAAGGTATGATCTAATTATACCATTCTTATTTTGTCACCAAAATTGTTTCCCTAGCCTTATTCCAATTGATTTTCAGTAGTCATTGTGTCTCCAGAAGGACAGATGTATGGATATTCCTGATACATGCAAATATGTTTAAAGGCAGGAATTATTAATGTTTTTCTTATACATCTAAAAAAGTATGATTAAATTTTCATGAATTCCAGGAAATACTAATGTAGTACATGTCAGTGGAGCACAATTAAGTGATGCTACAGTATGCAAAACAACAATTCTAGCTTATGGGTTTATATTACCCTATTTTCCAGTATAATTTCTAGTATATACTTTAAGCAAGGACAAGAAAAGATATGTTAGCAGTATGCTCCTTGTCACCCTATATGTCACATCCCCTTCACCACTAACATGGCAATCTCCTAAAGCTGTGAGAGGCATTTGCAACAAATGTGACAAGGGACTGATATGCTTAATAAAGAGCACTGAAAAAGAAAATCCTGTACAGCCAAATATAGCAATGTGCAAGTCCTTGAAGAAATAGTAGAGGAGAGATTTACTAATATATATTAAAAGTTTATAGCTTTGACCCTGTGATTTCACTTCTAAGAATTATTTAAAGAAATGGAGTGAAATGTTTAGAGATATTTGTTTATAATATTACAGATTGGAAAGATTCTCTTCCTAAATGGAAAAGTTAAATGAATTTTGGCACAGCTATTTTGTAGATTTATTTTAAAAGATTTATTTATTTATGCATACAAGAACTCGTTTAAAGGCCAGAGGTATGGGCGAGTGAGAGGATTCACCTGAAATAGAGTGGGGAACAGAACAGGCAGATGACTGATATATATTGCTGAAGGGAACAGCGGGCGTAACAGGAGAGGTCTGCTGTGCCATGTGAGTCACGGCCCCTGGCCAGCAGCAGGGATCGAACTCGTGCTGCAGTGACTGTGTTTGCTTCATAGTATGTTGCTTAAACCACTGCGCAACCAGGGAGGCCCCTAGAATTTTTTTTTAACTTGTGTTTTTAGAGTACTTTAATGATAAGGTGGCCAAGTATAAGTTTAAGGAAGGCTATTTAATTAAATATTCTAAATATATACATTTCATAGTATAAATGATATTACTAGCAAGCACAAGAAATATTATTAATAGGCATCTCTTCTAGACAGAATACTTAGAAAAATATAATCTGTAACTTTTTGCACATAATGAAAATGTTTTTGAGAATTAAAAATCCAAATGGAATTGTTTGAAATTTCTAACATTTTTCTATTTTATGGATTTTAGAAAGTTATTTGAATTCTTTTTCTCATGATCATTCATATGATAAAATTTTATGGAAAATATGATAAATATAGTTTTTGAAGAATTTTATATTGTATTTGCATTCAGGATTTCATTTCTTAAATATCAAATTTTGTTTGTTTTTAATGTCATGTGAAATTCACAATAACAAACCCTGGGGTCTTTGATCTTAACATGATGTTTATCAAGGAAAGTTCATTACAAAGAGAAAATCATTGCGACTAAGAGATACAGTGTAGACATTTTAAATAGTATAAATAGGACACTCAAGGATGTTTGGGGGAAAAAAAATTAAAAGCAGTTGCCTTAATAAATCACACTATATAATAAGCAGTATTTTTAAAATACAGTTTATGATGTAATCTTTTCTATCTTTATAAAGATTTATCTAACACTTTACTGTAGAAAGTAAGTACTTAAAAGGGTAAATTCAATGATTTGTGTCCATTAAGATGCTCAAGAGATTGAATTTAATTTATCAGAATTTATTTTCTGCATTGACCTTTCTCACTAGACATTTACATCAAAAAATTTACAGGTGCCTCCTGTGGGTAGGCACTTGACTTGACCTTCCCAGAGCTTAAAGTCCAGGAGAAAAAATAGTTGTAGAGTAAGAAATAGACAAATTCACTGATTACAGATCATGCTTAAAAATTTAGGTAAAAGAGCTCAAATGAGTTGTTCTTTTTCTTTTTCTTCCCTTCCTTTAAATTCTGATTGACATTCAGACAGTTATGTCAGTGTATCAGATATGTGAACTCATTTTAACACCACCAGGTTAGCCTATTGAAACACAGTAGAAACAACTTAAGTGCCACCCTTTACAAAGTAAAGCAAAATCTTAAAGAAAAGGTAATTTCTTTAAAATTTAGCATCCACTCAAATTTAGCACAAATAAATGAATGAGGAAATCAAAGACCATAATTGAAAACTCTTTGGACTAATCAACAATTTTAAATATCCACTAATAAAATAACTCCTTTAGTACTAAAACATTTTGTTAATTGGATAAAAACTGAGAATATAACCTATTTTATCATCAAAATAAACATTTGCCAAAAAGGTTTCATCATTTAATATCCGGCCCTTCTCCATATTCTCTGTCTTACCTTCATTTGCTCCCACTAAATACAGTTGATATTAAAACCATCTCAAAGGATGTGCCTCACAGTTCCATGGATGTAATTATTGTGACTTGTGCCTTCCATTCTTAACCAGTAGAAATAATACGTTGCTGAGAATGATTGATTGATTACTGCCTTTGTACTTCATTTTGTCATTATTCATTATTTTCTTTGTCAAACAGACCCGCACTCTTCTTCACATAATCACTCAATCCTGTCTCTCAGTAAGCAAAGTAGCTGATGGCTCCCTACACCCCTCTGTGGAAACATGTAATGATAGTCCCATGCAAAAATGGCTTCTGAGAAACTATACAAGAGTGGAAGTTTTAAGAAATATATTTGACCTCTTTGGAGAATTGCCTTTTTAGCTCTTTTGCCCATTTTTGGACTGGGTTGTTTTCTTTTTTTCTGTTTAGTCTGGTTAGTTCTTTGTGGATCTGTG
>JAGFMF010011870.1:6606987-6624965 GCA_019455555.1 Galemys pyrenaicus
CACTGGTGAGATGGTGATGGGGAATACATGGGGATTACAATTAATGGCAAGTATATGTAAATTTTAAAATATTTTAATAAAAGAAAAAAAAAAGAAATATATTTGAAAATTCTACGGATTACATTCTCTAGTAACCTTTAGAGATCTGTGTTGCAGACTTTATGAAATATATTTTAGAATTTTTGTTGTTTTGTTATTGAAAACTGTTCCTTCTTGAAAATGTAGTTAAGAAAATTCTTTATGTGCTGTTTCTCCATGAATTTAATTTTCTTTTACTTAGTTGCTCATTAATTTGGAAGCTGCATATATTAAGTGTTAGTGTACATTAATTGATGTTTTTCATTGTTTTCTTTTATATAATTGATAGAATATATTATTACATATTAGTCTGTTTTTAAGTTAGCTAGAAACATATCTGTATGACAATAGATTTTGCATTAGAGCTTGTAAAAAGAAAATAATAGTAAAGCAAGGATTGTTTTGAGAAAGTGAGTTATATTTAATTTTTTATTTAGATGCCTTGGTTGTATGTAGATACAGCAAATGTTTCAAGAATTCATTATTTTAACCTGAAACTTAAAGCAAATGCATTATTGAAGATCAACTGAGACATAACATTTTGATGCAAATTATTTATAAGCATTTCTTTGTGGTTGATTAAGTGATATAATAAAGGCTTTTAAAAAAATTGTACCTTTTATATCTCGCTTGTATAATTTGTGGATAACTTCACAGTAAGCAATCTGACATGGTTTTGATTCTTTCCTCCAGAATTATTTGGTAGCTTGTTCAAGATTTCCCAGGTAGTAAAGGGGGATTTAGAAATTCCTATCTGACCCTAAAATAGCTCATGTTAATGCATAACATTAAAAGAGAGAGTTTTTGGTTGACTCAATGACTGATTTGATTGCTCTTTATATCAGTGTCTGATGACTATTAGTGCATTCCTTCAAAGAAACTATTGACTTTTTTTTTTAGAAAACAATGCTAATATAATTTAAAATCTATCATTTATGTAGTTAATAAAACTGACGCTTAAAATTATATACACTTAGAAAAAACATCTAGCAGAAACATGCATGGGTAGTTTTTTTTTTTTTTTTTGAAAGAGGAAATTCATGTAAAGGATCTCAGGTATATAACAAAAATGAAGACTATTTTGTTGATTTTCACTGAACTTTAATAATAAAATTATTTTATTTTGTATCTTCTTTTCAAGTGGCTATTGGTTCTTAGGCCAACAGCCTATTTATTGGCATCTCTAGCCTGCATCAACCCATCTTCTTGCCTATCTTTGACCATTTCTCTTTTTTTATTTTTAGTACAAATAACTTGATTTCACATATTTAAAGATTGACAGCAAAGACCTCAATCTTGATATCTGTTTCGTATCTAATGTCTTGCTCTTTTAATTTCCTGCTTGTTGTGTATTAAGTATCTCCCAGCATAGACCTATTTTCCATTCCATCTTTTCTCAGGCCAATATCGTTCAGGGTATCTGCAGGCCTAATCTAAACACATTACAGTGATCTGGGTGGTATTTCTCTATCATTTTTATAACATGCTTTTTATATTTTTTATCTGACTTTCAATGTAATATTAAGTCATACAAAAGGTTTGTCTATCTTTAACTTTTGTATTTTGCAACAAAAGATATATTGTGTTTTCTTCCAAGACATACCAGCAAATTGCTTTCCATACACTTAAACACTTCTCCTCTGGTTGTGAAGTTTTCATGTAAGTGTTTTTCATATAACTACATCTAAGTTTTTTATATAGCTTTTATATAAGTTTTTCATATAAGTGTATAAATTAGTAATTATAAAACATGTGGGCTTAAAATGTATATCTGAGAAGTCAAAAAACTGTGATTCCAACTGTTAATGGGAACTCAAAAAAGAAGACATGTAATGACTGGTTAATATGATGCAATCCCTATAATTAAATTTCAGTATTTCCACACCAAGAGAACACTTATTAATGAATATTATTATGAAGAAAATATACTATTTTGAATATGCATATTATTATTTGTTATATTAATCTGTTTTGATTTTTAAGACCACTAAAAATGGAACTCAAAATGTGATAATCATACTATCAAATATGACAGGTCTTTGTTGCTATGAGAATTTTACTCTTCTATAATGAATGTGTTGTAGTCACAGATACTATGGCTTGTTTAGTATTTTAAAATGGGAACAGCTTTGTTCATTTGGGTCACAGCTGTGACATCTCTTTTTATGTTTACTAAATGGTTACTGAATAACACATGCCTAAGAAAACCAAACTTTCATGAAAGCTTGTTAATATTTGCAGCCCTCAACTGAACTCAGAGCTCACAAATAGGCTTCTTGAAAAGCAACCTAAATTCTTGGCAGTGCCAATTTTTTTTTAGCCATCTGCAAATAAAGGTATATTAGACAATGATGAAAACATAACAGTGAGTATGTATAATTTGGTCACCTGTGCATAGTTCATTTTATAAATATGTCACAATATTTACACTAAAACTAAATCTTACAAGATTTTTTTAAGAGTAAATTTAATCTGATCTACTAGTTTAGATAAAGATAAAATGGGTTACACTGATCACTGGTTATCTTTTACAGAGACTCACCTTGAGACATGTTAACAGTAACCAGTGTCTCGATGAACCTTCTGAAGAAGACAAAATGGTGCCTACCATGCAGGACTGTAGTGGAAGCAGATCCCAACAATGGCTGCTAAGGAACATGACCTTGGGGGCATGAAGGCTATTTCCCCCAAATCATGGAAGTGTCTACACTTTTGTTTTTCCATTATTTCAATTAGGGGGGAAATATTAACTTTGCTGAATTGAAGTTTTAAAATCCTTTTAGTATTCTAAAACACAGTTGTTTATAATTCATTTTTAGGAATGTTTGCTTACTTCCCTACTAAAATTTGTATCTGATCAAAGAAGCACATAAAAAATATAAATAACAGCAAACTGTTATTAAACATCAGTATAACTTGAAAAACTAATTGGGTGTTTGCTTTAAAAAATATATTTCCTTCATCTTACAGGATTAGTTGAGGGGTTATTTTAAAGTTTTTCTTGTCATAGAGAAAAGAAGAAGGACAATGTAAATGCCTTATCAAACATAAGCATTATGAAATAGTATCAACTGTTTTATAAACTTACTCTGTTTCTACTGGACCTTTGTGGAAACATGTTGAATTTCTGTGTCAACATCAAGGCCACATGTCAAATTATTTCTGAGCAGTTAATTCATCTTACAAAATAAGTTCCAATTTTTGTACCAGGAAAGAAATTAAATTTGATATTGACTTCTCATATAATCCTTATTAAAAACATCACCTTTAAGCAAAATAAGAGGTGAATTTGAAAATTCAGTTTAAATTACATGAAATAAGAAGCAACAAGGTAGACATTTATCAAGATGAAGCTAAACTGCAAAAGTTAAATCATTTTAAAAGATAGTCTGTTTGGGTTTCAACTACTCCTAAACATGTTTGAACATAACAATCTCAGTCTCAGAGTTGATGTGTGAAACTCATTCTTGACCAATGTCTTTGTTTCACATAAATTGTACAGTACCTTTATCTTCATTCTAGAAAATGACTTGTCATTTATGCTCTGGAGAACTATGGGTGAGAGGTCAATTCTTATATTTTGTATTTAAATATTTTAGTTAGGTAATTTTATCATTTTTAAGTTTATCTTTTGAAAATACTGCATTAGCTATCCGAATTTCATTGCTATGCTACAGCATTTAAAATTTTAATTTCATGTAAAAAATGAATTAATACACATTTTTCCCCTCCCCTCCATACACACACTTCTTTATGGAAAGGAGAGTATTTTCTGAAGGTCAGTAAAATCTTGTATGCTATTCCCAGTTATCATTCCTTCCTCTTTGGACTTTATATTGGCACTACTGTAAGGAATATTTCAACAACCTGGAGTATTTTAGGTTTACTCCTTAAAGTGTAGCCAGCCCTTACCTAGAGGAATCCCTGAATCACTTAAAACTGTAAGTGAAAGTTTGAATGTCAGGGCATTTTTATGTGTGGAGTATATCCATAGTTTACAGCAAACTGCAATGGAAACTGCCTCCCAGGAGCCAAGGAACCATTGACTAATTTAATCAAGGCTTCTAGAATCAACAGAAGCCTGACCTTACAATCACATTTTCCATTTTCATTCCCTTTTCTCCTCTCCTAAAAAATATCTGCACAACATTCTTCCTCCTTAAACTTAAAAAGAATAATATTCCAGGACTCTTTTATATAATCTATTCTGCTTATTATGGATTTGTCAATCAAAGTGCATGTTATCTAGAAAATGGTAAATGACAACTTTTTCAAAATATAGCTATTCCAGCAAGTTGAACTTCACACATTTCAGCAGCATTCTAAATATCTGAAAGTTCATATGAGTTCTAACAAAATTATAGGAAAAATGAACACTGTATGAGTTTTGTACCACAAAATAATTATCAAATAATTCTCAGATGGTTTGAACACATGCTGTTAGAATGTCTAACAAATGAAAAGTGACATAAAACACCAAAACTCAGAAAACAATCACTAACATTCTTTTTTTAATCAAAAATACTTATGGTACTCAGTATAAAAAAATTAAAAACATGACTGCATCTACAATACATTCCATTTTACAATCCTTTCTATGGAACTAGATTAACATATATTTTAAATGATTTCAAACTTCCCTTTCTGAAGTTGTCTCCACTGTAGTTAATGCCAACTCCAACCTTCCAGATGCTGACAGCAGAAACTTCAATTTACTTTGACCCTTTCTTCATCTCTCATTTGTCCTCTAACCCATCAGCAATTTCCCATTCAAATTTGAAATGTAACCAGAAACCAACTACTTTACCTCCACATCCATTGTTTGTTCACTACCTTTTTAATTGTAAAATGCTTATTATTTTGTTTCCTAATTTCCTAATTCTTCCCCAAATAGCCTTTTTACAATACAACAGCCATAGTAATTCCTTAAATATAAATTTGTATCACATGCCTGATTACCACCTTCCAATGATGTGCATTTCTCTCCAATCAAACTTCTTACACTGGTCTTCAAAGTACCTCCTCTACTCTGTGCGCATGTGTGCATGTGCACCGCGCTTTTTCCTTTCTGACTGCCAAGCAACTTTATGCTTCAGTGATTTGTTTCCTCTGCCCCACAGTGCTCTTTCCATTAGCTTCTCTCCAAAAATTAATCATCAGAAAAGCAAACCCTTGTTTTCACACCCTTCATATCGCCTATACAGTCTGACGAACTATAAATTCACATCTATATATTGTCTAAACTTCCACTTTCCCACCTATCAACATTCTCATCACCTACTGTAGAATGTAAGCCTCATAAAGTCCAGGATTTGATCAGTTCTGTTCACTGTGTTGTTCCCAACATCTAGTACTGTTCTTGGCATATACGTATTCTTTAAATATTTCTAGAAGTTATAAACTGAAAAATGTGTGTGAAAGTTGCTAAGTGCTACTGTATATATCTTTTTTTTGCATAGTATTTTAAATTTAAAAATAAAGTCTAGTAATATATTTAGACAGGAATTGCATAACTGTGTCTACAAATGACATTTTCCTTCTAATATTCTTCACATTAAATTATTGACCATATTTTATTATCTATGAAAAAATATCCTGCCGTATGGAAATGAAATATGACATTTTATAAACATGCTCTATTATATAAGTTGCTACAATAGATAAAATGGTTTTTATTTTTACTTTTTGGGTGTGTTCAATGGCCACTTGAAAATGTAAGATTTTTACTTTTAGAGAAGAGACATGTATCATATTTCTGGAATCATGTATTTTTGTGGTTTCATAGGAGTGATTACTAAATTTATTTTTGACATGCAAGTTAATGAGCAAAACACAATTATAGAGGTTTTGAGGACTTTACAGATGAATTCTTCTTACTGTTTTTTTAATAGATAATAAAATTGAGATCCAGATATGTAATGTGGCTTGTCCAAGGATCATATAGCTATAAACACTGCTGCGAGACTCATCATTGTTAATATAACCTAATACTCTCTTCCATTTAAAAGCATTCAAAAATATCGTAATAAGGGCATGATAATGAGAAAAAAACTTCATTAAACATTTTGTAATAAGTACACTGACTTTTTACAGGTATATGACTTCTCACAACGTTTCAAGCTTAAATATGATTAGTTCTATATAATCACGCCAAAGGCAATAAATAAAGGTCTGCAGAAAAAAATGATTAACAGGAAATAGCATGATTCCAGATGATCTGAGCATAATCAGGCAAAGTTGGTTTCAGGGAACCAAAGCTTCTTCAACAGTAACTAACAAAGCATGCTCTCCCCTCACTTCCATTTTTCACATTATTATGTTCACATTAAAAGTACAGTTGGTCTACAGTTTGAGAGGCCAATCTATTAGTGTGGACATCAAGTAGGTTCTATGTTTTTCAGCTTCAAATACTTCAGGATAATCAGATATCTAGTTCTCAGTGGAGCTCTGTATATTGTAATAAACCCATACATTCAATTTTGCCATGGGGTTTATAAACATCCTGATATATAAAAAGATACAAAAAGTAGAGAGAAAACTAAATACAACCATAGAACCAAGTGGAGAGATTTTACCTTTGTTTGGCAAGGAGGAGTTAAGAGCATAGTACCAATAAGTTCAGCATAACTACATATTAACTTTTCCCTCCATGATTTTCACCACTTGAGAAATGATCTTATCTGATCACAGCTGTGTCACTTGTATCTCATTAATAAATGGTAAATCTGGTCTCTCAGAGGAGGTAAAAAGTATATATATTATTGAATTCTAAAGTATTCTAGTGTAACAATATGAAGCCTCTAAGAAACTGAAGCTCTGAATAGATGTCATCAACAACAGACTGTCTTAGTAGCTGATATCTGTAAATCTTGAATAAATTTCCAAATCAGTTGCACAGCAAAAACACAATTATTTCTTAAGGCAGGTTTGTTCAGGATTCATTCACTATCCACCCCCCACATTTCTCCAATATATCAAAGTAAGAATTGATCAAATCAGCCACTTTCCTGCACAACACAGAGCACATCTGGTGTGACTACACCATGTTCAAACTGTTATTAAATACAAGCTATTGTACAAATTTAAGGTGTTGAATGAACACCAGCGATGTGATTTAATAATTTGTGTAAATTTGTGTCCAGCTTTTGTTTTATTGGTCAATAAAGGCAGTTTTTACTGTATTTGTTTAAAAAAATCTCTGAAATACTAGTGATGCGAGGCAGCTCTTTTGTTTACTACCTTTTAAGATAAAGACCACTTCTATAATACTTATATTATCATTATATAAAGTCATTTTATTTTTTTATCTAGGGAGAAAAATCACTGACTCTTCTGTTTTAATGAGTTATAATGAAAATGGGAAATAGATGATTAAAGTTATATCTATAAAGGTTTAAGGAATGAGATTTTCATCATGCGTTTAACTTGGTGTAAAAATAGCATAAACTGCTGCTTGGTTTCAGTTGTATTTTCTGCTAAAAATAGCACAAATGAACAAAAAGGACATGATTATATGATTTTTTTGGCGCTTTTGCTTTTTTGGTCAGCATAGCCACAGGTAAAGAGAAATAATTTAAGAAATGTTTTAGATACATGCTTGGCACACATTTATTTAACATTTATGAAAATGGATTGTGCATAAAGAATTACACATTCTAAATGTTGTAATCATTACTAAATGTTATAATTGTTCTTTTATTATAAATTTAAATATTTATACTTTTTTGTAGAATTAAAATATACCAATTTAGTTATCCTTTGGTAGATGTTGTATTTTTTAAAAGTTTGTTGGAATTTCCAGTAGGTATACAATTTCAGTATTTTATGCTTATGTTCCATTTTGTAGATTATTTAAATAAATGATTAAGTGCCTATGGATATCTCTTGGCAGCAAGATAATATTGTGACCCCAGTGCAATTTTTATACCAAAAATATATAGGAATATTAAAATGTGCATGATTTTAAAGAATTTATCATTTTATTATTTTTATTCTAAGACAATTTTAGGTTGATATTTTGTTTTATAAAAATGAAATAGAAAAGGTAAAATATTTCCTATATGATAAAAATTATGTTTCAAACATGAGTCATACCCAAGTCCTTGATTCTGGTGCTGGAATCCTGAAAGACAGCTCATCAGGGAAGGAAGTGAAGCTGGAGGAGGCGACCCACCCATGATGCACTGATGCCCCAGGGTTAGATCTGCAGTCCCAGCTGCAAACAGAACCCAAGGAGAAAGTTAGAAAAGATCATTTTTCTTAGTTAAATGAAAGAAGAAAGGAGTCAAGAAGGGAGGCTTCTAGAAAGGGAGAGGAACAATTCTAATATCTATTTTCATTCTGAAGAATACACACTTTAAAATATTCTATTCTTTTTGCATGATTTAGAAAATCATTGATTTTCAAACATCAGAATACCTCATTGTTTTTCTAACTTGCTTTCTATCAGTGTCAGTGAGAATAAAGGATATTGTCTAGATTTTATGTCTAGGACACAAAATCCCTTCCTGGCTTTCTGTAACCAGGTGAGACTTCATGTCACTCCTATCTTCTTTCTGCTACATTCTTTTCTGTTTCTCTTGTTCAGGCAGACAGACTTGCATTTCCAATGCTAACCACCTATGTCTATTCTGTTTAACCTAATAGAACAGCTCCACCACATCAGGTTTAGATAGACCCATCACACTGTTTTTCTTTTCAGCACCTAGAGGAAACAAAATCTGAGCGCTCATGCCGAACACTACACTTTGCTGCATCCTCAGCTTAGAAGCTATTCAGTGGCACCTCTTTTCTGACATAATGATTATATTTCCCATGTGACATATTTTTTTAGTTACCCATTATACTATCAGAAAAAGTTGACCGATAGTTATTTCTGCTCACAAATCCCTTCACCCACTAGTTATGTCGAGTGAAAACAAAAGAAAAAGAAAAACTTAAACTGATAAAAACTGAGAGAAAACTGCTTCAGCTTCCTTTATTAATGAGACAGGTAAACTTGGTGCAGCAAGTACCTTCCATCGTTAACTTATAGAAGGCAAAGGTTAAGAGGTTGACACTGAACAATTTAGGTTGGAATTGAAAATAACCTTCGCAAAGAATGACGGCAACTGTGCTTTCTGCTCCTGCATACACAGCCGACCTCTGTGCACAACTTCTTGTTTTTTATGGAATGACATGGTTGCGTTACATTTGTAAAAGCATTTCAAAGTTCTTTTTCTAATTACCTGTGTCAAAGTGAGTGGTAAAGTTATTTTTCTCAAATACTTAGCTTTTGAAAGCTCTGGTTTTTATTAGCAAAATCATTTGGCCTTAGAAGATTATCTTCTCTTACTGTGGAATTACTTTCTTGGTTTTCCTGGTACTATCTGGTGGATAGTTCTCAGTTTCTTTTTAAGATTTTGCTCCTTTCTACCATCTCTTAATATTGGCGTGTTCTAGTTCCAGTCTTTGGTCAGGTCTATTCATGCTCACTATCTTAGTGATTTCATCCAGAACCATGAATGTTAGTGCCTCCTATTCATCACTTCTACCATGAGTCTCTCCTCAGGTCAGAACTCTCCCTAGCTGCTCATTTGACAAGTCCACTTAGATGGCTGATAGAGACATTTCATATCTAATATTTCCATGAACTCCCTATCTTACTTTATAAGTCTGTATAATTCAAAAAGATTTTTCCATGTCAATTGATGACAAGTTCATTACACCAATTGCTAGGTCCAAAAATCTTGGTGTCCTTGAGATTTTGTTTCCATTAAAAATCATAGTGATTCCTCTTAACATTATTTCCTTCTTAAAACTTCCTTAACACCACTTGTTAACACCTCCACCTCAACCATCCTGGTGTAAGCCACCATCTAAATTACCGCACTAGTCTTCTAAATGGTTGTACACTTACCTCCTGCATAATCTGTTTTCATAAAAGAACCATATTGATGCTATAAAATGTAACCCAAGTATATTTTTCTACTCAAACTCTTCAGCACTTTACTGTTCTGCATATAGAGTGGAGGGTTATGCCATTCAAGGGCCTAAAATGCCATGTATGATCTGATCCCTCTTAATTCTTTCACTTCCTTCTTTCCAATGTTGCTGTTTATTTGCTTTATCCTCATCACTCTCCTTGCTTCTTTGAGCAAGCCATCTGTGCTTTCAGTTTTGGGTCTTTGCCTGGAATACTTGTTCCTAGATATTCAGATGCTAACCTCCTTACATTGATAATATCTTACATTGCCAACGGATCTCCCATTCACCCATTTTAATACTGTATCCTACCTTCCCTCTCTCCTCCAGATCTACCAACTCATACTCCATTTTATTATTTCATAGCACTTGACCTGCTATTTTATCTAATTAATTTTCTGCTTGTAATGCTTACTTACTGATCCTCTTTTTCTCCAACCTCCATATCTACCATGAACCCATCACTTGACCATAGCATACCAAAGAGAAGGGATTATCATTTTTTTGTGATAGTGCCTGTATGTAGAATAATTCCTGATACATTCTAGACAACCAATAAATATTTGTTGAGTGGTAAATGAATTTCCATTTTTTCTTCCTTTACTGATCTGCTATATTCCATGTCTAGGATGAGGAGGTAAGAGAGAGAAGGACTTTAAATTTTGTATTGATATGTTTTAACCTCCTCTTTACATTTTAAGTGCCTGCCTTCCTACTAAAAGGATTACCCTGTCTTGATTGCAAAACTATTAATTTTTAAAGATTGGATGCTTTTAGAACTCAAGAACCATAATTATATAAATATTAGAGTAATTAAATTTGATATGACTGAATTGATAGTTTATTTCTAATAGAACCATGGTATTTTGTGATAGAATAATGGAATGTTAGGATGACAAGTCAGTTGGAGATATGACCAACCCTTGAATCATAAAATAACATTTGTTATCACAGATAAAATTTCTACAAATTCATTGTAATTTAACAGATTTATTTTTGAAAACTACATTAATTCAACTTATAGATCCCTAAGGCTATATACACATTAACAGCAAATACATATATAAATTTATACATTACAAATTTTAAAAGATACCAAAAATTAAATTCCAAATGCTGTGCCATTATTAAGGGCACCATTTATACAAACAGCCTCTGGAGATGAGTAGGGAGATGGGCTTCTCCCTTTTGTGTTTCTCAAATATGAAGTAGTATCAGCTCTATTCCCCTCTCTTTAATTTTCCATGGGCAGATACAAAAGACTGACCACAACCATATTTCTCTTTGAAACATGCAGAAGTGCAAATTCATGTTAACTGTATGAAACTTGCCAAGAACTGAGCAATGAGAATAGGGGTAAAGGAAAGGAAGTTGAGGGGGAAAGTGACAGATTTTTTAAAAAATATAAATTATTTAAACATCAGTAAAAAATATATATCCCTGATCAAAATAACATACGTAGGTTACCAAAGACTGTAATCACCTAACCTGAGTACATTGAAAACAGGTAGGATATTTTAACATTAACCTTATGCTGATATGCTAATATTTCATGGGTAGAGCATATGGTTAAAAATCACTTTCAAATTAAAGCTCTTGGACGAACATGCAACTAGATATATCTAGCTTTTGAATAGTGCTCTCTGACTAAATTGTTGCTTAGATATTAAGATGGGGATGAGCTGGGTAGTCAGATTGAAAGGCTTATATATTGTGATTTTTGAGTCATCTTACATCTTCCTGGCTATTACATCTACTATTCCTTTTGCTCCAAAAATAAGTTTCTTAGATCAAATCTGCAGAGTCAAAAAGGAACGCCCCTGGTGTTCCTTCAAATAAGACTTTGGGTTAATTTTAACCTAAAATCTCTACAATTATATCAAATATGTTTTATAGTGACATTATATATTAAGGACAGTATTAAAGTTGGTAGATCATAAGTCAATTAATAGTTACAACACTGGAAATGTACCATAAACCTATTGGTTTCATGGTTCAATCACAAGCATGATCTGAACTCCTTCTAATAAGATATCCCAAATCCAGACCACAAGAATATGCACATGATCCAGAATAAACCAATCATGGAACTCTTTGCCCTTGACTTTATTACATATTCCAAGTGGACTGTGATAGAAGCACAGTTAAAGTTCTTTTTTTAATAAGTGCTCCATTTGGAAATTCTGGGACATCCCATTTCCCCTAAGAATCAATTAAAGATTATGTCTTCTAGTCTCAGACAAAAATGACTTGAAGAAGTCACAATGAGAAAGTGAAAAAGTAATGAAAAAGAGTCTAAATAGTTTATATTCTAGACCCAACTATCATTGATTTCAGTTCCACACTCATCTTAACTTTTGTTGTTAATGCATCGGTAAGTTTCTCTCTTGCTTAAAGTGGTTCACACTGTGCTTTAGGCACATGTAGTTAAGATTGTACTGGCAAATCCATTACATAACCTAGCTGAGACTTTTTTGTTTTTTGTAAAATGTAAATGATAAAATACATGCCATAAAAGTATTGTAAAATTATAATTCGTTAGACATGTGTTGTGAACAACAGACATCAGTTTCTTCTATACATTCATATTTCCAATACAACAAAGAGCATGTAAACAGACCTTATTATATATCCAAATGAAATGCCCAAACACAACTATGTATAGAATTTTAGCTAAATGATTGAATATTATTCTTTAGTATTTAGTATTTTAGTAAAAGAACTAGTAATACAGTTATTCTCAATTGATGTTACTTTTTTAAGTTTTCAAAGAAAAATCTTAGAGACTCTATTAGCTACTGTTAATGTGTAATAGATTGAAATGTTTAAAAATGTGCTTATTAAACAACATCTAAGGTTCAGTGATTATTCACTATAATTACACCTGTTTTTATTGAGGATTATACCCTCCCCCATTAAAAAATGACTTTGGCTCATGAATCCATTATATTCCTGCCACCTATAACATCATGTAAAAATGAGTTTAATTGACATAAAATTATATTAGTTTCAGATATACAACAAAATGATTCAATATTTGTTTATCTTGCTAAATGATCATCACAACATAGTTAATATCCATTACTACATACAATACAAATGCATTTTCCTTGTGATCAGAACATTTAAGAGTAACTCTTAGCAACTTTCAAGTATTCAATACAAGATTATTAACTATAGTCATTCTATGTTTTACATGCTCTGACTTATTCATAACTATAAATTTGTACTTTTTGACCTGCCTTACCCATTTCACCCTCATAATGTACAGCCCCCACCTCTGCACCCATCAATAACTGCCAGTCTGTTCTCTGTATCTATATGCTTGTGTTTTTTTCTTAAAAGTTTATTTTTTTAGATTCCACAGGTAAGTGAAATCATACATTATTTTTTTTTCCTGTCTGACTTATTTGACTTAGCATAATACCCTAAACAAGGTCAATCCATGTTGTCACAGTAACAATTTTTTTTATATTTTTAATGAAAGAATAGTATTACAATATTCTGTGTGTGTGTGTGTGAGAGAGAGAGAGAGAGAGAGAGAAAGGAGGGAGAAATATTTATTCATTCATTCATCTAAGGGCCTTTAGGGTTTTTCCATTTCTTGGCCATTCCAAGAAAGTATGCCTATCTTCATGTGCTATCTAAAATATACTAAGTTTGTAATTTTATTTAATATTATAGAATATATGCACCTTTATAGTAAAGGAATATCAGTTGGTATATTGTCATTAGGGAAGGTATAGAGTTGAGTTGACACACAAATATGAGACAAAAGAAATTCTGTGGTGGCAAGAATCAAATCTCAAAGGTATTCCTTCAGATGCAAATGTGTTTCCAAAACTCATTTTCTTGGTAACATTTTAAAATCAAGATTCCTAACAGTTATAACATGTAGAACTAAAGTTAATTTTTAAAACCATAAATAATAAAAAATTCTTAATTTTTATTGAAGGAAATCCTCTCAAAAATCCATCAATTAGCCTCTGTGTATATATGTTCTAGATAGAATCTTATTTTACTAAAATGGCAAGCCTCTAAGAGGCTTGGAATCAGGCTTAAAACATCTTGCTATATTCTCTTCCAATTCGTGGGAATGTTTGGGAGCCTGGAATTAGGTAATCTGAATTCAGTCTTCAGCTAACCTCTCAACTTTAGGAAAAAGTTTTCAAGGAGCATTTCTAAGAGCAGAGCAGAAGGAATGGGAATAGTGGTGCTTGAATATTTCCTGTTTGTACCTGATCCAAAGGTTACTTTCCAAGGTCATTCTCTCTCCCACTACCTTCAGGATGCTTTTCTCTGTGTATCAGCTTCCTAGAACTGTTCCAAAAAAGTGTGAGAATCTGGATGGTTAAAAAACAAAAAAAACCTATTTTCTCACCATTCTGGAAGCTAGAAATTCAATATCTAGGTGCTCCCAATGAAATCTCCATGGGAGAATTTCTTCCTGCCTCTTCCAGCCTCTGGTGTTCACAGGCAATTCTTGGTACTCCCTCACTTGTACAGATGCACACTGATATCATAGCAGTAGAGAACTCTCTCTGAGGATGCAGTAGAATGAAGAGAGCTGTCTCAGTCCTCATTCAGTTTGTGAATGAAAAAAAAAATGTACTAATCAATGAACAATAGATTGGTGAGTAGAAAAGGATAGGATTCTTTCTTTAAGAGTCAAACATTTGGCAATGAATATTATCTGTTTCTCATCAGGAAATTGATTCTGATTAAAGCTTTGATGTGCTTGGTGTGACTTTATATGCTAGGTTGTTGCCAACAGTACTCTTTTCCCATTTTGTCATCATGTACCATAAATCCACTGGGCCCTTCAACTAGATGTCAAGTCAGACACATATAGATGTTAACATCCCTTGATCTTTAAAAGACAGGTGATACCTGGAGAATTTAAAACACTAATTCTAAGGGTTATATAGTGCTTTTAAAAGCACTAATTTGAGCCTCCCTGGTGGTGCAGTGGGTTAAGCAACACACTATGAAGCAAACCACAGCCGAGTTTGATCCCTGCCTCAGGCCAGGGAGGGGACCCTCATGGCATGGCAGACCTCTCCTGCCTCACCTGCTGCTCCCCTCAATAGTTTGTTTCAATCAGTCTTCCTTTTCTGCTCCCTACTCTGTCTCTGGTGGATCCTCTCACCACCCATGCCTCTGGCCTGTACCCCAGCTCTTGTATGCATAAATAAATAAATCTTAAAAAATAAAATAAAATAAAAGCACTAGTTCATTGCATCATAACTTATAATAGCCAAGTTATGGGAACAACCTCAGTGCCCATTTGGAAGACTTGGTATATATACACAATAGAATATCACTTCCTTATGAAAAGGTATCTTTCCATTTGCAGTGACATGAATAGACATGGAGGGAATTCTGCTAAGTAAAATAAATCAGAAAGTGAAAGACAAAGTATGTTTATATACACATAGGTATAGAAAGAAAGAAATAACAAAGCAAAAGAACAGATAAAGCTAAACCAAAACAAACCCTAGAAGAATCTGGGTACAGAACTGAGGCTTCCAGAGGGGACCTTGAGGAATGGGAAGCAGAAGAGGCCCAAGGGGTGGCAAAGGATGATGGTTGCTTCAGTGGTGGATGTGGTGTGCTAGCATACATCTGGAAAGGTGTGAAACTATAGCTCTAAATAATTTACTGCTTGTAAATCAACATTACCTCAATAAAAATTACAATGACAAAAATAGACTTATGATAACTTCTACTGCTAATTTTCCAAGAAGCTTCCAATGTAGCCCAGCATGTTTACAAACAGTATTCTAATTTTCTTTGTGTTTGTGCCATGGAGCATTGCTCTACATTGACAAAACATGGTACTGAAGACTACCAGAAACACACCTACTGTCAAGTAAAATCAAGCTTGTTAACATGTTGCAGCAGGACTGAACACATACCTTGGTGAACCCAGGGTGTCCTAGTGAGAGGTAGGGACAACTTCTAGGCAGAGAAAGCAAGACAAACAATGCATGAAGACATAGATCATGATGGTACAAGTAAGACATGAACACAGGGCACATGTCAGGGTAAACAGGAATTAAAATCTACATGAATTTCAGGTTTTGAGCAACTTTGCATGCCTGGTAAGACTGGGCATGCAACCCAACCTGAAGAGGATCCATCCTCTTCAGGTGAATGTTAACACATCTTGCCCACCCCCAAGGCACCCACAGTCCACCACTACATTCCATTGAGCAAGTTTTCCTCTTTCTTCTGTGCCGTCCCCCTCCTGCTCTGGTAGCCTCGATTTTATGGTCAGATTCCCAGGGTTTATTTTTGATCTACCTTTTGCTTTGCTTCTTTTATTTCTATAGGAAATGGGGAGTCATTGGGGCATAAAGTGCATGCTAGTGATAATATAAAAAGAATCTAAATAGAAATTTTTGTAGCTGATGAAAATTCCAAAATTATAGTGAAAAAAATGGAATGTTGAGAAAAGTGGAGGAGGTTTTGGAAATAAGAGTATAGATGAGTCAATGTTTTAATGGATCAGTGAGCATGGAAGGGAGGACATAATTCTTCAGAAACAAGATAGAAAATACCTTTAATAGACACTAACCAAATTCAACCTACCCAGATTTGATACTTTTTTTTAATATCATTTAAAGAATCCTCTACTTCAGGTATTATAAACTTCTTAGACCACTTAACACGGTGTGACTAAGAGTGTCAAAAAACTACAAGAAAAATTATTAGTTTTAGTTTCCACAGATCAATTATATAATTTTGGAATTTTTCAATGAAATTGGTGCACAAAGACTTAGACTTGACATGCTGAATCAGTATTTTACTTGACTCATTTAGGAAAACCTAATTTTCACTGAGTAAGATGAAGTGAAGTATGGTGTTAGAGGAGCTCACCCACATAGCTGGATTAAAATTGAATCTTGCTTTTAAATAAATGTAAAGAAGTTAGATCATTGTCTTCTAATAGTAGAAAACCAAAATAAATGTAACTCATAGTTTTGACTTTGGAATCATGTCAATATTTTTTCATGGAAAAAATTATGTAGAAACAGCTAACTAAAACAATAACTAAAAATATGAACAAATTGAAAATAAACTTAATAGTGTATAAACTCAATAAAATAACCAGATATAGAAGAGTTGTTTCAAATAGCTTTTTAAAACATAACACTTTGACTCAAAAATGTAGAGGCACACTTCGAGGTGGCAGTCCCCAAAGCAATAAAAATGAGAGAGAAGATAAACAGGTGGGACTACATCAAGATAAAAAGCTTCTGTACAGCAAAGGAAACGTTAAACAGAACAAAAAGAAACCCCACTGAATGTGAAAAAAATCTTTGCGCTCCACACAACAGACAAGGGTCTGATCACAAAGATATACAAAGAACTCACAAGACTCAAGAAAATCAAAGTAAATGACCCAATCAAAAAAATGGGCAGAAGAACTTAAAAGACACTGCTCCAAAGAGGACATACACATGGCTAATAGACACATGAGAAAATGCTCAACATCCCTCTTAGTCAGGGAAATGCAAATTAAAACCACAATGAGGTACCACCTCACACCGGTAAGAATGGCATATATCAAAAAAACCAACAATGTCAAATGCTGGCGAGGATGTGGAGAAAAAGGAACCCTGGTACACTGCTGGTGGGAATGCAAGTTAATCCAACCATTATGGAAGGCCGTATGGAGGTTCCTCAGTCTACTAGAAATGGAACTACCATATGATCCGGCAATCCCACTCCTAGGGATCTACCCAAAGGACACAAAAACACTGATCCGAAAGAGCACCTGTACCCCCATGTTTATTGCAGCACTATTTACAATTGGTAAGACCTGGAAACAGCCCAAAAGCCCAAAAGTAGATGACTGGATCAAGAAGATGTGGTACATATACACAATGGAATATTATTCAGCAATCAGAAATGAGAAACTAGGGGCATTT
>JAGFMF010011870.1:6625015-6641149 GCA_019455555.1 Galemys pyrenaicus
TATTGGATGGCTTCACTATTAGGAGGAATATGAAAGAACAACAACAACAATAAAGAATAAGCTCAAGGAATTGGGCAATTATAACCAAAAGTAAACAAACAAAAAAAAAGACCAAAAAGCCGGGATAAACCAAAGGGACCATGGGGGAGGGGAGGGATAGGGGGGAGGGCAAACACGGGGATGAGAGCAGAGGGTGCACAAGGGACTGAGGTGATAGTGCACGGGTGAAATGGCGGTGGGTACTCCCTGGGGACTACAAATGATGTCAGATATAACTAATAAAAAAGAAATCCCTAGAATCGACAAAAAAAAAAAAAAAATGTAGAGGCACAAATTCTAATGTCTACTGTGAGGGGGCAGGTTTATTTTTAATGACAATATGGATAATTATATTTTTTAATTAAAACCAAAGTCCAGAGCAGAATTACTACAGTTTGTGTCAAATTAGCATATGGAGCTCAGGTCAGTTGAGACCACTGGGCTTCAAGAAAAACCATTAGCATTGCCTTAAAGATTGAAAATACCGAGTTAGGGTCATACCCAAAAATATCCTTTTTATCACAATAAACCTATCCTGTGAAAAGGGAAAATATCTAGAGCATCTGAATTTGTCATGAGTCCCACCCTCCTTAGTATGTGAATGTCCTGTCTTTTCCCCTCCTCAGAAAATAAACTCACTCATTAGCTCAGAAATTTAAAAAAAAAAAATCTCAGTCTCTGTCATTTACTCTAGAATTTACAATCATCAAATTCTCCTTGTGGGGCCTCCCCGATGGTGCAAGGTGTTAAGTCACAGAACTATGACACTATCAGCAGCCACTGCAGCACAAGTTCAATCCTGGCCAGGGAGGAGACCCATATGACTCAGCAGACCATTGCTATCTAGCCTGCAGGCCATTTCTGTCTAGTCTGCTGCTGAAATACACTGGTCAGCAGTGTATTTCAGGGGATCCACCTGTTCTGCTCCCCGCTCTGTCTCTGGTGAATCCTCTTACCAATACCCTCTCCCAACCCTCCACCCACCCCACCACCTCTGGCCTGCACTCCAGCTCTTGTATGCATAAATAAATCTTTTTTAAAAAATTCTCCTTGTATACGTAATTAAATTTGTTCTTTTTCTCCTATTAGTACATTTGATTTTAATTCTTTTCTCAATGATCCCATGAAGAACCAGAGGGATGGGAACTTTCCTACTATACCCTCAGAGATACTGTATAATATAAATAAGCAAGTTATTTTATTACATTCATAATATAAAATAAAGCAAATAATTCATTTTAATGTTATTTAGAATCCAAAAATTTTTTAAAGATTTTTTTAAATTCAAGTAAATTTTGCACATTAAGTCAAACATTGTAATGTCAGCAAGAATTTGTGATTTATTGTTTTTCTAAAAGTTGAATACTTTCTCTGTGCCCTGAAAAGTCCTAAAAGCAAAAAGCACCCTTAATACTGTTACTGTCATCTTTAAATGAAACTTTCCAGTAAAAGGAAATAGGACTCCTTTGGAGAAATGTCTGATTCTAAGTCTGGAGCAGGAAATGTACAAGATGAACTTTAAATATCCTGGTATACCTAAGAGTAAGAAATCTATCAAAGGAAGCTTGAGCATCATAAAGAATAATGGAATGGATTGAAACCATGAAATATGTTAAAATTCATGTCTTCCTGAAACAAAAATAAAACAACAGATCCTAAAGTATGGGTAATAGTTTATGAGAGTGACAATTCATTTTTTTAGAATTGATTTTCTAAAATAGATTTTCAGATTTTTTCAGGCTTCAAATTGTTGATATACTGTTTATCTAAGAATCAAAGCTAGTAAAACAAGAGAATAATAAAACTAATAAAGTCATTATTTTTCAAAAATCTATTGAAAAAAATATATCTAGGCAATGGTATAAATAGCTTTTAAAAATCCTTTGGTAAAATTTTGATAGAGATATGCGAAGAATGATATTGTAGAAATTATTGATGAATATAATACTAAGTTTCAGCAAACAAATACTGTGTGTTTCTGATGGAATGTAGTAGGATGTTAATACGTATATTTAGTTACCTGCTTATAACAATAAATAATTGATAATCTTAAAAACATTAGAAAGTTGATCATTGTCAAATTTTGGTTATAGGAGAATGAGAATTTATTATTGTTTCTGTTTTCATGTGTATTTGCAATTTCCATAGCAAAAAAGTTAACAACAGATAGTTTATAAAAAATTGAAAGTTAAATTATCAGAGAACAATTTTTTATGAGCAATCTAATTTGAGGCTTTTTGAAAACCTTTCAAATCTCATATTTTTATTCCTTTTTGTATATCATAATATACTATAACTCCATATAGTACATGTATATTCCTTCTATAGTATATATAGAATGTATACATACTCTCCATATAAATATATTATATTTTCTTTATGTATATTCAATTATACACATGATATGTAATATCTATATACAGTTCCATAACTCTATATAACATTATAACTCTGTAGTGAAAGCAAAGTATTGTGTAAGGTGGATACAAGACTTGGGGTAAGAATCAAACTCAGCAACTTCTATAACACTTATCAATGTGCTGGTATAGGCTTAATGATGTCCTGTCACTTGCTGCTTAAAAAGCCAGGCTTTGAATCATAAGATTGTTTCCACAAGCCCCTTATTAACCACTGATACCATAATGTCAGGTTTTCAGGCCTACTCTTCCAGCCAGGAATGGACCTGAGGCTGCAGTGGCAGTGCTGAGTCCCAGCCATTAGACTACCATGGGTTGGTATCTCACGAAGCCACAGCAGAACTTCACTGACTCTCAGGCAAGCAAGGGAGAAAAGGCAGATTTGTTTAGAGAAAGAAAAATTTATTGAGCAGAAAAGAATAGAAATAAAGTGGGACTCCCAGGCCAGTGTTATCAGACCAGAAAGGGCAAGGGAGCCAAGTGGAGTTGCGCCTCAGGGAATTTATACCCTCTTTCCCTAAATATTCTGCAGCAACATCAGTCTCTTTGTAACTGGTTATTTCTTGGAGGTCTCACTTAATCTCCTACACTGCTTGGACTCTTCCCACTTTCTATCCCTTATCTCTATCTCTCCTTTGCTCTTTAATGTCATTTTGCCCCTAGTCCTAAGGTGTAGACTAGCTCCCTTTGGAATTTTATATTTCCCATCTTGGAATCTTCCCTTATCCCTTTTTTTGTCCTTATCTCTGGAAGCTTAACTCTCCCCCAGACCCCACCTGTACTGTCTCTGAAGCTACCTAATTATTCTAACTTGCCCTACTTGACCTAGGACTCACCACCACAGAGAAATAGCCGTTAGCACTCAAAAAAGAAATAAGAAAAAAAAAATTTCCCCTACTGGGAAGTAAAGAAATAGGGACAATCTTCATTCTCAGGCTGGGAGGGCACTGGGCTATAGCAATGTAGGGGCAGTCAGTCACTGGATTATCAATGACCTTCCTGGAATAGCTGCTCTTGTCTGTATTAGTAGTTTAAAATGCCGTCAAGTGTTCCTCAGGCATCAGCATCCTCTCAAGGAACAAAATATCCCCTAAGAATTAATCAACACTTCATCATGGCTCTGAAGAAAGTGGCACAATGTGTTAAATTTAAACTAAACTGTTAAGTTCAAGACTACGGAAGAAGCCATGCCATGTTCCTTGGCGCAGTCCCGACCACAGTGTGACTTACTAAAAAGAAAGTAGAACACTCTTCTGTTTTAGATGATTGTTTTAAATTCATGTTTTATAACAAAGCTATAAAATGAAAAACTTGGTTTTTTTCAAACTTAAAAAAATTATTGGTAAAATTACTTAATTTCTCAAGAATGTCACTATTATTAATTTTGTTTAGGTCCTAAATTGAGATTTTGATTATTTTCTCCTTTTGATAATCTCTTCTAGCAATTAATTTGTGAAGCTGTGTGAATGTCGTTTTAATCAATGAATGATTTTAAGGTTAGAAAAAAGAACAACTTTAGAGCTCAGAATAGAGGGATATACTATAACCCACACAATTTTAAGGATGAACGAGTTTGGAAAACTCTTCCTTAGAAATTTAATTCCCCTTTGGAAAAGTAATGGATGGCCCAAATCAAGCTTCCCAAATGAGAAATCAGCACAGTCATTTGAAAGCACATTATCCTCAAAAGAAAAGAAACTATCCTGATGATTTTCTTTTATGTTGAACATTTGTATTTGTGGCTTGCCCTCTTTATTCCCCAACCCACCTGAAGAAATTGTGCTTACTGGGTAGGCAATCAATGAACAAATGGAACTGTCCAGGAGAGATTAAAGATCAGAATGCCTAACTAAGATTTAAGAGGTTAAACTATCAACAGAACAATAAGAAAGAACTCCTGAAAAACAAGAACTGCTCACTGGAGCCCTGTCAGGGGATCTTTTACAAAGCAGCTGCACAGATATACCCACCAGAATAGGTCAGCTCTTATCCTGAAGATGTTTGGAAAATGTATCCTATAGGCTTCTGCCTCCTGCTGTAGATTTTAGGGTATAATAATGAGTGGAAAAGAGTAGCAAGCCATATCTGCTCAGGTCATTATATTTTTTTCTAAAGTCTGCATCAAAGAATATGTCTCAAAATGTTTCCTAAAGTCATTTGGAATCTTCTTGAATCTAAAAAAATAATGAGATGCATGAAATGCTGAGATGGTTCCTTGCATAATGAACTGAAAACAGTAAGCTATGTGCATATGTCATTATCAAGACAGCCTTCATTTTCTGCAGAGACGCTCCTTACCAAAAGAGACAACATACTTGAAATTGATAGTTTAATATAATCAGTGCTAGAATCCTTCAGGTATATATTAGTAACTCTATTCTGAAGCGTTTTGCATATTTCCAGGAATATAATGTCATTCCTTCCACAAATATTTTCAATGAGAATGAAAAAAATCTCACAAAAGTACATCTAATAACTTGCCAAATGTTAGACTCAAATATAAGTCTACCTTTTTTACCTCCCAATCAACAGCAATATCATTTTATATAAAATGCTCTTCAAGCAATATTTTTCAAATCTAATGAAATCAGCAATGATGATGTGATGATTAAACTAATTGTAACAGTCAAAATCTATTTTCATTCATTTAAGTAGCTATTTACTCAAGAATAAGGAAGTTAGTGGCATTTACTCCCTATATATTAAGATAAAATATTCACTACATAAGGTACAATTATTAGTAAAAATTACAAGTTTACTTAAAAATTTGATCCTGAAAATCATAACAAATTATATTCTATGGGCCTCCCTGGTGGCACAAGGGATTAAGTCACAGCACCATGAAGTTACTGGCAGCCACTACAGCACAAGTTTGATCTCCAGCCAGGGAGGCGACCCATATGGTGCAGCAGACCTCTCCTGTCTTGCCCACTGCTCCCCTCAGCAGTGTATTTCATTATATCTGCCTATTCTGCTCCCCACTCTGTCTCTGGTGAATCCTCTCATCACCCCACACCTCTGACCTGCACCAAAGCTCTTGAATGCAAAAATAAATAAATCTTTATATATGTATATATATGTATATATTCTAAGGATAATATAAGAGGGAAGATTTATAAAATCATATAATTTTAGAATTGAAATGAACCACTGAGATCATTTCCTCTAACCTCTATATTTTTTCTCATGCAAGAAAACAAGAGGTCCTGAGAGCTAAAGTTTTTTGCTGAAAACAATTAGTTTCAGGGTTGGAACTAAAACTAATCAGACTGGGGAGACAGAAAAACAGTAAGTTGGCAGACATTGCAACTTTCTTTTAAGCTCAGATAAAATCTGCCCTTCAACTTGGTTCAAACTGTATTCATTCCTTTTCTCTTTAATTTGTACTTTTTTTCCCTCTCTATTTATCTATTCTTTATGCCATTCCTAACTACATGGGAAATGCAGAGGAGAAAATAAGCTAGGACATAGCATTTAAGTCCAGGGTGGGGTGGTTCTATTCACTTATTACTCATTACAAATCCATTTTCCCCATATGAAATTTGAAGGTATTTGGGAACAAAGGACCTCATAGTAGAATAAGATGTGATATAGATAACAGCTAATTATGGGCCAGACATTCTTCTAAAAATCCTATATATGAATAATCTTATTTCAGCTGTCTGCAACTCTGTAAGACAATTACTACAAATTATTAAAGCAAACATGTAAGATTTAAGTGATTTATACAAAGCACCTAGGTAATTAATGGGTAAGTCAGAATTTAAATTCAACCCTATGATAGAGATGAGAATTATGCAATTCTATCATTAAAATTTATAGTCACAGTTTTTTAAAAAGTTTTAGTTTAATAATTTCAAACTTAAACAGCTTGTATTTTATCACAACTGATATGAAGCAAAATTTTAGTTCCTTTGTCTTGGGGATGGTAGATGATCCTGAAAAATTAAAATTCATCAATCTGTTCAACAAATTATGACTCTTCTTCATATCAAACATCAGGCATGGAAGAAAGGATGTGAGAAAGATTACAAAAAATAGTATCTATAATAAAAGAAAAATAAAAATCAAAGATTATTATCACTTATGTCAGATTTAGAAAATTTTCATGAACTCTCATAAGCAAGTAGGAGAGATAGAAATCTGATAATTAGAGAAAAAAAATCTAGTTGTTGAGATGTGAAGAGTCATTTCTAAGAAATATTGACTGCCATAACCTGAATGTCAGAGATCTCTACTCTCCAATATTGATTAGAGTAGAGGGAACACCAAAGTCTCTTTTGAAGGTATTAAGTTTCTTGAGAGAGATTTCACTGGGGCAGTCAGTAAAGATAGAAAGAATAACTCTCTTTCTTTGGTTTTCCAAAGAGTGTCTTAACCATTTTTATTTCTTTTTCTTTTCCGAACTGACAATGAAAAGGTCAAGGGAATTTTTTTCAAACCTCTCAATACAACTACTAAAAGAAGCCTCTACTGTGTCTGTTAAGGAATGACAATGAGATTATTAGACAGTAGACCTCTATAACATATAATATGGAATGTATTTTTCTCCAAAGTTAAATCAGAATATTAGAGAAGAAAATTGAAATTTCTTAATTACCCTAAAATGAGAAACAGCATTGAACTTGGCATTGATTTTTATTTATCTCATGCTTCTAGCCTAGCGTACTTCCCCTTGATCAAAGTAAACGTTTTCATATCCATGTAATCCCCATATAAATTTGATTGACAACTTCTGGCCTGTTTTCTTACAAAATATGTGCATGTCCATATTAGCACATTAGTCGCAGATGGATAAATCTGCTGGATTAATTCTCTTTGTTCTATTCTAGGATAACACATGTAATTAGTCCTTTAACTGAAGCTTGCTGAGGAGGGTGACTCATTCAAATATGTCTTTGCTTCTTGTGTGCGGCAGTAAGAAAAGTGGTTATCACCTCCAGTCTCTGCCTACTGTTTTAAATCTAAATAATTGAGAAAATTAATGTTCTCATTTACTATCCTTTGGAGTTGATCTATTGTTAACTTACTCAGTAAAAATAAGTCACTATTAAGGGTATCAAAATGAAGTGACTGTTAATGACCTGATTGATATATTGGGGAGAGCCTAAAGGATTTTCATCCTCAAGATGTTCAGAGTAGGTCTCCCCTAAAACATGCCTCTTCGGCATGAAGATTATTTTGAGGTCAGTTGAAGCCCTGCAAATTCCTGTGAAACTTTTACCTTTCTCTTAATTAGCTAGAAGAATACAAACTAAGTAGAGGGAAGGGGCTTACCTAGAATTGGAGTTGTTACCAGGAATAACCTATCGGAGAAATCTACCTAAATAAGAAAAATGTAATTACAGAGTATCTAGTCTTCATCACATGAACAATACTCTCTTTGTCTCCTTGAAGTCCTATCCTATTACTTAGTTCAGACTCCATACCCCATTTTGTTCCATTGTCTTTTTTAAAAATTTATTTATGCAGACAAGACTTGGGGTACAGGCCAGAGGTGTGGGGGTTGAGAGGTTTCACCAGAGACAGAGGAGCAGAGCAGACAGATTAACTGAAATACACTGCTGAGGGGGGAAGCAGGCAAGGCAGGAGAGGTCTGCTGTATCATGTGGGTGACCTCCCTGGACTGGGATCGAACTCCTGCTTCAGTGGTTGCTGTTTCATAGTGTGTTGCTTAATCCCTTGCACCACCAGGGAGGCCCCTCATTGTCTTTTGAATCCATAATCTATGCAGATTTCCTGTACGTATTTAATTAAATTTGCTTTTGCTCCCTACTAATTTGATTGCTTGACCAGCCTGAAAAGAACCTATTTCTCATAGCCATAATAAAAAAAAATAAATACATAAGCACATTATGTCATCTATGATTTAACATTTAACAACAATTCCTGTAGCATTTGCAATTATTTGTTGAATGAATGGATGAAAGCCTTTCAGTCCATCAGTTAAGGAGTACCCCCTCGAAATGAGGTCAGAGCTGGCTGAAATCAGATCCTTAGTGAGAAGAGCAGGTTATGGCTTTGGAGCAGCAGGAAGAGAGGATGGAGTACCTCAAAATGTTTCACAATCTATTAAAGTCATAGCAGAAAGTCTCAAAGATAAACTGTCCAATTAACTGTTTGGTGTTGCACCTTGTATAGAAGGACATTTTAAAAAAATTATGTGTTGAGCCTTATACATTGAAGCTATTAGTAATGATGCTGGTATTTTGAATTATGTAAATGGAGCCATGCTAAATGTGACAACACTAATAATGAATTATAAGAAATAGCATTTGATAATCTTCAGAAAAATGGTGAATAAATCTCAGTATATTAGATGTTACAGAGGTTACAAATAATACAAGAAGAGAGTTTCCATTCTGTGTGATGCACATTATTTAATACTTATAGCCATAAGTGCATATTATTTGTCCTTATACTTCACATGGGCAAATGAAGCTCAGGCAAGTTGACTAATATGTTTAATGTCACATATAAAGTAGGAAATTAAACTGTAAATTAAATCATAGGCCTGTTTATATTTTTTTTATTCTACTCTGAAAACCCATAGTACAAGGCAGAGTATAATAATCACCAATATCCTTATAGTAGTTAACATGCAGAGGTTTTATAGCTCATAATAAGCTCATGTAAGAATCATGTTAGTGAATGAGTCACACATTCAACCTATTGATCTTTAGAATATTTATAATATTACAGAGCTAGTACCATCAGGATGTTCCCCTCACTCTGCCCTTGTTTTGCCTGAATTAGCTGAATGGTCACTTCTATTTTCTATTTATATACCGATTAAAGAGATTTGTTGCAGAGGGTCTTATTTTGTCCTCAAATCTGGAAATTCTAGTCACTTAAGAGTGACTAGCTTAAGGTCAAGTTTGTAAAGTGTTTCAAATTTTTGATTTGAATTTTCACACTCAGAACAAAATTTTTCCATGTCCAATGTTATTCAAGAGGGTGAAATGCAATATTTAAAAAACAAAATGAGAAGAGAATGCATCCAAATCTTTACAACGTTCACAGGGGTTATTAATGTGTCCCTTAAGCAAGCTAAATGTTTGGTTTCAAATGCCTTGAGAAAAACTGTTGAAAAGACTGGGGGATGGGTGTGGACCTTCATCTATTTTTTACCTCCCTGGAAATTCTTTATGATTTTCCTCACAAAGAAGTGCTGGAAAAGATAGCACTATGGATTTAATTCTTCCTGGTTTATTTCTTTATTTGTACATGGAGGTTGCTGGATGAAATTTTTTTGGAGAAAGTAAAATATATCAGTGTCTAAGACTGTTGTGAATACCTACTTGGAGGACAACCTATGGAACAGCAAGAAATAGTTACTTATCACATGAATTACTTTATTAAGCCTGGATGAATGTGAAGGCACTAAAGGATGCTTCTTGGTAACTTTCATTATGTAAACATTTGAGCTTGTAAGTAGAATTGAAGAACACACTAAGAATTTAACTTCCAATTCAACATACTAAGTCTGTTTTTTCAAATCATCTATAAAGAGTCACATAGTTTGTGCTAGGTAAGAAAACAATTCAGAACATAAACTTAAGATAAAATTCCAATTCTAACAGTTAAATAAATGTACCATCTTGAGAAGTTAGTCTCTTCACTTTTTTTATCTCCATAGTGAGCCAGTGATATGACCAACATCAACAAGTTGTCCTGAAATTCACATTTACAGCTTAATACCAGGAGATTTGACACATAATAAAAATGATGATGATGATGATGATTGTTTTGATGATGATTATATTTTCTTGATGTTTCAAGATGTTTTCATTGATATGATCTACTTTTCTTTAAATTACTACAAAATTAGTAACTTCATTTTCTGATAAACTTGAAGAGAAAGATTTCATGAAAACAAAGAAGGAAACATTTAATTTTTATAAGGACTGTAAAAATTAAGAACAGAGAAGGTGAAAAATGTATTTTCTGCCTTGCTATAGTTAATGTTCTATTATTCTCCCCTTAAAATTAAGAGAATGAATAAAATAACAAACCCCTCCTTGTAGTCTACTATTAGTGGGAGTATTTAGTAGACGGAAAATAAATTTTCTCAGGGTCACAGATGATTTAGCCTCAGATGGCAACAAAAGTGTTTCATTAAACCCCCAAGGTCAAGTATGCATCTTTTTTCATTTGACTTTGCTCTATTTGACAATGGCACATTACAAATACTCAGGAAATTTAAAGTGTAAGAAGGGAAGGTAGTGTACCAAATTAGGTCAAATAATCTATGCAACACCTAGAAAAAATGAAATCCTCAATGTTTTTAACTTTGCTAGTTTTTGTGGGGTTTTTGTTTTTTGGTTTTAACCAAGAAGTTTGATGAATTGATAATCCCTCACTTGGGACTTCAGGGACATAGCTAGGGGCTTCCCAGTTGTGTCTAGTGTTACCGGAGGTGATCCTCACCGGTGCCTTCAAATCTTTCTGTCAGTACAGTCTGTTAATACAGCTTTATCCCTTCCTACTTGGACTTTCTTTTAGATCTTATCTGCTCCTTTGGGGTAATTTGCCATTACCACAATCTCCTAGCAATGCCAATATCCATGCCAAGGGAAACTGCCTTTCTCTACTTTTGTATCATTGGCACATACCAAGGGGCTCCTGTAGACACCAATTGAAGGCATTTGTCGTGGCAGGAAAGGGCACACTGGGCAGGTTCGGGATGGTTCTAGCAGACAGAGGGTAAAGGAAGGAGTCTTGGAGCCCTCGGTGGATTTTACTCTTTTTATTGTCAGAGGTGACCAAGTACATGGCAGGCAGGGGTACCGGGGGTTTGGGAGGCTGGCAAGCCTCCCAGCCCCCCACGCATCTGACCCTCTCGGCTGCTTTGCTACTGCTGCTCGCGTTGGTACATGCTGCTGCTGATTGGTCTTGCTGTTCGCGTTGGTACTCTCGCTGCTTATTTGTACTGGCGTCCTCATGACGCCACCCATAATAAACCCATGTCCAAACTCAGGTGCGCCCATTTGCACATGCCCTCCTAGGCATGTGTACAACACTGCAGGTGTCCAGTGGAAGGAGGGTGGAAAGACCTGATAGTTTTCTGACCCTACAGGGTTATAATCTCTAAACTCATGTTCAGTCATCTGCTGCATATAGACAAAGGAAGCAGACTTAGAGTGTGCAAGATCTTTAATAGAATTATTTTTCATAAAGAGGGCAGAGAATGAAGGGTAGCCTAATAATAGTTTCCTAATGAAAAAAAAAAAACCCAAATTAACAATCCCCTGGTAGACAAATGACAAACCAAAGAGTTGGCCTAAAGCAGGGTCTCTCTGAGGTCCCAAATCTTGCCAGAAGTCTGAGGTAAATTCTGCTGGGAACATCAAGAAAGCAGTAGGCAAAGGACAAAAGCAGTGGTGAGGGGACCAAAGGAGAAAAATAAAGGTACAAATCAAGATAATGGCTGTCATTATCCCCACTGATGAAAGCCTTCCCATTTGTCTCTCATCCATGTGTCTCTTTCCAAGTTCCCCCAAGTCCTTGGGTGCAAGTCAAAGCTGGAGAAACAAGAGTGCCCCAAATCAGTTTCCTTCTGATGGTTAAATGCCTCACCTGGCACCTCAGCTCAGCCCCTAGTTTCCAACATCTACCTTAAGACAACTGCATGTAAGTGGGGACAGGAAACACAGTCCCTCCTCACCTACTGCAGTATTAGGGTTAAAGTGCTAGAACAATGCTGATGTACATGCAGGAAGAGTGTAAAGCAAATGAAGATGCTCAGGCTTTCATGCTGCTGGCCTCTAAGGCTATCTCCTATGGCCTTGATTGTGCTAACGCAGGAGGTGCTTGAGAGGGTGGGCACAGGGCATTTTCCTGATGGTGAACACCTGGAGCATGGTGTGGGCATGCGTGAGTGTGCATAGCTGAGCCTGGAGGCTGAGACTGTAAGAACCGCCTCACTCAAGGAATGGCAGTGGAGGACTTTGAGAGGACAAGTGATGGCTGGGAGAAGAAGCCCAGAGGAAAAGAGGTACAGGGGGCCTAAGTTGTTGTCTCTCTGCTGTTTCATTTCCCCTGGGTTCTATTAAAAATCCTGTGGGGATAATGCCAAGACTTCTAAGTTCTCTTTTAAGCTATCTGAAGGGCCGGTCAATCTACCCAGCATAGGCTGGTTGAAGAAAAGAGGAAGAACGTTCTTTTTAACGTCTAGACATACATTCTTATATGAGAATTTTCACAAAGTCTCCAAAGAATCATTCCTGCTGATCTGGCTCATATTCCTCACTTACAGACAACCATTTGTAAGGAAAACATATGCCAAACAAGAAGCCTTAGCTGACAGTGGAGAATGTATGCGTGTTGCTATCTCATCAGCTGTATCCCTTTCCATTACCTCCCCCGCCCCCCGTTAATATGAAGGCAGGTTTGAATTAGAAAGTTGGCACCTAACTGAGGGTGACTTAGGTAATAGATCTCTTTTAAACTATTCTTAATACCTTCCTTACTTTAGGCAGCAATGTGTAAGCAGGAATTTTCAGAGGCTCTTAAAAATAGACTAATTTTATCTCTGTCACCCTCTTTTCTCCATCTCTTATCCTTCCTTGCCCTCTGGAACATCTTAGTGTTCAGTGTCTGAACATAGTCCTTCTGCATCTTTCTGGCTGTCCAAACAGCTTGATATCATATTTTACTCTTTCAAATAAAAGAAACCTCACTTCAGTCCTTGACAAGCTTGAAGTTATTTTGATGTTCATAATTATGGTAAGATATAATGGATAATGGAGGGTTGAGGTTGCCATGAGGTATTTTCATTTAATATTTGCTAGTCCAAATGAATTTCTTCTTGAACATGTGGAAAAGTCATCTTGCCCATTTTTAAGAAAAAAAAAACAATAGGGAATGAAAACTTTATACAATTCCTTTCAAGTTAGGTTCTTTTGTTTTTTTTTAAGATTTATTTTTCTTTATTTATACATATAAGAATTGGGGTATAGGCCAGAAGTGCGGGAGGGTGAGAGGAGTTACCAGAGACAAAGAAGAGAGCAGATGAGGCAGATATACTGAAATACATTGCTGAGGGGCAAGACAGGAGAGGTCTGCTGGGCCTCGTGGGTTGGCTCCCTGGCCAGGAATCAAACTCATGCTGTAGTAGCTGTGGATTGCTTCATAGTGCTGAGACTTAAAATCTTGTACCACGAAGGAGGTCCTCAAGTTATGTTCTTATTTCATCTGATGGTGTAACACTCAGGTCATACTAAATGGAAAAAGAAAGATAATGATTATCAGATGTAAAATTCAATAAAATGGTGAATTTAGAAAACTAGAAATATATTTTTTAAAAGGCTATCATTATAAAACAGATATAATTTCCAGTAATATTAAAAGCAAATGTCTGTTTACCTTTCTCAATCCTTAATTATTATTAATGATTTTTAAATTTAAACCTAATTTTCTCTTTAGGGGTTTAATTTTTCTAACACATGCCAACTGGAAAAAATGTTTATTGTTAAGTATTAAAATTCCTTCACACAGTGGTAGAATAATAATTTGTGTTATTTAATCACCAGAGACCAGCGACTGAGACCTAGATTTCCATCAGTGGGTGAACATTCCCTCTTAATATTGACTTGGCTGTGAAAGAGATAGTTAAGGCAGGACTTTAGGAAGCCCATCACTATATTCATATCCGCAAAGAATTTTATAGTCAAAACAACATTTATTGGGGCCTCCCTGGTGGTGCAAGGGGTTGAGCGCAGCACTGCAGGATTTCTGTGGCCACTGCAGCACTAGTTCAATCCCTGGCCAGGGAGGGGACCCACGTGGCATAGCAGACCATTTTTGCTTTGCCTGCTGCTCCCCGCAGCAGTGTATTTCTGTAGATCTGCCTGTTCTGCTCACCACTCTGTTTCTGATTAATCCTCTCCCCTCTCCACTATGCCTCTGGCCTGTACCCCAGGTCTTGTATGCATAAATAAATAACAACTTTAAGGGCAAAAAAAAAGGAAAAAGAAAACATTCATCATTTATCTGACAACTGAGTTTATCCAAGTCTGATAGATATCCAAAATGGATAATAATGCATGTAGCCTTGGAGTCAAGAATCAACACCAGGAGGTAGACAGAGAGGGTAAAGCCCCTAAACTAGTTGCCATGCTGGAGGCATGGAGCCACAGGGCAGGCAGTGAAGACCTTTCAGGCAGCAGCTGGAACAGAATCAGCTAAGAGTTCAGCATATCTTTTATTCCAACTCAGAAGTTTTCTTGAGGGATATCCAAATATTGCAACTATGCTATTCAGTATATAGGCAGCAAACAATCAGACAATTTAGAAATTCAGTTAGGTATTTGGTTTAAAGAGGAGGTGTGAATTACCCCTAAGGGTCTGGATACTCATTTTTATTTGTAAATTGCCTGATGTTTCATGAAAACTGAAATTATAGAGGTATCTTTAATACACACTATATTTTTTTTCCAAGGAAATCTTTTATTTTCTCTTTTAAAATAGATTACTCAAAGATTTAACAGATACATATGTTATTCAAAGTTTATGGGATGACATATACATTTTCTATGCAACAACTCTTTTTTTAATCAAAGATTTCTTTATTTATGCATACAAAAGCTGGGGTTCAGGCTAGAGGTGCAGGGGGTGAGAGGATTCACCAGATACAGAGTGGGAAGCAAAACAGAAGAATCTACTGAAATACTCTGCTGAGGGAAGCAGCAGACGAGACAGGAGAGGTCTATTGTACAGTGGGCCAACTCCCTGGTCAGGGATCAAATTCATATTTCAGTGGCTGGTGATCACTTGATAGCTCTGTGTTTTCAAACTCTGCACCACCAGGAGACCCTATGCAACAATTCTTTTTTTTTTATCATCTTTTTTTCCCCTTTATTATATTTAATTGTATTTGACATCATTTGTATTCCCCAGTGGGTTCCCACCACCATTTCACCCGTGCACCATCACCTCAGTCCCTTGTGCTCTTTATGCCTCATCACCGTCTTTGCCCTCCCCTCCCTCCAGCCACCCCGATGGTCCCTTGGGTTTATCTTTAATCTTTTGATCTTGTTGAGTTTTTAATTGATTGTTTGGTTGTTTTTGGTTATGATTGCCCATTTCCTTTAGTTTTCTCTTTTTTGTTTGTCATGTTTTTTTTGTTTTCTTCCTTTTTATTTTTTGTTTTGATTGTGGTTTTTTTCACACTCCTCCTAAAAGCGAGGCCATCCAATATTTTTCTTTTGCCTTCTGACTTGTTTCACTGAGTATAATTCCTTCTAGTTCCATCCATGTTTCTATAAATGGCCCTAGTTTTTTTATTTTTGATTTCTGAATAGTATTCCATTGTGTATATGTACCACATCTTCTTGATCCAGTCATCTACTTTTGGGCTTTTGGGCTGTTTCCAGGTCTTACCAATTGTAAATAGTGCTACAATAAACATGGGGGTACAGGTGCTCTTTTGGATCAGTGTTGTTGTGTCCTTTGGGTAGATTCCTAGGAGTGGGATTGCCGGATCATATGGTAGTTCCATCCCTAGTAGGCCGAGGAATCTCCATACGGTCTTCCATATTGGTTGGATTAACTTGCATTCCCACCAGCAGTGTACCAGGGTTCCTTTTTCTCCACAACCTTGCCAGCATTTATTGTTGTTGGTTTTTTTGATATATGCCATTCTTACTGGTGTAAGGTGGTACCTCATTGTGGTTTT
>JAGFMF010011870.1:6641199-6702536 GCA_019455555.1 Galemys pyrenaicus
CATTCTTACTGGTGTAAGGTGGTACCTCATTGTGGTTTTAATTTGCATTTCCCTGATTATGAGAGATGTTGAACATCTTTTCATATGCCTGTTGGCCATGTGTATGTCCTCCTTGGAGAAGTGTCTTTTAAGTTCTTCTGCCCATTTTTTGATTGGGTCATTTACTTTGATTTTCTTGAGTTTTGTGAGTTCTTTGTATATCTTTGTGATCAGACCCTTGTCTGTTGTGTGGAGCACAAAGATTTTTTTCACATTCAGTGGGGTTTCTTTTTGTTCTGTTTAATGTTTCCTTTGCTGTACAGAAGCTTTTTATCTTGATGTAGTCCCACCTGTTTATCTTCTCTCTCATTTTTATTGCTTTGGGTACTGCCACCTCAAAGGCCCTGTTAAGATGTATGTCTTGCAGCATTTTGCCTATGTTTTCCTCTATGTGTTTTATAGTTTCGGGTCTTACATTTAGTTCCTTTATCCATTTTGAGTTGATTTTCGTACATGGTGTGAGATTGTGATCCAATTTCATTTTTTTACATATGGTGGACCAATTTTGTCAGCACCACTTATTGAATAAGCTATCTTTGTCCCATTGCACATTCTTTACTCCTTTGTCGAAGATCAGTTGTCCATAGTTGTGTGGTTTTACTTCTGTGTTTTCTATACGGTTCTTTGGTCTGTGTGTCTGTCTTTGTACCAGTACCAAGCTGTTTTAATTACTATTGCTTTGTAGTAGAGTTTGAAGTCTGGGAGTGTGATACCTCCATTCTCCTTTTTCTTAAGTAAAGCTTTGGCTAATCGGGGTTTTTTGTGTCTCCATATGAATTCATCAATATTTGGTCTATTTCCTTAAAGAATTTCATTGAGATTTTTATTGGTATTGCGTTGAATCTGTAGATTGCTTTTGGAAGTATAGCCATTTTGATAATGTTGATTCTTCCTATCCATGAGCAAGGGGTATATTTCCATTTCTTCATTAATACACATTTTAATTATGTTCTCATGGCAATATAGAATATACACTGAACTAGCTGATGGGAATGTTGTCCACTTTCCACAATAACAATCTACTTGGATTTTGAAAACCTTGTTTTTCAATGTATTCATTTATAAAAGGTGTTTACATGGCCTAATGTCATCATGGAGATGTGTGGCTTTAATGAGGAAGTAAAAACAAAAACTCATTAAAATTAAATATTAAAAAATGTGTAATGGAAAAATAAGAGAGTCTGGCATTAGTAATATATGGTAAACAATGTCCACAAAAAGAATTTAATTCCCTATTTAGATAATAAATGTAGTTTAGAGCAGAGACACTCAATGAAAGAGATAATCATCATACAATGATACCCTTTTGTTGGTATGAGAGATTAATCCCAGATTACAGTCACTTTTCATTGCCCTTAAAATACAAATTAACTCTTGATCCCAGGTCTGCAGTTGCTCTGTGTTCTTACATTCTTATTAATGACTAAAGTGGTTATTCCTACACAGCAGTGCATAGGAAGTGAGATTATTTTCTGGATATTGCATTGACCACTGGGGCAAGGTGACATGATAGATCTATATAAAAAAATACACTGAAGTCTGTGGATATCAGTTTGCCCAATCCTTGTCTAGCACATGTTTTTATTAAAGAAAAGAAACCAGCAGCTCTTGAGTAATGGCCTCAGGTCAGGGAGTGTGCTCACCTCAGTTAATCCTGAGGGCCATCTAAAGAGGATGCTGCTCCTTACACATTGGGGGAGTAAAACTCTGCAGAGGTTTAATAGATCAACAGTCTTCTGAAGCCACTTAGAAAAATCTTATGTGATTATATTACCTGAAAAAAAATACTGGTCACAATAAACAGCGAGTTTATTTTATTCTTATACTGATGCCAGCAGAAGGGGAGATGGTACAAATCAAATCTGCACACGAAACTGCAGACAGAAGTGAGTAGGGTTTTTATATGCTGGGGCGAACTAGTCAAAAAGCACTGAAGGACAATAGGAGGGATATTGATCAATGATATGTAAGAAGCACACTGAGTTATTTCTGAGTTTACAAATAATTTTCTTTGTGATTACACCATCTCTTTATGCTACATGGGGCCTGTTCATTCAAGTTTGGCTTTATTCTCCCACAGAGACTAATAGATGGGGTGACATCTCCTTGAATGTTTAAATTTCACTGGTAGAGGTTAGGCTCAAGAAAGACACATTTTGATCTGGAAAACTGACAAGAGGCTAGGAAAAAATTTGCATACATTTCCAAGGAGCTGAGAAAAAAAAGCAGTTTTTCTAAAGTAAATGCTTGATGAAATGGAGGGTAGAGACCTATAGTTAACATAAAGCTTTATGGGTCTCCCTGGTGGCACAGAGGGTTAAGCAAGGCACTATGTAGCAAATCACAGCTACTGCAGCACAAGTTCAATCCCTGCCGCCAGCCAGGGAGGGAACCCACATGACACAGCAGACCTCTCCTGCCTCACCCACTGCTCCCTTTAGCAGTATGTTTCAGTCAGTCTACCTGTTCTGCTCCCCACTCTGTCTCTGGTGAATCCGCTCACCTCCTTGGACTCTGGCCTCTCCCCCCGCTCTTATATGCATAAATAAAATAAATATTAAAAAAAGATTAAAAAAAAGATAAAGCTTTATAAGCTTTAGTCCAGTTTGGGGAATACCGAGACTGTCTTACATATGTATGTCACACTTTAGGATCATTACAGGAAATGTAAAATAAGTCAACAAAACTAAAATTCAAACCAAAAATCCCCTGGTCCTTGCTCAAATGAAATAAATATGAAATTCAGTTCATCTAGTGATATTAGTTCATGTATATTATTGTGGTAAAAAATATCTAAACTTCTTAACAAATTTTTAATTACAAAGCACAGTATTACTAACTTTATGCATGCAGTAGTACAGCAGAATTTGAGAACCTTTTTATCTTACATGATTGAGATTATAGTCCATTAGAAAATGTGGTAGATTTTTAAAATGGAATATTAGACAGTCTTCAAAAATAAGGAAATCCTGTCATATCTTGCAATCTAGATTAACCTAAAGAACAGTGTATTAGGTGAAATAAGTCAATCACAAGACTAGTACTGCTTAATTCCACATAAATATGGTCTCTAAATGGAACATCAATATTTTTTAAAAATTGCTGTAGTTAATTGGAATGTGGTTTGAGAATCATGTGCAGATGTTTTCCCCATAAAGTCACACTCCAAAATTCCCTTGACTGAGTGATGAAGATATTCCTTGTCTACCACCATGTAACTTTTCTTGTCTTCATGGTATTTTGATTGGCAAGAATAATTTTAGATTGAGAACTGAAGTACCTCCAGTTTTAAGAGGAAATTCCATTTCAGGATTTAAAAGTGTATAAACAAGCCTGGGCAAGGACAAGTCATGGTGCTCTCATAAGGAGCACCTGGGACACTCTGGCAACTATAGAAAAAATGTTAACGATAATAGACCAAATGACCCTGCACATAGTGCAGGGTGAAACTAACCGCTTGATTTGCTTCTGTACATCTCTAGACCTAGATAAAGGAAAGGAATGTAGATGCACATCTACCCTACTTTGCAACAAAATATATAAAATGAGAGTCAGCCCTGGGCTCGGGGTTCCAACTCTTAGGCTTGTGAACCCTTGGCACTGAGTGCTCTCTCTCTGATCTTATTTCTGTGTGTCTCTGCAGGCAGTTGAGCACGGACTCGGGGTCACGTAACAAGATAAGGTGGTGATAGTATGTAGTCATTTCAATTTGGTGAAGATATAATCTGTGAGTACTTTGTTTTATAAATATGCTCAAGAGAAGATACTGGTTGCCAACTCTTGTCTCCTTTCCATTTTGGCTTATTTATTTTCAGTTTTGTTTGGAAAATGATATAGTCAGGAAAAGCAGGTCCTCCAGAGAATTAATAATGATTGACCAAAAAGAAATAAGGTGTTTCCCCTTTTGCTAAGTGATTCCTTTATAAGTAAACATGTCCCATAAATAGTAAATAAAATGTAAGAGAAATGTCCTAGGATGCTACTGAGCAGGATTTTTCTCCCTAGTATAAAAAATAAATAATGAGAAATCCTGCTTCTTTCCCTCACTTTGGATGTGCTTACAGCTGAAACAACCATCTTGCAGCCAAGAGGTAGCATGTGGAATGATTCTACTGAAGATGGAAGAGTGGTTGGTCTGGGACTTATTATATCCTCATGTTGCTATATCACACTTAGAATCACCAACTTCTGTATTACTTTGTGTGTAAAATTTCTTTTTCTTACCAAACCAGTATTGGTTTATTATTTTACCTAAAATTGAAAGCATATGGTTGAAAATATGTTGTAACACGGTGAGCAAAAACTAAGACTCAGGAAGGGGTTGCACAAGTCATCAACAAGAGAGAAGAAAATTCTCTTTCTACATCCTTGTCATAGCCAGAATTCATCTCTTACATAACTTAATAGTAGGAACACTTGTTAGAGATTCCCTTGTTTTAAAATTATTAATGTGTGTGTCTCTCCTCCCTATTGCCCAGTGATCCCTTAGAGGGTGACGGCTTTGTTCTATTTATCTTGGAATCCCCTCCAGTCCTAATTTAATGTTTGGCATTGCTAGTTTTGCAGTAAGCATTGAATTGAGTGAACTGAAGTTTGAGTCAGTAACTGAGTGATTAGTGAAGAATGGGAAAATTTCTGTGTTGAATGAAGTTCTCCATGGATATAAAAATGTGGGTAGGATTAGACATGTCTTTGAAAAACACTCTATAAGATGAATGTCAAGAAGTTTCCTTAAAATGATTTTTGTACTTTCAACATTATGTTGTCAATACTTAAATTATTAGGTTAAGGTAGAAAAATCAGTTTAGAAATCTTTGCAACTTTTTGTTTCAGTGGTATGTATCAGGTATTCATTAATACCAGGATTTTATATTTAGTTTCACTTTGATTTCCATTGTTGGTTCAATGCTGTCTCCTACATAAAAGGATCATGCAAAACTACTGACTGTACCTCAATCTCTCTCACCTTACCACTGGAAACATCACGTCAGTTTGACTAACTCGTGCTACAAAGACGTCATGTGCACTGATAGTGAAGTTAAAAATAACTCTGTGTTTAAAATTCAGGGTGGTTAGGAGACTCATCAGCCTCCTAGACCTTAGCCTTTCAGAACTGTCAACTGCCACTCAAGGGACTTAACATAACTGCAGGGCATTTCAATACCAAATACTTTCCCCACAACTTCAAATGATTCAAGAGTGTGCAAGAGGGAAGGGAATATGTTTAGAGCATGAACTGAAATGGTCTTCTATAAAACTAATGAATTATCATTTAGCAATATTATTTAATTGAACATAAAGCTCAAAGGTGTCATAGGAGGTTCTATAATTATGTAGTCTTTGACTCTATCTAAAAGACATTCAGATGATACTGAAATTATAACTGATAAAAATTATGAATAGTACCTCATTCGAATTAAATTCTTCTGTTCGTGGAATGCATTATTAAGAGAATTTATTATCAAGAGTCAATAAATGGTTGTAAGAGATATTTGTAAACCAAAAACCTGATGAGAGAATTATATGCACAATTAAAAATTGAACTTTCAAATTCACTAGTAGAAAAACAACCTGATGAAGTGAACAAAAAAAATTGTATGAACACAAAAGAAGATACAAAAACTCAATATTATGAATTAAAAGAGAAATTCATTTAAGAAACACTCTCTAATATACCTAAAATGTTTTTAGAATGAATGAAACAAAAATGACTGGCCATAAAGAGTGCTGGCAAGGATATGAAAGAACCGGGATGTGCATATATAGTTAGTAGCAATGTTAGATTTTTGAAACCACTCTGGGAAATAATTTTTTATTAATTGACTAACTTACTTTTTTACATTGTTGTTAAGGAACACTAACAAACAACTGACTAGAGAAAAATATCCTTTGCATAAGGCTGAAAGTGCTGTCTGAAATCTTAAACTTAGAATACATTTCTTTAGATTAATTCGTTATCCTTTAACAGCCTCTATTAGGTTTTTCTGACTAATTAGCATTTTAGTTCATCACATTAGCTATTTTTTACCAAAACATGGAACTAAGAGAATGAGCCACAGAAAAGCGATCCTCTTGATAGCTCTTGATAGTTCTCCTTGATAGCTCTCTTCTTGTGCACATAATTGTTAAATTTGTATTGGAGAACTTTAACATTATATTTGGAATTTGGAAAAGAAGTAAAAGTCTAGAACACGGAGAGTTGTCTGGGTGAAGGAGCCAGCCAGGACCTGTGTATCAAAATGCCAAGTGTCTTCATGGTCTGATCATATGATACCAGTTCTTGTACACATAAATAAATAAATCTTAAAAAAGGGGGGGGGTATTTTAAAGGGATGAGGAGCATCCCTCAAGGGGGAGAGTAGCAGAGATGAATTTCATCTTTCACAATCTTCCCAAATGAGCCCTGAAAACTGTCTAAGTATAATATAAATAATTTAAAAGATAATTACATTCTGGTTATGTTGGGTCTTAAAGACAGTGGCAAATATTGTATGTTTTTTGGCTTAAAAAAAGGTTTGGTTAAAAATATTGAACATGATAAAATTGTTGACTTTTATTTTCATGCTGGAAAAATCTAATTGCCTGCGCTCATGAAAAGGAAGATATACAAGTAATTAATTAAAAGCACTACTAGAGTTGTTTAATACATTTTTATTTCTTAAAAGCTTCTGCCTGTGGGCAGCCTCAATTTAGTTTTTAAGACCAAGTCAGAGATCCACATGTTTTGTTACCTTCAGCAAACCCAGTTTAGTACAAACTGATTCTCTGAAATGTTCTGTATCAGCCCCCAAAGGGCAGTTCTGTTCAGGAGCAGAGCTATGTCTATTCCTGCATTTGTCTGTCTTACATGCCTCGGAACAACCTTGCAGCTCTCTAACATTCCTGTCAAGAAAGAGCTGTGGCTGAAATTAGGGCTCAGTAGTTGAGGTAAAGCCTGCTTTAACAGCGTGACATAAAATGATTTAGTGTGCTTGTCGTATTAATGTCATCTATACAATGCAATTTTAAAAGGGTATTGCACAGTAATTACAGAGATGTTAAACAGTCTCATTATCTCTCAGAATAGGCCTGTCAATAGTCATCTGAAATAGAGCTATGGATTAAAAGCTAACAGAGGAATAAAGAAAGAAGTTAGAGAGTAATGATCATTCTTAATGAATAAAAGAGAGCTAGCCAGAGAAATGTTAAAAAAAATCTATATGAGACCTCATATTTAACATCACTCACATTAATCACCCCAAAACAAAGTAAACATACATTCATTAAATCTAAATAAAGATCATTGGTAATTCTGATGGAGGAGACAGTGTTTTCATAAAAGGAACTCTGATTTAGGAAGTAGGTAATAAAATGACTGAGATGTGATTCCAAACACTCCATGTTTATCAGGATACTAGGGCTTCAAAATAGAAAAAACAACTACATATTATTTTTCTTTTCTTCTTTTAATTATTTATTATACAATGCTTATGAAGGACAAAAAGGAACATACACATAATTTTAAAAAGCCAGAATTCATAGCTACCATTAACATTTGGTTTGTATTTCTAGTCAACTTTTACTTTATATGTATATAATACATCTACTGCCTTATTTTTAAATGGATTGGTTTCTCTTATTTTTACTATTTAAATAATAATATATTTCTCTATTTTCAAAATATTGGGTTACTCTTTTCTTTATAGTTGATCTGGTATAGACCCCTGAACAGAATCCAGTAATCATGAAAGTTGGATTTCTCATTTTGGTTTTGTTCATATAGTCTATAGTAGCTAGCTAAACTGAAGAAAGTCAGGCAGGTAGAGTAGAAAAAGTAAAAGAGAATGATAAACCTATGGAAGGTAACTAGTTTCAATTATGTCACTTTAATTGCAAATATAAAATAATATAGCCAGAAAATGAACAATTACATACAAATCTTTCAGGCATTTAAAAGAAAGAAAAATATTTTAATTCTTATTTAATCTATATTTTTAAATTTTTAGTTTTAAAACTGTGGTTAAAATGTATATAACATAAAATTTATCATTTTAGCCATTTGGAAGTGTACAGTTCAGTGGTATTAAATAAATTACACTGCTCACTCACCTGCATTTATCATAGTAATCTGTTCCTAGAACTTTTCATCTTAAAAACCTGCAACACTATTGCTGTTAAGACAAGCTCGCAATCCCCTCCCTCCCTCTAGTTTCTGGTCACTACCATTCTACTGTCCACAGCAATAACTTGACTATTTTATGTAGTTCAAATGGAGTCATATATTATTTATCCTTATCCTTTCATGACTAGTTTATTTCATTTAGCGAAATGTCATCACTGTTCATCTATGTTGTATATTTCCTTCCTTTTTAAATGTGGAATAATATCCCATTGTATAAGGACACCACATTTTGTTTATCCATTCATCCATCAGTGGATAGTTGGGTGGTTTCTATCATTGGCTATTGTGATAACTATAATCTCTGCTGTTAATTCCTTGAGATTTATACCCAGAAATGGAATTTCTGGATCAGATGGCAATTCAATTTTTATTATTTTTTTTAGCTTTTTAAACTTATTTACCACTGTTTTACAAAACTATGTAAGTTTATGACATCGAAGTCCACACATCATAAGTGTATATAGCACAGTGCACCTACAAGCAGAGTTGTAGTACCATAATCCACTATCAGGTAGACCTCTTCTATCCATTTCTCTCAACTCTCAAGTATTTTTTTTTTTCAATTTGAAAGCAGTTGTTGTTTATTAACTGACCAGATTACAAAACAATCAAAGATAGACACCTTATTTTATCCTTCTAATAAACCTGGAGATCTGGTCTTTCCTGTTACCAAATCCAGTTTCTACAAAATGGGTGGTTTTCTTCTTCATTCTACCTCATGGAGAAGATAATTTGAATAGCTAGAGGATTTGTTTGTCTCTTTGTAGCATTTACCAACAGCCAAGATTTCATCAATCAGATCCTCCATACAGATTATGTTATATTTACCAAGAAATTGTTCAATCTACATTATCTTTTAGGGCAATTATTTTCTTATTTATTTTGCTATACCCACATTCATAGAGCAATTCATTTACTGATTTACGGTTTGGCTATCCCTATGCAATATATGGTTCTACAATCTTCAGCAAGTAAATCAAAGTTTTGTTGAGTGTGACAAAGATGACATTGAGGATATGGTGAAGGTGAAGAAACATTTGGACTTTTGGGCTCGCACCAATGATATCTCTGACAAATGCCAATTTGGATTGTGTTTGAGTACATAAAAGTTCCCAGCTTTTTTTGCCATCCTACCCATTCAAATCTCAGCTCTGTGCATCTGTCTGTATACCTTGTGACTTAGCTTAGTTCATTGATAGACAACCTCCCTTCTTGCCAAAACATCTTTTGGGCAAACTTCTTCCTCAGGTGCTTGATCTTCAGCTCTGTGAAATTCCGTCTCTTTTCTTAAAGGTTCTGGCATAGCAGGAATCTTCATTCTCTTCTCTTGTGTTTCTGGCATAGTAGCAACTTTCTTTTATCTTCTCCTCTGCACCCTCTACAGTTCCAGTCAAAAAAGAGGAATTTGGTAACCACCATTTTGTTGTCAGAGTCCAAGAGTAGTTTTTCTTAAATTTTATTAGTATGCTGACTTTGTTTACTTACATTCGACATATGAGTGAAACCATCTGGTATTTGCCCCTGAAACCATGAAATATATAAAAAAAAAACATTAGCAATATACTCCATGACATCAGTGTCAGAGATGGCTTTGGTGATTCTACTCCAACAGCAAGGAAAACAAAACCAAAAATAAACTACATCAAACCAAGAACTTCTATGTATAAAAGGAAACCACCACAAAAAACAAAAAGACAGTCTACTGATTGGGAGAATATATTTGCAGATCATAAATCTGACAGGTGGTTTAAATCCAAATTTATTAAGTTTTCATAGAGTTCAATAACAAAAAAATCAAGCAACCCAACTATATAATGGGCAGATCTGAATAAATACTTCTCTGAAGAAGACATTCAGATGCCAATAAAGACATGAACAAAGTGCTCAGCAATTCTATTTTTAAATTTTTTTTTGAGATTGCCATACTGTTTTACAAAGTGAATGAACCATTTATACCACATTACACTGTGCAAGAGTTTAGAGTTCTCTGTATCCTTATTAACACCTACTGTTTTATATGTTTTGATAATAGACATCCTAACTGGTATAAAGTTTGTTTCACCTACATTTGACAATAGTTTTAATTAAAGTTTAGAAAACATTAGAGAAGATGTTACTATTTGCTTCTATATTTTGAAAGGAAAATTATCTTTAATATAATTTGGTGACTTATTTCTATAAAATGACCACTAGTTTTCATTGGAAGACAAAATTCAATTTTTACTACAAATATATTGTAGAAAGCTTTCTTCCAAATGTTTTATACTGCCTCTTAAAGCATTATATTTGATTTTGAAAAACACATTACCTTTCGCATTTCCCAAATCTGTAAGTGATAATGTAGAGTAAGTATGACATGTTAACTCACTATTGATTCCATACAAATGTGGTCTTCTCTAGTTTTCAGTCTATCAAATACATCCTGGATGTTTCTGTCAGGGATTTGGGGCATGAAAATTCATGATTAAATATTTTTATGGGTTTAAAGGAATAGAATTCAAAAGAAATTTTTAGTATAGGAAATATCCTTTTTCATATATCCTTTACTTTTATCGTCAAACAGAAGCAAAGAGAATGTACACAAAAGAAGTAAATGATACACAAGAAAATAAAACAACAATAGCTTGATGAAATCTGTTATTTGATTCTATTATTGTATAACAGCACATAAATATAGTCCTCTCCCAATTACTAAACATGCTTTTCTTTTCAAATCTCTCATAATGATCATATATATACACCAGTGCCGGTATTGATTGCATGCTATTGAGCAAAGCACTAAAAGAGAACACTTCTGATAGTTTTACCTAGTACACATATAATTTTAAATTATTTCAATTCTTAGGGTAAGTTAGTAGGGTGTGACATTATTAGATTGTCAAACACATAAAATCTCTCATTCATTTCAGCAGTTGTGAGTCATTTCAACAGGCATCTGTAATTGCTGAAAGCAGAGTACAAAGGAAACAAATAAAACTCAAATAGGAAGCTTTGAACAGACCTGTGGTCAATGAATACATCAGTCAAATGAAAGTATCTAATTTCCAATTGATGCTCACTATTAAGAGGACTTCAAAATGTCTTTACTTTTGCTCCTTATCTAAAATTGATTTTGACTTACTATATCTGATTTAAAAGTCTTTCGTGTTATACTCTCAAATCAGGGTAAATCTACAGACTTCTTGTTTTGTCTGCACTGGGGTCAACATATGTGGAGCATGTGGGATTTTTGAATAATGTGTTTTGCTGGGCCAACAGCCTCAAACTCAGCCTAATTGTTCCAAGCAGCGGTCTGTTCCTTAATGAAGATTTCACAATGCAATTATTGTAAAATAATAACGATTACTTTAGGACAGATGGAAAAGATGTGGAAATTGTCCATATAATTCTGACTCTCAATCCTGAGTTTGATAAAGGATGAGAGCTTGACTAAATACTCCGGGAGGAGTGTTTATACAGCTCTAAATCACTTGCTTATTGCTCAGTTTTTCATTGTCTTCTCCTTAAATAATGCAGTCTTTGCTCATGGAGCTAAAATAGTGAATGAAAATGTTTATCCTTTAACTAATAATACTTTGAGTAATACCAAAACATTGTTGTGTTTTTACTTCTGTGTGCGTGTGTGTATGTATGTTCTAAGTTCTGAAGTGTAAAGGGAAACATTTAATTAAGAGCTACCTCTTCCACTGGCCACGGAGTTACACAAGGGCAGGACAATAATCTGTTTCTTGCCCACCACATTGTCCCCCAAAATAGCCATGTGACAATAAATAAATAGCCATGTGACAACAAATGTTAGGAAGTGAAGGACTATTTTGTATAATATATAAACAATAATAATTTTTGCAAAGTGATCAAACCCAATGCTCAGAATTTTACTTTCTCTATCTAAAGTCCCTGGTTGTACTTTACAAACTTTCATTAAGGGAAAAAAGTAAAAAGGAATACTGGTACGTATATTACATTTACATGTAAATAAGGAAACTATCCCAATTAGTTGTGAATTATTTAACTACTAGTTAATGGTTTGTATAATGAACTAGCGCTTGCATTATATAGCAGTTGCCTTTTTGTTTGTTTTCTATAATGAACCTGGAAAAGTCTACAGATAAAAGTACGTGACTGTTACAAACCTAGCTGTAATCTGGGCCATTGTGAAAACAGTGAGTTATTTTTTGTTAAAGCTTTTATATCTCTGCAGATGAGAACATGTTTCTGACTAGGATAAAATATCTGTTTTTATTCTAACTTACTGAAATATACTCAAATTAAACTGAGTATATATTTCCAATTACAAATAAATTCCAATATTATAATTTGCCCATAATGCTAAGGGCTCTCACTAACTAAAATTAATGAGCTAGAAATGCTGCTGCAGCTTGGTCAATAAAAGAAAATCTAAGAAATTATGCATATGGGCACTAATCTGGTCCACTTCTACAGAGAAGCATTTGTGAACAACATTAGTTAACTGATCATCATAAATGTTTCCTGAAACCTGATCCTCATGCTGCAATACTTTCCTAGTGTGGAATGCCAACTCTTAATCACTTGGAGGAATTTGAAAATGAAGTTTCAGCCCCATGTTCAGTTATTCTGAACATTGCCTTAACAAGGATCTTGGCTAATTCTAACACAAGTGTCTATGCTCCACAGTTTCTGGGACACTGGCTTAGAAGCTTATCTTCCAACATCTCAGCATACATGAAAGATGATGTATGATAGAGTTTTATTGAATTTTCTATCTGTCACTCATCCTGTTCCTATCTAACTACTTTGTAGTTACAGAGAATGTTAAACACAGACTGTTTTATAACTTTTACCTTTCTTCATACTTTTACCTCTGCTCTCATGTCCTTCACATTTTCCATATTTAGCTCTAACTTTCAAGAATCTTCACAAATGTTAATTCCTCTCAAAATATTTCCTCAAAATATTTCCCTTCTCTCGGTACACTATAGCTATACTATACAGGAGAGACAGGAAGTAGACGGCATGCAGACTCATTCTCTCCATTGCATGATCATGTCTCTAACTCAGTTGCCAAACCTAAATAAAATTCCAGATGTTCCCACTTATCTGAATTTGACAGATAAAATAAACCTAATTATTCCTTCCAATGGCTTTTCAAATGTTATTATCACTAGACCATTTTATGGCATTCATTTGTATATACTGCATTCACGTTGTGTGTATACACGCATATATATGCATAGATACAGAGAGAGATACAAATATATAGTTGGGGATCATGCTTCATGCATTCACAAACACCTATTCTCATATTGGCACAAAGTATATAGGTGTAAAATGTTTGATTTATGAATTCATAACTGGCTGACACTGAATTCCCAAAGAAAATATTATGTATTTTCTGTGTTCACTTACATTTTAGAATTGTTTGTTCCTTTATCATTTAGATTACAGCTTTACTCAGTAAATCTTGTCATAGTCATTCAATTAGGGGTAAAAGCTAAATGTAAATTAGTCTGTCTAAGAAATATTTTTATATTATTCGTGTGTCATGAAGCTCTCTAAACCAAGATATATGTAACAATGATTCTTTCGTACTGATGTTTTGAATAAAGTATTGAAGAACACTCAACCTGTGATCATCAGGAGTTAACAGAAGATGAGAAATTTAAGACTAAATTCTCCTGTCTTAATTCCTGCTTATCTTGGGCAAATGTCACTTTATAATCATCACAGCAATAGCATTTATTGAATATCCTCTAAGCCTCTGACTTTAATATATAAGGGTTTCAAGCTACTGACCTACCCTTAAAAGGCTTTAATAAAATATATTCTTCTTAATGGGGTGAGATAAGATGTCACTAGAATTGGAATTGGTATAATCAGAAAGAGGAGCTGGGGGAACAAAATGTGCATAGCAGATATGGTTAATAAATATCTTCAAACTAGAAGCATCACATTTTCCAAAAGCCTAGTTACTAACATGAATACTATCACTCATATATATGATATATATATATATGGCCATATATATATATGGCCTCTTTGGTGAGGTTGAGTCTCAGCACTATAATTACTAGGTCTCAGTTCAATCCCTAGTCAGGGAGATAATCCACATATGGCTCAGCAGACCTCTCCTATCTCATCCACTGCTCCCCTTAGCAGTCTATTTCAGTAAATGTGTTTGTTCTGGTCCCCACTCTGACTCTAGTGAGTCCTCTCACACCCACTCCCACACCTCTGGCCTACACTAGTTCTTCTATGCAAAAAATAAATAAAAAATTTTAAATTTCAGAACTATAATTGCTATGACTGATATTTGGATAATTTTGAGAGGCAGCATGGTATGCAAATAAGACTGAGTATTTCAAGAGATACACCAGAAGAGGTAAAAAAGTTTGTTAATTATAGTATTGATAGTAACAGCAAACGATTGGAATATCTAAGTTCCTATCAATAATCTAAATGTTCATCAATAATACATTGGTTGACAAACTATAATATATCCATATGAAAGAAAACTAGGTGTTTATAAGTATAAGATTAAGATTTTTCTAAACTGATAATATAAATTAGGAACATTATAAAAAGAAGAGATGTATAGGAACATATAGATTGAAAAGTTATATATATTGCATGATAGTTTGTGTCTAAAAAGGAATATTGAAAGGGTACATGTGTATTTATATATCAATTTTGGACACTTGAAAATCTGCTAACATTGGTGGATAATGTTTAGAATTTGAACCATGTGATTATAAAAGTTTCTCAAAACATAAGCAAATAAAATCATGACATACTAATTAAGTTATAACTAAAAATATAGGGGTGCCAGAGTTTTTCATGGGTTTGAAATTTGGTTCCACTTCTTGCAGGCTATGAGATTTTGAACCTTCCGGATCACAGTCCTCACTGACAAAATGTAGTTCAAATGGTGCATACTCCTCATTCTCTGGGAAGAAGCAAAGAGAGAATATACAGAAAATGTTTTTCTTATACATAATACCACTCAGTAAATGATGCTATGATTATTATTAACTTATAACACCTCAATGGGGCCATTAGCCTGGTTTAAATAACTGTTTTTCTTTCCAAAGTGGTACAGAGTTCTTTTGGGGATTTTACAGAATTTTTCACCTCCCACCAGAAAAGAAATAAAAATAAAATGAAAAATAAAGGAAAACCACTTATGAGTTTCAAAGTTTACTTTTTAAGAACTTTATTGTGGGTTCACAGTTTTATATTTGTTGAAATGGGATTTCTCACTCCATGAAATTGCGATCATGAAGGTTTCAAACAAACTCATACTTGCTGAATGTAATTACATTCTGTTTTCTTTCTTCCTATCCTCTTTGATTTTAAATTTCCTTTGTTATTCTCCAAGCCTAGGAAGTTTCCATGTTTGAACAAATTAGACAGAAGTGGTATAGAATCCTTGGTCTGCCATGTAAAGATATTTAATACTCTAGAGTCACAGGCTCTTTTATCATTCAAGTTCTTAATATTAGGATACAGTTCTTTAGCTTGCTGATTTTATTTATTTATTTATTTATTTATTTATTTATTCATTCATTCATTTATTTATTTATAATCAACATTAGTCTGACAGTGTGAAAAGGCCTGACAGTAAATGTGCCATTTTTTTCTAGGACTATTTCTAACTCACTAAATCTCAAGCACCAACTCTATAATTGGCTATTGCAAATAATGTTAAGAATATGAAATACAGTTAACTTTCTGAGGTACTTTCATTTCCTTTGCTATATTTCCCAAAGAGGAATTGTTGGATTATATGGTACTTCTTATTTTTTAATTTTCCATACTAATTTTTATGGTGACTGCACTCATTCTCAATACCACAAACAATGCATAAGTTTCCCTTTCTCCACATCCACAATAGCATCTGTCATCTCTTGTCTTTTTGATGATGACCACTCTAGTAAGCATAAGCTGATAATCTGATTGTGCCTGTTTCCCTAATAAATAACTAGTGATGTCAGGCAGATTTTCATGAGCCTATATAACTTTGCCATATCTTTTTTGGATAAATGTCTCCTGCTTATAGAAGAAGAAACTGAAAATTTAGTACTAGTGTCAAATAATTGACAGTTGAAATTTCATAAATGAGTGACTGTATGAGGAAAATGATTAAGAGTGAAATAGTGAAAAGGAGTAGGGAAAGCTTAAATATCAGCTCAGGAGATGATGGTAGTTAACAATGAATATCAAATCAGAAATTAATGATAAAAAGAGAAAGAAAATAAGGAAAGAATACTACTATGAAAGGTATGCATGAAAGGGAGATTTAGATATAGGCATAAAATTAAGAGTTTAAAATTTGACTGAAATCTATATATATGTAGTTTTATCTCATCGATGAGAGAACAGGGATCAAGAATGGCTGTGACTTCCAGTAAGATTTTACAACTAGTTTTTTGCAGAACTGTGTGATTTAAAGCAGGTCTTCCTAATTCTTAGTTGGCATTCATAATGTGCTGGTTGGCGATCTGCCTTTCATGCAAATGAGACATCAACATGTATAAACACCTAGTAGAGAATGTTGACTTTACTCTAAAGAGAAATAACCAATGCCTATCAAACTAACACTTGCAGTGAAGATATGACAAAAATAGATCCTAAAGAGCACTCAAGAGGAGTGGAATTAGAAAGGAGACAGTGAGGCAACAGATAAAGATTATCTGTTTGCATGGTTTAAGGAGCCTGGGTGGTAATTAAGATGTATTTATATTTAGGACATCTGAGCTGAATTTAGGCTTAAGCTTTCTTTTAAATTACAATTGTAATCATATTTTTAGAACTTTGCAGTCCTCTCTTCTGAATTTTCTTATGGCAGTCTGTCACAAAATTCAACCTTAAAAAGGCCAAACCTATTAAAAAGCAAAAGTGTTTGAAATACTTCCTTGTTTTTCCTTTATAAATTCTGCCTAATTTTATGATTAATTGGAAACCAGCTTCAACTTCAAATGCCCAGATGTACTGAAGACAACTATGCTTGTTACTGTGGCTAGCTGATTGTCAGACCTCCTTTGTTAGACTGTGTCCTTACTTATTTGGGAAAACTTGAGAGTTGATTTAACCAATAATATCCAGTCAGTCTACTTGTGCAAGGAAGAACAATAGCACTTTTAGCTTTGCTGTCAGCAGTGGAATTAAGAAGTAGTCCTTTAACAACTCCTTCTGTTTGTACTAGAATTTCCTATGAATTCATATGCCTGCTACTTGATGCAATTAGAAAAACTCAACTCCTCACCTCTTGACAACATCAAAAGACACAAAAATCCATTTTGCTAGCAGGTAAAAGGGTAGGTAGGTGTGTACCCAACAGTTTTTCTGTGCAAATTTACTCTTCTCTTTGGGTAAAAACAAATTTCTGTTTTTCAAAATGAAAAATCCTTGCCCCTCTATTTACCAACTTCTGTCCATAAGTAAGCTTTATAGGGAAACTTTATTGAAACCAAATTAATAGAAGACATTGCAGAAGTTATATTGAACATTAAATAAGCTAACACTTTTGAAGTTCTTAATATACTGTTTTAGAAATATTATGTAACTTGATTAAAACTTCAAGCCTTATAAATGGCTGAGTTTGTATTTAAATTTAATTCTCTACCTAGGACTTCCAAAAAGACCAGAAATTGATATTGGTGAGGATGTGCAGTAAAAGGAAGCCTCGTGTGCTGTTGGTGAGAATACAGATTAGTCCAACCTCTATGGAAAACTCTATGGAGGTTTCTCAAAATATTGAAAATAGCAATTCCACTCTTAGATAGCTACCTGAAGAATATAAAACATTAATTTAAAGGGATAGTCCCACTCCTGTGTTCATTGTAATCAAATTTACAGTAGCTAAGTTAAGGGAATAATCTAAATGTCCAAAGACAGAGGAGCGGGTTAGAAAAATGTCAATGTAATACTACTCAGATATAAAATGTACAACGTAATACTACTCAGATATAAAAAAATATGAACTATTGAAATTTACAACATGGAAAGAAATGGAAGTGACTATATCAAGTAAAATTAGTTAGAGGAGAAAAATAAAAGCTGATTGTGGAATGTACAGAAACAAAACTAAGGGTTGGACAAAATCAAACCATTAACAGAACTCTGACATGACTATAGATTTGTGGTGACCAAAAGGGGTAGGAGGCAAGTGGGAATGAGAGGTAGGCCATTGTGGAGGATTATTGACTTTGCTGGTGGGTATAGTATGAAAATATATGTTTGTAGAGGTTTGAACCTATAACCCCTAAAACTAATAGAGTGTTGCAAACCAGCATACTTCAATAAACATAATTGGGAAAAAACCTGTCATTTAAATTTGTGCACTGTTTTAATCTAACATGGGTCTAAATATTTATTAGACCAAATCTCAATTTTTATCAATGTAGTATTTTTTAAAAAAGTGAAAGCAGAGGTCAAAACAGATTTGAAGCTCCCTTGGAAAATATTAAAACAGAAGCAGAAAAAATTAACAAAAGAATTTCTAATACAAAATTTTTCAGTAGTGAAACAAGTTTGTATTAATAGTAGAAAATTATTTTATCTAATATCTTTAATATGTTGAAGCTAAGACTACATCAAACCTATAAATTAAAACAGGTTATTATTTTCCTAGCCACAGAGGAAGCTATTTTATTGATATAAAAATTGACATTCTGTATGTTATGAGATGGAGCCGAGACTGTTTATCTTCCCTCTCTCAGGTTTCTATAGATTCTGCCTTAGTTACTGTGTATATGATTCATAAAGCTAACCATGGATATTACCTGATCACACAAAATCAAACATTACTAGTGAACCTACACACACCCTCCCTATCATATTTTCTGGTCATTCTTTTCTACTTCTCTATTATAACAAATAAGATAGTCATCTATAAATTTTGAAAAGGGCAAAAGTATAAATGTGTAAATCTAAATGTAGTTAAACCTTACCAACATTTTTCTTTATAAGTACTATTTTAAAATGTTTACCACTTTGCTATAAAAATACTGCTGCAGGTCTTGGTATATACAAACTCAGTTGAGACATGTTTTTTTTTTTTTTTCTTCAAAGATTTTATTTATTTATGCATACAAGAACTGGGCTACAGGCTGGAGTTGTGAGGGGGTGAGAAGACTCACCAGAGACACAGTGGGGAGCAGAACAGGCAGATGCATTGAAATACACTGCTGAAAGGAGCAGTGGGCAAGACAGGAAAGGTGTGCTGTGCCATTTGGTCACCTCCCTGGCCAGGGATCAAACTCAAAAGTGCTACAGTGGCTGCAAATGCTTCATAGTGTGGTGCTTAACCCCATGTGCCACCACGAAGGCCTCTAGACATGTTGTTATGACTTTTGTTTCTCTATAAAAACTTAACCAAACAAGTTTTTTAAACAAGTTATTTTGACTGCTTTTTAGTTTCAGACAAATGACTAAAATGAGAGAATCTCATTTTTATATGTACTCTCTCACAGTTATAAAAATGGCTCCATTTAATTGAGTAAAACTATTTTAGTTCATTACACATGTATGTGGAGGAAATATATTTAGCAGCATAACAAGAGCTTGACATTTTAAATGCAGCTAAATTCTGAAAAGTAATCAGATAGACTGCTGATAGACTACCAAATACATATATATATAAAATAGGAAGAATTAAATCTCTAACCTCTGGACTTCTTAAAATTTTCTGTGTGGCCATTCACATCTGAATTTACCCTTTATTCATTTTTATTTATGTTATAAGTTTACTGAAAATTATCCAAAGGATATTGTTTGCATTTCAGATAAAAACTCTTCTGTTGTTAAAGAAGTGATAATACTTAAAACATTTTGACAAAAAGCATCTTAATGATAAATTGGAGATATTTGGTCATTTCAGCTTTATTAAGAAATAATACTTATAGGGTCCTCCCTGGTGGCACAAGGCATTAAGTCGCAGCACTATGAAGTTATCCACTGCCACTGCAACACAAATTGGATCGTTGGCCAAGCAAATGACCCACATGTCACAGCAGACCTCTCCTGTTGCTCCTACTGCTCCCCTCAGCAGTGTATTTCAGTAGATCTGCCTTTACTGTTCCCTACTCTGTCTCTGGTGAATCATCTCACTCCCACACCTCTGATCTGTACCCCAGATCTTGTATACATAAATAAATAAATTTTTAAAAAAAGAAATAATCCTTATATTTATGAATCTTTTAAGTCACTTTGTAAGACTATTATGTAACTTCATAAGCTAATAAAGAAGATGGGACAAACGTTATTATTTCCATTTTATAACAAGTAAAATAAAAACTTCAAAATGTATTCCTCCTTTGATTCAACAGCTTTCTCCTCTCATAGTATACTTTATTGTGAGGTCAGGGTTCATTTTGGGAAATAGATGTTCATTACTTTGTCTGGCATCAATAGTTAACATACCCTATTTCACTCACAGTGCCCAAATTAGTTGGAGAGGGAGACTGAGATCTTGCTTCTCTGAATAACTGTGGACTGTCATCATGCCACCCCAGCCAAGAGAACATCATGGCCTGAAGCAGGAGGCAGCAGCTTCCCTAGCTGTTCAGTTTCCTCTGTCTTCTATTTGGTTTAAAGTGGATTTCTGGCTTACTATCTAATTTCACTCCCCTTTCATTTTCTCCTTTTACCATATTTCTGTCCACTTCTAAATTACCTGGTAATACTGTGAACACAGAAACATTCATCAGTTTGAAATCATGGGTTTGTTTGTGCGAATATGGTTATAATGTTGCTGCAGTGGTTGTTATAGTAACCAGTCCTTTTCAGCAGAGGAAGGAGTATGGGCATTTGACAATATTTAAGCTTAAATAGGAGGTAAAGTTCCTAGGTTTCATATTTCATTAGGAGAAGATTCCAAGGCAACTGCTATTCTTTAGAGTCTCTATTTTGAAGTAAAAGGTAAAATAGATGCAGGTGTCTTCCTGCTTCCCTGAAGTAGTCCTGTTGCCTCTATAGGACATTCTAGCTTGTTATGTAGTTATTCAACTAATGCATATCCAGAGATGTCAGGCAAAAGTGCCCAAGTTAAATAGAAAAATACCAAATTACATAGAGCTACAGAGTCAGCTTGTATGACATGGGTACTCAGAGCAGGCAATTTGCAGAGAACAAATAGATTTTCAATAACACTTCCCTCTTTTGTTTTGGTTTTATTTCTTAATTTAATCTTTATGCATGTGGAATATAGAGAAATATAAAACAAATCCTAGAAATCTGACTATAAAATTGAGGCTACCAGAAGGGAGGGGAAGGTACAGAACAAAAGGGCTGGAGGGCCAGTGGGATGGTGGAGTACTATGGGTGCCTTAGGGTGGGTGTGGCGCAGTAACATACACCTATACCTCCCAGTCAGTACTGTTGTGAACTGATATTACCTCAATTAAAAAATGTATCTGTTAGTTTTAAATAGAAACGTCTTTACTTTTTCCATTTTTAATTGTTCCCAAAAGCTACATTACTAGCAAATCTATTTTTGTGCAATTATAAAAAAGGTAAACGTGTATCTCATGCCATGCTTAAATCAATGTCCATACATATATATGGGATTTAAAAATGCTTACATTTGATCATAGGGTATGGGAGTTACTTTTACTAATTTAGCATAAAATGAAACACTAACCATGCTAATACATAAATCTATATTCTATTAAGATGATTTTTTTTTAAAGAAAAGACTGAACTAGCAGGCAAATTATAGATCTGAGACTTACTGCAGGGGAGGCGGAGGGAAGAGCACAGGGGACTATGGAAATGGTTCATGGGTGATGTGGTGAAGGGGATTTATGGGGATTACACCTGAGGGGAGAAAGCAAATATTGAACAAAAATAAGGTTGTAGGACAATACAAAATATTTTGAAAATGAAATTTTTTTAATTAAAATGACTATTTACCATTGTTTTATGCAAGTAGTGACTAATGAACAATCATGTGCTTTCCAACTTATTCTGCTTAACAAGTGTTTTAATGAGAGCTCTCATCCCAGAGCAAATAATGATAGAAGCATTGCTGCATTATAGACTAGGAACACCCTATCTTTTATAAATATTCCAAAGCTACCATCCAAAAGCATTTCAGTTTACAAGTTACTTATAAATTTGCCAATGTATCTCACCAGTAACAGATATATATTTTTCAAAAATAAACTGCCAGTCTGATAGACAAAATATATTACATGGTGTCTTTATTTGGGAAGAAATAAGAGAAAGAGTTTTAAAAACATGATACCCTCGAACGTGTTTCTCATATGTATAATTTTATTATTTCATCATATATAGGTCCATATATTACATATATGAAAACCCACAATATATTCCTCTAAACTGTCACCTTTTTGTGACTTTTATGCTGAATCCTTCATTACAGAAAGTTTTACATTTTTGTGTAGGTAAATTAGTCTGATTGTTATTGGGCAAAATCTCTGTTTTCATATGTTCTATACCCAGTGTTTATCACATCACTTAAAAATTTACATCTTCAATACAACTTGAGTAAATTTTCATGCATGGCATAACATATGGATATAATTATTTCTTCCTAGATATAAAGCTAATTTTCCTAATAATGTTCATTGAATTGTTCACGTTTTTTAAATGATCAGAAAACACTTCACAACTTAAAAATTTCTACACAGCAGAGATTTATTTTTAGGTTTCATTCTTTTTCATTCATTCCAGGTATTAAATCACTGGAACATTACTTTCACACATTTCGATTAACTTGAAATATCCTTTCAGTATTATATCTTCCCATGAGCTTTGTTCTATTTTTCTCTAGAACTTCTTTAATGTCTTTAAGTAAAATATATATTCTCTAGCAAATTTTGGGTTACACTAACTTTTCAGTATGTTCTACATTACTAGTTTCTATAGGACATATTTTCTCAAGTTAAGCAGGTTATTTTTATTTTGTTAAAATACTTAAAAATGCTTAGTGTTAAGTGTTGAATTATAGGAACTTCTTTTCAAGAGAAAGCTGATTACATCTTGAAAAATGTTATTTATCAAATCCTGTCATAGTAATGGAGAGAAGTGTGCAATGAATTTTATCCTCCTACATGTAGAAATTATAAAGTCTGGATAAGTAAAATAACACTTTGAAGACAATAAGGAACAGAAAGCAGGAGGGAACTGGCAAGTCTCAATCCTTGAAAGATAGTTAAAGCAATTACTGAGATGGTCTACAGTAAAATAGCTTTACCTTCTAGTCTGAACTAAGGGACTCTCATAAATAAAAGTCTAAAAAAATAACCACTGTCTGATCTCTAAATATGTGCACAAAGGCATGGTTCCAAAGCAAAAAGCAGTGGAGTGGAGCTAAGGGTTGGGTATGTATTTCACTTTCTGCAAATTGAAAGAGACTTAGAGTCTGGAATATGACATTAGTTGAGTTAGATATTATATGTGAATAGTTTGAGTTTTCTGTGGAAACTTCAGAACTGTCACGACTTAATAGTAACCACTATGTTAGAGCCATAAGGAATTTTTCTCAGATTATAGATAACACTGAAGCTGTGTATTACTTGTCTCCATAATTTTAAGGTTATTTGTTTTTAATTTAGCTGACTAATGACAAAATCAGTACTTGTTTGGGGAAGATTAATACATTGGCTACACATATGTATAACCTGCCATATTTAGAATATTTAGAATAGAACAGAAATTTATGTTTATGCAAGGAACAAGAATACTCAGGTAAAAAATGGTGAGCAGAAAAATGTACAAATGACTCAGAATTGTAATTAATAAAGTTGTAAAGAAAAGTGTTCTTTTAGTAAGTTTATTAAGTGAATGGTTAGATGAATAAAGCATCATGGGACACTGAGAAATGAGTTATGCATTTAATCACAAGGGAAATAATTCCTTAGTATAGAATATTTTCTTTGACAGGAATGTCATACTCTAGAAATAGTCACAAAAATTTTCCCAAAAAAGTAACTCTTGAGGTAAAACATATTACACTGAAAGTACAGATTTTAGAAATGGTTGAAAGCAAAGATTACTTAGACAAATGGATGCACTGAGTCTTGAGCATATCTTTTTAAAACTATGAAAATTTGGAAAAGTGTTAACATCAATTGCATTATAGAAATATAAGAAATAATAAAACAGAAATAGAGAGAAAATTAAAAACGATTTCATCAACAAAACTAAAATTTGATTCTAGGGAAAGGAATAACAAAGAAATTTTTGATATGTCTGATCAATACTGAATGTATCAGCTGGATTGGGCTATCATAACAGCATAACACAGACTAGGAGAATGAAACAACAGAAATCTATTCCCACAATTTTGGAGACGAAGAGTCTAAAATCAAGGTGTCAGGAGATTTCTTTTCTAGAACTGAGGCCTCTCTTCTTGTTTTGTTTGCACCATGTCCTTACATGACCTTTCTGTATCTATATCCAGGATGTCTATCTTCATCACCTTTTCTCAATACCACTAGTGAGATTGGATTAGGGTCCACTCTAGTAACTTCATTTTAATTTAATAACATCTTCAATGCTTTAACCCACATACAGTCACATTTCATAGTATTGGGGGATAGAGATTCAGCATATGAATTTGGCAGAAGGAGGAAACAATTCAGTCTTTAACAAAAGGTTACAATTAAAAGAGTATTTTAGGCATGAGGTAAGTCCTATAGGTGGAAAATATGTAAATATTTTATAAAAGTTATATTAAAATTTCTACCAACAAACTTGAAATTCTATAGATTGAGTAAATCTCAGAAAATCAAATTACCCAAAATTGATTCATTAAATACTATAAAGTTTCCATCTTTTACTAATTTCAAAAAATATGTAAGTAGTAGTCAAATCTAACTCTCCATCCCTTAAAGTCACTGAGACCCAGGGAACTTTATATAACATCATTCTGTCTTTACAGATTTTATTCAAAACAAGCAAACTATCATTTCCTAACACATCTGTCACTATATTCTTGGTTCCATAATAAAATAAGAATATTCAAAATAAAAGGCAAAATAACCACATCTCAACTTGTCAATATACAAAATATACATTTATTTATACATATAATAGATTATAAGGAGACTTAAAAAACATGCTCATGCATGCAACTGTCCGAGAAATGCATGGATGACTTAGCATTAGATAATATGTTAATTTAATTACTTTAATAAAATACAAAATATCAAATATAAAAAGAACATGTCAATTTGTATTCATTAAATTACAAATGAGAATACATAAGTAAAAGGTAAAAATGTATTGGATATGATTTGTTAGATAGTAAACCAAGGAAGATATACAGATTTCATAGGCTAAAAACATGAGAAACATTCTGTTTACAGTTACATTGTTCCAGTTTTCCCTAAAGTCAATTAATAATTTTGAGTAATGTCTGAATGCCCTATCAATTTCAGAAAATCAAGGAAAAATACATATAACATAGAACTCTCTGCGGCCAGCATGCAATATGCTGAATTTTCAGGGTATTACACACACACACACCCCAAATTGTGTATATTTAAATAATTCAAGTATCCAGTAAATTATTACTGAATAAAGTGTCATTACTGAATAAAATAAAGTCCAAAACATTATTTCCAATCAAGACTATGTTCCAACAGAATACTTTAATGAAATTAAACATCAGTGGTATCACTTTTTCTATTTGTGTTTATAGGAGCTTCAGATCTAATAGTGATGAGATATCAAACACCATTTAAATGCATATTATGACAATATATAATATAAAAGATAGCAAAAGGGACTGGGAATGGGGGGGAGGGGGTTTGTTTCCATCAATAGAAAACCAACCCTAGCAATACTTTTATCAAAACACTACTTCTGATGACCATACCAGTATAGCATACCCTTTTTGATATTATATAATTTGCTTATCTGTAGTAATATGACCTTTTATATAAACCCTACAATACAATCGATCAATATTTCTCTAGGAATATTGCATAAATAGATGTGCCAAATATTTATTTAGTTCAATTTCATATCACTCTGCCCTGTGTTATGGGCTGTTAACATAAAATTATGTATCTTAGACTACCTTGCCAGGTTTCTGATAGCAGGATTCTGCTAAAAGGAGGTTCTTGTGCTGAATTGGAATTTAAAGAAAGTGGCAACCGTAGTGTGTCTGCTCTGTCTTCTGAATAACAGAGTACTGGAGGTGACTGTTGATTCTAACAGTATCTGGGGAAGATCTAAACTTAAAAAAAGAACTTCCAGTTCTTGCAGTAACAGAATGAGGACTCCTAGTTGCCTAGTTATCTACTCTGTTGGCATTTCTACAGCTGGCATGGCAGAAGTCTTAGAAATGAGCTCTGGATAATACTGTTGTTTTCATTCCTTGACCTCTAACACAATTATAACCAGTTCCTCTATTAACTACAGTCTGCTTGTAATGCCTGGAATTACTTCAGTTTCTCAGCTTGGATAGATATAATATGAGAAACGAAGGAAGTTGAAAACTGAAGAGGGATATAGCAGACAAAAATGAAATCTGAATTAACTAAAAGTATAATATTGTAGATAAGGGCTTGGGCAGGTAAGTGCTTTCATTTGTTTTCACTATTTACTGGACAAGAGTAACACTTTAGACTTTCTCTCAACCCGTCTTAACAACAGGGGTTTATTAGTTTTAGGAAGACTAACAATTGGAATGTCCATCTTCCTGCATAGGGGCTCTGCTGTTTTATTAATGAACAAATTAGTTTAGGACTGGTAATTTGCCACATTTTTCTTATCTGTAACCTTTGTGGTTCTATTAGGAAATGAGGTTTTCTTTTTACCATAACATTTTTCAAATTAGGATTTTAATCACGCCATTCTAAAATTGGGTACTGATAGGAGATGTTCTTAGAAACCAACTGATCCAGAACTCATGACTCAATCATCTAGGGGGTGGTATTTTTGTAAAGTTTAACAACATCTATCAAAATATATGCCTTGGAGACCTTCTAACTTCACCTTTTTTATTCCCAGGGAACACATAATTCTGAAGAATTTCAATTTTTACAAAAGTAACATTTCTCAGTTTTGTCTTTACCGATTGTGGGTTATACCACAAACCAAATATCCATGATTCCTGGGGAGGAAGGCTGAGAGTGAGTATAGCATGAGGTGGGAGAGGGTTTTCCACTATAAATAAAGGAATTCAATGTGAAATTTTATGTGAAGTGGGTGACATAAGGTGATGAAACTCATAGGCTTTTGTAAGCGGAAACCTAACTTATTATTTAAAATTATATATAATTTTTCTAAAATATGTGCTCCATATATACAGTTCTGTTTCAGATCCATAGTGTTTGTAAGATAAGTATAGAAATGTAATACTATACACATTACCAAAAGAAGCATACACTTCAACCTAAAGTGTTAGAATTGTCCTACTGAGCAAATGATTCTTGGCAGATGAAATGTTATATGAGATATTTTTTAAATGGTTGGGTATATCACAAAGATTTTTAAGAAATATACACTTAAAATTTAAAATTACATATATATGTGTGTGTATCACACAAATACACAGTGCATGTGATGTTCCTCAAAACATAATGTCTAATATGAAACAGAAACAGGTTAATTTTAGTTTTTAAAATTTCATATAACAAGTCTGCTGGAAATTTTTGTAGAATTTTGTGATGAGATAATGAGTTTGGCACAAGGATTGGGAATTTATATTCTAAAGATGTCTTACATTGCTTCATATGGACAAAACCAATGTGGTGGCTCCCTATATTTATTAAGGCAATGTGAACAAAAAAAAAATCAGTTTTCTATTTTCTGGATGTGAATTAAAAATATAAGACAAACTCTTCTGTTAATGTTTTATAATTGACTATAAATTGGTAAATTATAGTAATATAGTAACTATGAAATAAATACTTCAGATTGAAATATGAGAAATCAAAGTGGATAGCCCTCTAACAACTCATAATTGGAGGTATTTAATTCATTCAGAGTTGTTATGCTGGGTCATATGAAGCATAGGAAGAAGCATCTATTAATAGTTTATTCTAGTCATAAGCAAGTAAAACCTGAAGAACTTTTTTATTTCCTTCGGACTTAAAATGCCTTACTCAACAGCAGAAAGAGCTCTGGGAAAAAGCCTCTTTGACCAGGAGAAAGTCTTCTTGGACTTTCAACCTTTGCTGAAACCCAAACAATACCAAGAATTCTAGCTAGAATGGATTTGGGGAAAATAATATCCAGCTTTCCCTCCTCTTATGTGCAAATAATATAAAAGGAGTGGAGATGAAGTGAATGGTAACTTATATGTTTGGAATAAGAACAAAGTCAAAAGTATTTTTAATCATAAAAAAATTTACAATAAATCTCACTCCATTTTTCATAGCTGACTTTTGTTTGTATGTTTGCTTTTTAGCTGGCAGGAGATTTGTTATGGAGTACTCTTGAGAGATACTCCTGAGAAAGGTAAGGAAGGGAGCAGATTGGGCTAGAATGCAGTCTTAAGACAAGTATCAGCCAGTTTTACTGACAGTCTCAAGATGGGATAAACTTTTAGAACTCCCCCAAGTTAGGGCAAAGGGTCAGGTTTTCAGTGCCTGTCATTTAAGCACTGCTTAGTTTGCCTGGAGATGGAGAATGACCTTGGGCAAGACATGCCTCATTAGCTAAGGTAAACCCCAGAGTACTGATGAAGGGTGATTGCTAGCAGCATTCCCAGCAACTGGGGTAATCAGGCTTTTAAGCTAAATTTGCGTCTAGGTGATATAGGCAGTCTCCTTCACAGATCAATCTTTGTGTGGCTCAGATCCATTTTTTATATAAGATCTCAGAACAACCCTTACAGGAGCCCAACAGATCTGTTTACCTTGTGTCTTGAAGCTCAGCTCTTGAGAGTTGCAGGTCTTTGGTCAGCATGGCTCTCTCAATTCATTTACTGTGAAAACTGGCCCAGAGAGTGAAGAGTGCATCCCAAATCGATCACTTTGATACCAACCTTAGTCTTCCAAGCTTTCACTGTATAAAAGAACTCCAACTTTCTCCTCATGATCAAGGTCAATAATTCATTTCAAAATGGTACTCCTTTTTCCTGCTGGTCCCTCAACATAAGTTTATATGTTCAGATGGCAATTATAGTGGGTAGTTCAATGGACTCCAGGAAGATCCCTAAAAGAAACATTTCTTAAAGGATACATTCATTATTTTGTTATAAATTTAAAAAAAAAAAAACTCTTTTGAAAGGATTTTCCAATCCAGAATTTTTTTTTAAGGTTTATTTATTTATGCACACAAGAGCCAGGGTACAGGCCAGAGTCCAGGGCGGTGAGAAAATTCACCAGAGACAGAGTGGGGAGCAGAACAGGCAGACTGACTGAAACACACTGCTGAGGGCAGCAGAGGGCAAGGCAGGAGAGGTCTGCTGCACCATGTGGGGCACCTCCCTGGCTGGGGGCAGGGATTGAACTTGTGCTGTAGTGGCTGTGGTTTGCTTCATAGTGCATTGTTTAACCCACTGTGCCACCAGGGCGCCCCAACCCAGAATATTTGAAATGTGAAAATGGAATTGTAAGGCAAAATATCATGTAAGGTTACAATAATTATGTATAACTAGTGAAAATAATCATGCAACTATTGCTGGAAAAGGAAATCTATTTTGATATAATAATGTGTAGAATTTTGTTTTAATGGAATGGCTGAATTTTTTGCCCAGTTTTATTTTGTTGTGGGTGATTATAGGTGGAACATTAATGTGAGGTAAAGAGCTTCTCTTTTATTTGTGTCTATCTATCCATCTGTCTGTCTATCTATGTGAACATCTCTGCAAAACAAATCTTTTGGTAGGTGGTTGAACATTAAGGTCTTCTCAATTTTCACCATAACAACAACAAAAAATCTTAGAAAAAGACTAAAGTGATTATCTTTAATTTGTAGAGAGCAAAATAAAGGAATAATGACACCATTATAAATGAACTTAGAAATTCTTGTTTTGAGAATATAGTCTAAATTACTGATAGAACAGGATATATTTCCATTGAATTGAATTTTTTTATACTTATAGCCCAATATCTATAGGTTTTTTGTTTGTTTTGGGGGATATTTTGTTCCAAATAAATTTCATTTTGTCATATTTCTATGAAGATTGTATTTGGGAATTTATAAGGACTGCACTGACTTTATACATTCCTTGGGTATTATTGTCATATCAATGATATTGATTCTTTCAATCCATTGGCACAAAATACCTTTCCATCTCTTTGTGGTTTCTTCTATTTCTTTTAGTAATGTCCTATTGTTTTCAGTATACACTTTCAATGTACAATTCACTTTGGTTAAATTTATTCCAAGTTATTTAATGCTTATTTGATGTAATTGTAAATTGGATGATTTTCTGACTTCTCTTTCTGCCAGTTAACTACTTGCATATAGAAATGCAACAGATTTTTGTATATTAATTTTGTAGCCTGCCACTTTACTACATTTGTTTATCTAATTGCTTTTTACTGGAGTTTTTGGGATTTTTCTATGCATATTATTTCATATGCAAATAGTGATAGTTTTATTTCTTCATTTCCAATTTGGTAACTTTTATATTCTTTTCATTTCTATTTGTGCTTGCTAGGACTTCCAACACTGTATTAAAGAGTGTGAATGCTTTGGAATATACTAGAATGCTGTGAATGAGTCAAAATTCCTTTTAAGGAAAATGAAGAAATAAAGGAAAGACAATTGAAAGACTAGAATATTTTTTGAAACCCATGTGTGAATTTTGGCTACATAATGAAAGCTACATAATCATGCCTGTTTATGTATACATACCAAAAATTATATATGAAGAAACTGCCTTTTTCTAAAGTGGATGGTGCACTCGAAGATATTCTCACTGTAGACTGAGTAGAAGAAATTATTGGAGGAGTGACTTCTGAATAGCTGTTTGCTGCCTGCACAATTGTGAAGTGGCTGGCTTCATCCGGGCCTGTTCCTATTCAGTAGCAGCATGTCTCTCCCACAGCATGTCCACCAGGGGATGCATGGTGTACTCAGGATGCTCCATACCACCATGCATGCAAACATCAGCTGCCTGTACTGGTTAGGGGTGGACAATGGGTGACAAGCTCAGACTTCACCATTAGAGCAGTTTTGAGCACCACATCAAGCAGAATTCCCTGAAGTCCCGTGTGCTGCTCCCTCAGGCCAAGGGAGCCCTGATATAGCACCAGTCAGCCTGCACCAGGTCGGTGCAGTAAGTGGAACCATCGCTATCCTGGACATCCTAGCCCCTCCCTGGATCCTGGACAAAGGCTGGGACCAACAACCTCTGACGCAGTGGATGGCACTCAAAGGTGGATGGTAAAATTTGTCCAACTTCAGCCCCTCCAGTTTCCTGAACCTGGGCTGGTGGGAGCAAGGGAAGGAGCTGAGCCTACCCGAAGACCTTTAAAGGGCCAGGACGTGACAAGCTGGTCTCAGCAGGCAGCTTCAACATGACCATCAGTCCCTGGGTGCTGGTCAATTCTGCTCAACAGGTCACCCATTCATTCTTCAGGTGTATGCCTACAGTACTGGTACCTGCTTCTGGTCTCCAGACCCACTTCTGCTCCCTCACAGGCAGGCAGTTCTTGCTTGCCTTCTGCAGCTGACCAGCTGCCATGTGGCTGGGGTAGCTCCTGTTTGAACTCCAGTCTCTCAAATAGGAACACTATCTGAGGAAAGAAAGGCTGCATCTGGCAGTGGGTAGGCCTAGAAATTCTCTCTATCTCTCTGTCTGTCTGTCTCTCTTTTTTCATTTCCTGTAAAGAAATTACATTATTTGTTGTTTTTCTCCATGTGTCTGGTTTTCAGTTATGTCCTGTAGTGGTCAGTGCATGAGTGAGGTGTGTATATGTGTAGAATACACGCACACACACATTTATATAACACACACATACACAATCAAGTGTTGATTGTACCAAACTAAAATCCCTTGCATTTTAAGAGTAAATATCTATAAATTTTGACTTCTAAGTGCTCATAAAAATCCTCATATTTTCCTCCAAATTTACCTCCAGTGAATTTTGATTTTTCCATATCTTTTCTGCTACAGTGTCAAGTTAACTGCCCCCAGTTCTTCTAACATCTTGCACAAATAAGGAAGCTTCCTCACAAGTCAATTTATTTGGAGTTATGTTTGCAAAATATTGACAAGTTGGCAGCATCTGGGTATAAGTGTCAATGATACATTCTCCTGCCATTTCTTACAAGTACTTTGTGATTATAGAAAACTGAAATATTTGTGTTTATGATGTTAACATTGACTCTTTATCTTTTATTATATTTAGAATGATTTTTAAATTATAATATTTTTATAAATATAAATATTATTTTAGTACTATTAGTACTATGTTTCCTTAGTTAAATATAAAATTCCTTTGCTGATTTTTTGTCCTTATAATATATACTACCAAGAATATAGAGTATACAATGTTTTTTGTTTTATTGTTTTGTTTTGCTTTTCTTCGTTTACTAGCTGTTTTTTTAAAAAATATTTTATTCATTTATTTTTGCATAGAAGAACTAGGGTGTAGGCTAGAGGTGCAGGGGGTGAGAGGATACACCAGAGACAGAGTGGGGAGCAGACAGGCAGATTTACTGAAATACACTGCTGAGGGGAGCACCAGGCAAGACAGGAGAGGTCTGCTGTGCCATATGTGGTACACTGGTAGGGCATTGAACCCAGGCTGCTGTGGTAGGCCATTGTGGTGATAATGCTGAAACTCAACCTCTATGCCACCATGGATACCGCCAATTTACTAGCTATTTTTATATAAAAAATAGTAGCCTGGGTTCCCTAAAATTCTTGTGGATCCAGCTCTCAGAGAATGAGATCCTCACAGATGCAGTCATGTGCTGATGTAAAAATCTTTCTGGTGACCTATCATGAATTAAAAGTGCTTTAGCAAAGCCTTTGTTTTCTTTCTTTCTTTTCCCTCCACCAAATCTCCAGTACCTATACCCTGTCTCTCTTCCCCCTAACCTCCATCCTTTTACCCTTTTCCCTCTGGTAACTGTTAAAGTCTTTTTGCAGGGTTCAAATTTTTATTTCTTCTATTGTTTGCTTATACGTGTGTTTTTCTTTTTTTATCTGAATGTCTTTTTTAGAGAAGTTTCTATTGAGGTCCTTTGCCCATTTTTAAATTGGGTCATTTGTTCTTGTTATTGGATCATTTAAATAAATACTTTGTAAAATTTGGAGATTAACCCCTTGTCAGAGGTATGGTATGCAAATAATTTTTGCCTATTTATAGGTTGCCTTTTTGTTTTTGTGGTGATTTCTTTTGAGGTACAAAGGCTTTTTAGTTTGTTACAGTAACTGTTTAAAAGTCTTTTGAAATAACATTTTCCCTCTGAGTTAATGTTGCCAAATTGGTAAGTAGATAGAATCATTTCATTACTATTAATTTTAAGATTTAGTGTCTACTTTTTATAGATATTTCATATTTTTGTGTAGATAAAATGAGTACATAGCTAAAAGTAAAAATTATGTAAAATCTTTTATTCAGAGATGTCTCTTTTCCATTCTTATCTTTACCACACTTCTCTTGCTGCCTTCTGTAGTTGTCTATTTTAGCTTCTGCTTTATATTTCCAGTGTTTCTTTATGCAAAAAATACGGAAATGTGCATGTGTTCTGTATACCCAATTTATGTAATTTCTCCTTTCTTATAGAAAATGCAACTACTATATGAATTATTCAGTTTCTTGCCTTATTTAACTTAAAAATATACTTTAGAATCCACACCCTAGTAGTTTATAGATCCTTTAGTATCTTTTTTAGTTGTATGTAATTCCATTGTGTAGATAGTAAATAATTATTTTCAGAACTTTATTAATAACTATTTAACTCAATAGTTTTTTGGTTTTAACAATTAATGCTATAATTAATGTAAATATGTATCAAGTGTCTTGCTTGCGCAAAAGTCAATGCGTAAATTCAAATTTATCTATTTTGTTAGAATCAGTACATACTAATTTTTTATTATTAATTTAGAAAATAATAAATTGTGGGGTCAATCTTCCCAAAAGGGTCAGATAAGATTTCCTCCTTTTTTTTTTTTTTTTTTACTATTTAGTTTTAATGGGCCCACAGTAGACTTCTTGCTAGGGCTCTGTGAGCCCTAGGATGTCTGTTAGCATTACTTAGAGAATACTGATTTTGTTGCCCAAGAGCAGTGAAAGCCCTGAAAACAAGGAGAAACTTCTGTTCTTCCCCAAGTAACTCTGCTTCCCTAATTGAAAAAGACATCCTCAAGTCCAAAGCTTCTGCCCTTTTCCTAATTAAGGAAAGAATCACTGCTCCCCTTTTTATAACTCAGAAGAATGTAGTTTTAGGTTCAATCAGTAAACATGTTCTAAGAATCTCATCTTTATTTTCAGAGTAAACATGAGACACGAGGTCACTCTCCTCTTGTTTATAATATTAAGTCTCTCCCTCTCTGTTTCTTGAAGCCCCACTTTACAAAACGCAGTATATATATAAAAATTCCTGGCATACTCCATTATTCTTTAGATTTTGCAACAGTATATATTCTCCATATGTATGTTCTTGAATTGATGGTATTTTCCTTTGTTAACCTCTCTGATGCTGTTTCGATTATTAAACAGCTCAGTGGGAATCCAGAGGGGTACAGAATGGTTTCTTTTCTATCCTAGCATTATGCATTTATTTTTTTATTGTAAAATTCTGACACTACACACTTAAGTAGTATAAAATAGTGTAATTTTTAAACAAACTGAACTAGATGAGTGAATGAAACCAAGACTCTCTTTTGAGAAGCTTCATGGTTTGTGGAATAATAAGGTGAGAGAAGACTACCGTTATTTTTTATGAATCAACTTGAATAACTTTTAAAAGAGTACCTTTGTATTCTATGAACATACACTAAATAGTCCAAGTACTTGCCTTACATAGTGAAAACCTGATGTCTTATACACCAAATTGTTGGTAATCAGTTAGCTATGCTGGATTGTAACACCCTAAAATTATCACTCTAGTAAAATATTTCATAGACTTTTTGCTTGTTTTTCATTTTCGTTGGTCAAAAGAAGATTTTAGATCAAAATTCAGTAATGGCATTCACTCAAACTTCTTTAGACAGGTTGCTTATTTCAGGGGCTCCTTTTAGTATGCAACATCATAGTTTGAGTTAGTTATTATATTTGAAACCTTGGCATTTCCTAGAAGTTGTTTTCTAGAAAACAAACAAAGATAAATGAATTCACTTACTATTACACTTACTTTTAGTGTTTTTACACTGAATAGGAACATTTCTAATATTTATTTTTCTGCATTTTTATCTTAGTCACCTTCAAAATGTTTTTCACAAGTTTAAACAATTTTTCACCTCATTCTCCAATGGTAGTTTTCCATTATTTGGTGAAATGGCCTGTTTAAAATAATTAGTCATTCTATTTACCTTTCAGCAACTGACTTCTTATTACTCTGTGCTAGGGACTAACTGGCTTCATTAAAATTTAAGCAAGAGTCTTTAAGAAATTCTTTAAAAGTAGCATTGATTAGTCAAAACAAGAAAGAGAAAATTAGCCTTACTCTGTTAAACATTAGCATCTGAGAAAATTGCTTAATAACTCCACATCAAAATTTTAATTTACATAATCAAAATATGGCAGCATTCCATGCACTACTCATTTACATTTTCTCTCTCAAGCACATTCTGGGAATTAAATAAAATTGATATGATTATACTCTATTTGCAGTATTTGCAGTCAACTTTTCAAAAATGAAGGAACATTTTTTTGTCAATTTTTAAAAATTAAGACTTTAAGGAAATCAGTTCCTTTCACCAGTTAAGCAAGCACAAAGACCCAGATACAATGCCATTATTTTGAACACTTCATTTTTTTTCTATTTCATTAATGTGAATTAGCAGACCATTTCTTCAGTGAATTTAATTTACGTAATACACATTTTGTTTGTATTTTAAAACTGATCTTCATAACTTGCAATTTTACCATGCAGGAAGTAAGACAAAATAAATATAAATTTAAATTTAATAATTATATTTTCTAGAAATCATATCAATTTGTCAACAATGTTTCCATCTAATAATTGCAATGTGAGTGTCTTATTAATTGGCTTCTATTTGAAATTTTGTTTAAAATATTTACCTTTTGATTCATACAATGATCAAGACAAGGTTTGAACCACATAAGCCAAACTGTATATTGCTGAACCTTTTACTCTTTTTCAGAGTGATTGTCATCTGAAGCTTTCTCAAAAAGAAAAAAAAATTATTGAGACTTAAATTAACACTTCATATTGAAAGCCTTGGACTTAAAGATGTAAACAAATTTAATATTTAAGAGAAAAAGATGAAAAGGCTGGATATATACATGTGCATTATATAATACTTATGGCATATAACTTACATTAGTGTTCTATATTAATATTGGCTATTTAACAATACCGTAATATAGTAGAAGAGTTCATGAAGCCAGAGAAACGCTGGTCATATCATATTTTTAAAATATTATGATTATTTGCTGAGGAAAACTTGGTTTATAACACTGTATGTGATAAGGGTATAGGTGCACACCTCTTCTAAGTTGTGGTACCATACCATACTTATCAGCAAAGCACCTACAATCTTCCACCATAGTCCATTAAATCTCCTCTTCTCTCTGATCCCTACCACCTACTATCCCTTCTGGTAGCCTTAATTCTGCAGCTTGGTTTTCTTCAGTTAGAGTTCTGTAGTTTGGTTTTTGTTTTATTTTGTTTCTCTATATATTGCATATAAATGAAAGACAAATCCTGTATTTGTCTTTCTCCTTCTGACCCATATTTTACTTAGCATAATCCCCTCTAGTTCTATTCATGTTGTTGCAAATGTAATTTCATCTTTTTTCTTTTCTATAGCTGAATAGTATTTCATATATATCACAGTACACACACACACCATGTATTCTTTATTCATCTATTGTTGAACACTTACGTTGTTTCCATAACTTGGCTATTGCAAATAGTGCTACAGTGAAAATAGGAGTATTTAGATCTCTTCAAATTAGTGTTTTTAAACTGTTCAGGTGAATATCTAGGAGTGAAATTGCTAAATCATATGGCAGATCTATTTTTTAATGTTTTGAGAAACCTCCACAACCTCCTCTTAACCGATGATTAAATTAACTGACTTGCCATTTCCTTCCTTTAAATATGCATCAGTTCCCCAAACTAGATATACAACAGTTCCTCAAGAAATGCTGTATCTCCCCCCACTCCTCTTTTTCTCTGTTTCCCTTTCTCCCTCTTCCTCTCTCCCCTAACTTTAAATACCCTGGGGAGATGACTTCATTTGGACTTTAGAAAAATATGTTTGTATTTGCTATGGAACTGAGATTGTAGTTAGTAATTTAAAATTTCATCATTTTCAATGTTGAAAAAATAGAAACACAATTGTGAAAAAAAGATATTTTATGGGGAATTTTTGCCCTCACCTCTGTTTTATGATACGCCTGGGAAAAATGTTTATTGGGTAATAAAGTTCTCTGTTCAATGTTATTACCCGAGGTACAGTCCATGATCATTTTCTGTCTGTAGTTTGTCATTTGGGTTGAATTTACTGCTATAGAAAAAGATTTATTGTCAATTCAGGAACATAAGTCCTCTACTGGTCTGACCAATAGACAGTAATATATGCTGGGATCCCCAGGTCACTTCATCAGTCACCAACAGTATACTCTGTGAAGGTGATTATTTAAATTTCCTAAATAGTTAACTTTACTGAGAAAACATACAGTTAGTTGCTTATTTTGATTGTCTTATTTTGTATCCTTCCTCATATATTCTCAATTAAATGTCTTTTAGGCTTTGTCACTGAGCTGAGGGTGAGGTTTTCAAGAATATAAAATTTATGCCCCCTTTCCATTAGTGTTATGTTGGACACTAGTTTATTCATTAACTTGTGAATCATTTCAGTCTTTGGTTTCTCTCATCCAGAATTAGAAGCTCTTTGTACCCTGTAAAACTTAGAAAGAAGAGGTACATGGGAGTTATAAATGAGGGTATCACTTTCCTACATTTCTGTAGTGCTTTGCAAATAAATTTGAAAATTTTACAGGCTTTAAGAGGGCTAAAGAACCTTCAGAGATAAGGACAGCAAGAGGATAGGGAAGATCTGGAGCTAAGAATAACAAATTCCAAAGGGACCAGTCAGACACCGCAGGACTAGGGAAAACAGGACAGTCTGGAACAAGGATGATAAAGAAAAGTATGTTAAGATAAAGGCTGGGACACAGAGTTAGTGGGCCACACGAAGGACACTTAGTTCTAGGCACAAAGACATTGGGACAGTGCATGAGACCACCAAGAGCTAACCAATCCCAAAGAGACTGGTGGAGCTGTAGAATAATTAGAGAAAGAAGGTATATATCCCCCAAGGTATGACTCTGTTTTGGCTCCCTTGTTCCTCCCTGGCCTGGTTCCACTGATCTGGGAGTCCCACTTTATTTCTGTTCCTTTTCTCCTCAATAAACTTTTTCTTTCTCTAAGCAAATCTGCCACTTCTTGCCTATTTGCCTGAGCATCAGCAAAGTTCCTGCTGTGGCTTCATGAGACACCAACCCATGGTTGTCTAGTGGCTGGGACTCAGTCCTGCCACTGTAGCCTGACATCCATCCCTGGCTTGGAGACTAGACCTGAAACCTGAAATGACGGTATCCACATGTCGACATTAAATATATATATATATATATTCTTCCATGTCATATATTTCTTAACTGTTTTACATAATGATTGAATGACTGATTTGTTAAAGAAAATAATTTTCTAAAAAAAATCCTGAGACAATTTTTTTGCATCTTTTCATATTACACTTAAAGCAAAATGGAAGCACATGGTACTGTATGAATGAACTGCCTGCCATCCCACTCCAAAGCTGAGCAAACATTTCCAAAAAAAGAAACTTCTTGGGGTAATTCCATTGAATCTGGAAGCTACTGCAAATGTTTTAAGCTTGACATGAAACTAAATCAGCAGAACAATTAAAAATAGATTGGAGACTTCTGGTTTCAGTTCTGACATGTAATAAGCTTAGAAGTCATCACTTCTTTCCTTACAAGAATTACCTGAACAAATCGACCCATCAGAGAATTGTAGTTGCAGGAAAACTACCATTCTGAAATCTGGAGAGACAGGCAAATCTAGAGTCACTGCTGAGATGCTTACATGAAGCAAATCTCTGGAGCCATTTATTAACTGTGTCTTTTATTTTCCTTATTCTGATGTTTTGACATTTGATTCCTTTCTAAAGTTGGAGCACTAGCCCTTCACTAGACAAACTAATTTATTGGTTTATCCTAGTAAGCATCTTATCAGATATTTATTAATATAGCTGAGACTGGGAGTACATAAGTAAAAGAATTTAGTATGATAGTGGAATTTCAATAAAAGATCAGTGATTATTTGTCTTAGCTTCTTGAAATCTTATTCACACTTACAGTACTGATAAGTACTGTTTGTCAATCTAGATGCTATAGAAAATGCTTGGATTATTAACATGACATTCACTAGTCAAAGTACTCTGAATATAATGAGGAAATTAACCAAGATAGAAGAAGTTATAGAGATGAGTCCTTTCCAGTGAGTGGACATAGCCTTTAGAGTTTAAAATGCAAGAGAAGGGACTCCTATTAGCTCAAGGGGTTAAGTCTCAGCACTGTGAAGCTACTGGCAGCCACTACAGCATGAATTCGATCCTCAGCCAAGGAACTATCCCAGATGGTGCAGCAGACCTCTCCTGTCTAGCTCACTGCTTCTCTCAGCAGTATATTTTAGTCTATCCACCTGTTCTGCTCCCTGCTTTGTCTCTGGTGAATACTCTCACTGCCCCCCTCATCTCTGGTCTACACCCCAGCTCTTATATGCACAAATAAATAAAATCTATCTTTAAAAATGGTAAAAAGTAAAATGCAAGAGAAGAAAGGATACCTTGGCTTATAAATACTTTTCATAGAGAAAACATAAGACAGGACATAGGAGGAGCAAACAAGGGTCATGATGAGGAAATAGAAGTGAACTTTTAGGAAGAATTAATGTGCTTGTTGTCAGGAAAAAGTATATTGAATGGACAGGTATTCCAGAAAAGCGAGAAAAGCGAGGAGAATTGAAAAAGTAAGAGAAAAGGAAAGACTTGGCTTGCTTTTCAAGGCTTGCTGGGATTTATAATCCTTGGAGCCTGTGATCTCCTTGGTGTGGAGATGGGGCTGGTGTCTGGCAAGATACCAGGAGTGGAATCTATTCAGGAAGTCACTTACTGGCTTGTAGTGTGCTCACTGTTCCTCAAGTAAGATTAAAGGGAAATTTCTCCGTTAGTTAATTTTATAACTGGATTTATAGATTGTTTTATCCAAAAATCAGGTTAGATCATGGAAAATTTTGAAAAATAGAAACCAAATATATACTTCATATTTTGGTAATACCAAACCACTTCTGAGTCCCAGCTCATCTTTTCACACTGTTGTATATCTCCATTAAGTGATGTGCTGCTTGCAAGAGTCAATTATATACTTCTTTGCCCATAAAACATTGTTATACACTTAGCAGTCTTCCTCTGATCACTTTTTTAAGATTTATTTATTTATGCATACAAGAGCTGGGATACAGGCCAGAGGCAAAGGAGGTGAGAGGATTCACCAGAGACAGAGTGGGGAGCAGAACAGTCAGATCAACTGAAATACACTACTGAGGGGATCAGCAGGGAGGCAAGAGAGGTCTGCTGCGCCATGTGGGTCCCCTCCAGGGATCAAGCTTGCATGCTGCTCTACTGCGGATGCCTCACAGTGCAGCGCTCAACCCGCTGAGCCACCAGGGAGGCCCTGAACACTTTTTTTCTGTGAGTTTTCCTGCCATTTTTACCTGATTTTGTTTTTAAAGCTTCTCATCTATCCCTAAAGTGCAGCTAATATGTCACTTATAAAGGAATCTTCTTAAACACGTTTTGGATGTTTTTATAACATTCTCATGCATATATCTATAACAGTGTCCTTTATTATTTAAAAATTATTCAGTTATGTTTCAATTTTTTCTTGACTAGAGCATGTGTCTTTACATCTTTGCATTCTCAGGATATAACAGTTTCCTATCATACAGTTGATATCCAAATGTATCATAGGCAGGGAACCTACTGAACGTTTTTTAGCACAGGGAGAATGTGATCAAAATTATGGTTGGAAAAGATGACTTTAACAGTGATAAGATTTGTGAGTTGGAGAAAATTTGAAAATTAGAATTGTGGTTGGTAGATTAAGTGCCTAAACCAGAAAGGCTATCAAAGAAATGGCATTCTACAGCCCTAATGAAAGCTTCAACAATACTTATTAATAAACAGATGTACTAGAAATTCTTGTTTCCTAAAGGGTGGAAGCTAGGTCAGTAGTATTGGTGTCTTGGAAACTTTTTAGAAATGTATAATCTCAGTTCCTACTGGGAACCTAATGAATCAATGCCTGATTTTCAACAAGTTCCCCAGGTGGTTTGTATGTATGTTCAAGGTTGAGAAGCACTTGCTAAAGAGGAAAAATAATGAAAGATGACAGCTTTCATTTCTTTCCTTCCTTGACAAAAGATGTCTCAATATTTTCTTCTGTTATAGATCTCTTTACAGAGTCCTCTGAAGTGACAGTAGGCCAGGAGCAGGTGAGATATATTGATTCTCTAAAGGACTATGGAAACTATTGAGACTTCTTTTGTAGAAAATAAAGCCCTTTTATCAATAGAAGGCATATATAGCTTTAGAATTCTGCTTATGAAATGTGAAGTGATGAAGCTTGTTTTCTATTGCATTTCTATGGCAAATGTCTCTTAACTATATGTAGAGAGCTCTAGGTCTATAAACAGCAGTTTTTATCGAGTGACTCCGTGAGGTCCTCATCTCAGATTTCTTCCCCATTAACAACATTCAGAAATGCCTTTATCCATTATTTCTAATAGCTATGTTTTTCAAGACCATTCTTGAAATGAAATTCCAATCAGTTAATCTAATAGACTGATTATAGTATGACAGTATGCTAATAATAAAAATACATAACATACATAATGCTTATAATGTTATGTACTGTTTTAGCACTTTACATATATCGGTTCATTAAGTCTTCATAATAACACTATGAAATAAGTAATATTAATGTAACCTTCTTCAATTTACAGAAGATGTAATAAGAGAAATAGTAAGTGACTTGGCTAAGGTTACACAAGTAAGTGGCAGGCTGGGATTCAAACCCAGTGACTGACTTCAGATCAGTGGTCTTTGTGACTGCCAGTGGTTCTCCAACTTCAGCATGTATCAGAAATCACCATAGTGCTTGTTAAAACAGATTTCTGCCTCCCCAAGAATATCACATTCAGTCGTTCTGGGTGGATGACCTGAGCGTTTGCATTTCTAAACATTTCTGACAATTCTGACGCTGCTGGTTCAGAATCACACTTGGAGAATCATGTCAGTATATGACATACTACCTCTCTGTATTTGCTAATTGTTAGCTTACATTGTTCTGTTTTACAATTGAATCTTTATAGGAAGAAAAAAAATAAATACTATAAAAATAGATCCAAACAAATGATGGTAATGCTCAGATACATTGAACATAGCTTTTTAGAGTTAAGTGAAAAATCTTTGGAATGCTTTATAACAGACATATATTTACTGCCTTTCCTTTATAACTGTTCCTTTCCCAGTAATTCTATTCAGGCAATTCTTTTCATAAAATTTTCTAATATCCAAGACAGAAGATTTTTCATATTTAACTTATGTAAAATATTAAACTCTGGTCCCGAAGAATTAGGTGGTATTACAATTTCAGTATTATGGTTAGAAGTAAGAGGGAACCTACATACTCTACTTGTTTTGCTTTGTCCTTAGTTACCTGCATGCCCTCTAACAGGTTACACAACCTCTATTTGTTTGTAAAATAAGAGTCTTGGACTAAGTCTAATTAATACCTTTCTCCTAATCCTACGAATGTACAATTCAAGATTGGGTGCCAATAATCTCCCATCAGTGGTCAGGTTAGAGGTCTTGCTATAAAGACTTATGATGTTGCAATGATGCCCTTGGTTTTCTTATTACTAAAATGGAGAAAATAGAAACCTTCAGCAGTCTACTAATCGCAAATCTATGCAACAGTGACAGTTAATCTCCCTTTCCTATTAATAGATGCAGATGCCTAGGGGCTTAACATTTTCCTGCTAGCTTAATAAGGAGAAAACATTGAAGGCAAGGTAGACAGAGATGCCTAATTGCATAGCCAGCAGCTATTTCAGTGTTGCTCAAAGGGACAAACTCAAAAAAGAAGAGAAAGAGGCAAGCTGACAATTCTGCATTGCCCATGCCAGTTAGTTGTCCCCAAAGGAAATTAAAAGCAAGTCATTTTGATCTGTTTTGATGCATCTCTAGGAACACATTCAGTTAAAAGCCCAGATGAACTTTTAGTCACCATTGGGCCTGCCTAGCTTTATGAAAGAAAACTGAGCCTACATGGCTATATTCATATCTGAATATACCATGGAATGCATATACAAGAAATCAGCATGTTACAGATACATACATAATACAGTTTTATCTCCTTGCTTCCTGACTTTGTGGAACCATTGTGATTTCCAGTTCAGGAAGTTATCAGGTCTTATGATAGTTAAATGTAACATGGGCATTTGAACATAGGAAGCTTGTGAGAGAGAACTGGCCATATATGCCTATAAAATGGAAAAAGTATTTCACCTATCTGTGACTATTTGCATTTTTCTAGTTCCATTTCTAAATTAAATGGATTTCTATCTCATCTGAAGTACAATGCCCTGATGATTACTTTGGGTTTCTCAAATAATATGTTCTCAGTAGAGAAAAATAGTGTCTAGAAAATAGCATATAAATTAAGAAGCAATAGAAAGCTATGTAAAATATGTCAAATCTGGCACATTGAGTGACTTTATCTTTAAACCTCCTCACTAAATCATACCCATCATGAATACTACTAGAGTGGTGTTTATTAAGCTTCTATTTTGCTATCACAAGCAATGTCTTAATAAAATACATGGCACAGAATCAAATTTGTGCACAGGAGTGACTCAGTAATTTAAAATTAAGCAGTCATATTTGAGTGCTCACTATGAGCCAGGTTTTCTGCTAGTGATTGAACACAGGGGTCTCAAAAGATAATTGCCTTAGCCTTAAGAAAGTTAGAAAGCATCTCTGTTGTTTACAAATACAGCACTTTCTCTGATTGACTTCTTGTATTTCCCCAAAGAGAATAAGTGTTTTTAGATTTTGGGAAGCTTGAGGTAGCTAATGTGTACTATAACCCTTATAAAAGTTTAAGTAACTTGCTGGTATGTTAGTTTTATTTTTAGTTACATGGCTTTTATTCTGATTAAATATTTTAAAATCTGTTTCTAACTTTATGGTATTGTACTTTATATGAAACTTATTAAAGTGTTTTTGAGAATTTATGGCTTAAAATTTGACTTCTTGTTAAATTTTAAAGCTTGAGAAATATTAGCTTTTTCCTTTTTAAGGTAAAGAAATCAAGTTGATGAGTTATGTTGTTAAAATAGTCTACAATTTTCTTTCAGCTTTTGCCATCATTTAGTAAGAAAGTCAAAGTCTCCATCTGATGGAGAATGTTGCTTTATGAGACCGGTTATAATATGTACTTTCAAGTTTAGAATAGACAAATACTTCTGATAAAATGAAGCTTTATCTTTAACTGGTGACTTAGTCTGACAATGCTTTGTATCTTAAAGACTATTTCAACTTCATATTAATATAGCAATAGCAGGCTCATTTGGTTGATTAGTTACTTTGTTTTAAAACCCTGTGCCTTTGACAGTAAATATTATAAAACAGTATGCAAGTATATTTTCTGTGTCCAGACAATCTTTGATCTCCAAATATTCTTACTCTACTTGGATTTATTGTGATTTTTTAAATTTATTTTTTAATTTAATTTATTATACTGATTTTTAAATTTATTTTTATATTTAATATTGTGCCTTTGTATGATCCATTTTCCCATTTTCTTATGTTCTTTTGGATAACTTAAGTTTCTTTATTTGTTTTTGGGTGCTAAATACTACATATGCATTATTCTTGTGGTTATTAAAAGTTTCTCATGCATATAAAGTCTAAATTAAATTTATCTCTGCTTTCTAAGTAATACAAACTTTTTAAAAATGTCTTTTATCTATCCTGTCTTACATGTTATTGCTGAACAGTGTTTCAGTTTATTCTAGCTTTTTTATTCCCAAGTTGGTCTTATTATTACTATTATTGCTTAGTCAGTTTCTCTTTGATTATATTTTACAGCATATTTTCTGATTGCTCTTATTACTGTGTTGAATAGACTTTTTTGTAGGATAAATTTTACATTTCCAATATAATTGAAGCACATCCTTTAGAAATTCCATTAGTGAGTTCAATTTTGTCTGTCTGAAAATATATTGTAAACTTACGACTTAATGAATTTACTTTATGTTCCTCAATAATTGTAAAACTTGTTATATTTTGTGTTTATCTCTGAATTTTTTGTAACTTCTTAAAACTATTTTCTACTTTTGGTTTTCTGTTGTTGTTCAGAAGGTCATTAATATGTATCCCTCATCAGATTATAGGAACACAAATTAGACCTCTACAAGACATTTCCATTCTCTCACATTGCATGAGCTCTTTCTATTTTCCATCTCTTACACTTTGGATTATACCTTCAGGTTCATATTTCCACATCATTGATTTCATCTTTAGTAGTGTACTGTTTAACCTGTCCTTGAAATTATACTTTAGTAATATAATTTAAATTATACTTTAAATTATACTAAATTTAATTTAGTAATTTATGCCATTCATCATTGATTAAAGTAATTTACTTTAAAAAAAAACCCATCCTTTTTCTTTAATTATTTTGTATTCTACATCTTATAATTCAAATTTACAAAATCCTCCCATGAGTAATCCATGAGTAATGTGTGTTGCTTTTACTAGCTATTATTAAAGATATTTATTTGTTATTTATAAATGTTTTTTATGAGCTCCTACTCACCTGATTTTAATCCATGGAAATATGAAGGTTATGTTGAGGGCAAATTACTTTAGAAATAATTTTTGTTTAACTCAGTGAAGTGCCTTGCCCTGCAAGAGTCTCAACTACTTGAACCATTCTTTAGAGTCGAACCACAAAGTTTATAATTCTGTGCAAGAAGACACTGAATGTCAACCTAGTGATAAAAATTTTCATAATTGTCTTTTACCTAACTTTTTTCTTCATCAGGGTAACATTGGCTTATAACACTCTATGATTCAGAGGTATAGCTTTTTTTCTACTCAGAGTTCTGATCAGGAGAGATGTATTTCCTTGTAAGCCTGTAAATATTTCTTTCACTTTTTAAGAATTTGCTTTTTGTGAGGCACACCAACTTTGTATCAATCCAAAGTCTTATCTCCTTTTTATTGTGTACCTCTTAAGTCACAAGTCTCAACCATGGAGATTAGCATGACCAATTGATTAATACTTTTGTTTCTGTTCTCTTGTCATTTTTTTGACCTGGACATATTGCTTAGTTTGTGGGAATGTTTGTTGTATTTATTCTGATATTTTGGGTATTTAGTACCACAAAGCATTTTTAGGCAATATTGACCCCTAGGTTACCAATATAAATACCAGTTTTATGTATTCTTTATTTTAAAAAAAAGTAATCACATTAAGAACTTCTTCCTTCCACATCTTAATATGGAAATACTCGGAAGCCACTGACAACATGATCTCTGGCACCAAACTGTCTAGATCCTCATTCTGATTCCATCATTTTGTTTTATCAACTTGGATAAGTTGTCTAACCTTTTTTCTGCCTTGATTTACTCCCCTGTAAAAGGATGATATCTTATGGATTATTTTGAGAAATAAATGAATCACTAAACTCAGCAGTACCTATAAACATGGGTGTGCCGGCATAGAAGCACTTACAAAGGGCTTGCAATTGGAGTTAGCATCAGCTGCACCGCTGATAGGCAGCAGGCACTGTGTGGCTTCTGTATAAGGTTGATAAATATAATCCTCACAACAAGTCTGTTTTGTGTGCATGTGTTTTCTATTCCCATTCTATTTATTATTATGTTCAAGTTTAGACTCTAGCAGTTACCTGCCCATTTTATGAATGAGGAAACAGAATCAGAGAGTTTCAGTAAGCTGTGCAACATCTGAGATAATCAGTAAGTAGAGAAGGATTTGAACCCAGACTGCCTACTCCCCAACTTCACACTTTATTATTGTATGCAATCGAAATTGTATAAGCTCTCTGTTCTGTTTGAATCTTTTAACCTTTAACATGAGTATTATGTAATGTATTTTAAGAAATTTTCATGAGGATTAAATAATATTTTATAGATGGTAGGGCTTTTAAAGTATACCCCTAAGGCACGTTTTTAAAATGAAGGTTTTTACATGGGAACATTCTTGTACTCCAGGAAGCAATTGAAACCCACAAGATGAATAAATTACAATTTGATAGTTTAATATTTACTTTCAATTGTGTTATATCCAAAAGAGATTGTCAACATTGAGATGATTATTTCATCACCTTTTGTGGAAAATGAATTTCATCAGAAGGATCACATCTTGACTATCATTTATAAATATTTACTTACATCATCCTCCTTTCATTATAACAATGACTAATCATGCATCATCTAATCTTGATTACATGAGTGATTTAAGGAACACTGAATTATTTTTACATGATTGAAGGTTTAGATATTCAAGAGACTTGAAAATTGTTAAAAGAGGCACCTATGAGTATGAGAGATTAGAAATTATATTGTTCCTGTTTAGAATTTTGGGTTCTAAGATATATATCTATATAAAAATATATTTAACTTATAATTTATTATATATATATAAATTCATGTATATAATGTATTTATCTAAACTTCTCATTCCTATCCCTCAACTTTCCATTAAATTAAGTAGCTGTACTGATTATTCCTTTATAGTAAGGAAGAAACTTGGAGAGATATACTTTTTCATAATGTCATAACCACCTAAAAGAGAGATATGACTTTGGACAATACCTGAATAAAAATGCCTCTACAGTCATTAATGGGAATGATTTTCAAATTGAGATTAATATCTTTTTATTCAGATGATTCAGATTGAGCAAGTTATCTGTAATATGTGTGATATTTTTTCTTTTTAAAAAGGTAACAAATTTATTTGAATAACTCGCTTGCATGATGTATTTCATCTCAACTCCTCAGTTTGTATTAACAAGTCAATTATAATAGTGTTTAACTGCAGAGAACTGCTCAAAACACTGATGCACACCTTAACTATAATGAGTGCAGTTGTGAATGCCAGTAGGAGAAATTTGTAGAATGACAGGAGATTAATCTGTAATATAATTTATAGGTAAGGCAGTTGATTAAGGAGCAGAACTTGTCCTTAATGCTCATTAGAGGAAAGAGAATATTGAAGTTAAGAAATGCTTTATTAGAAGTAGTTTCTTCAAGGTAGAAAAGATATTTCTAAAAATATGTATTTATTTATTTAATTTATTTATGCATACAAGAACTGGGGTATAGGCCATAGGCCAGAGGTGTGGGGGGTGAGAAGTTTCACCAGAGACAGAGTGGGGAGCAGAATAGGTGGATCCACTGAAATACACTGCTGAGGGGAGCAGCGGGCGAGACAAGTGAGGTCTGCTGTGCCATATGGGTCAGCTCCCTGGCCAGGGATTAAGCTCATGCTGCAGTGGTTGGCAATAACTTGATAATGCTGAGACTTCACCTCTTGCACCACCAGGGAGTACCCATTAAGTTTTATTTTCTTGTACAAAGATTCAACTTTTTACAAATTGAATGGCTATAATAACATGAACCATAGCCACTTTCCTCTTAATAAAGCTTTTAAGATATTTCTATAGTTTTCCTATCAGAGGCAACAAACATTTTATTATTCTGTGCCTATTTGTAAAGATTCTTAAATAAAGAAGTTTCTGGAACAAAGATGACACACATTTTAAATTTCAAAGGTATAGCTCACTTTTACTTCAACAGGTTTATGCCAATTTATAAAAAAATAAGAACAAATGAACAAGGGTGATTTTCTCTCTAAAAGATATTCTCAGACCAGTTCCAATGTATACAGGGGTGTGGGGGTTTTTCACATATCAACCAACAAGCAACTCGCTCACACCAGCACAATGTCCTACAATTTAACTCAATTCTGGTACTCTGCCTAGAAGAGCACTAAACTTGATATGTTAAAGGCTCAGTCCCACAAGATAGCCCTCTTTCAAACACCACTCACAAGCTCAAGTTTACCTGTGCTTCTGATCCACTGGTTATATGGGTCAGAAGTTCTTGTGACCCTAATTTTTTTTTAAGATTTATTTATGCATACAAGCACTAGGGTACAGGCCAGAGGTGTGGGGAGGTGAGAGGATCCACCAGAGACAGAGTGGGAACAGAACAGGCAGATCGACTAAAACACACTACTGAGGGGAGCAGTGGGCAAGACAGGAGAGGTCTGCTATGTCATGTGGGGCCCCACCCTGGCCGGTGGCAGGGACTGAACTTGTGCTTCAGTAGCTGCGGTTTGCTTCACAGTGCGTTGCTTAACCCAATGCGCCACCAGTGAGGCCCCTTGTGACCCTCATCTTGGATTTGATGAATTTGCTGGAACAACTCACAAACTCAGAGAAAAATTTTACTTTTAGATCAATGGTTTATTCTAAAATAATGTACCTCAAAAATAGGCAAATGGGAGAGATGCACAGGGCATGCTCTAAAGGGCATGGAGTTTCCATGCCTTCTCCAAAGATGCCATTTTCCTAAAGTAGACACACATTTAGAAAACCAGACTCTACAAATCTGGTCTTTTGGCTTTGTATATAGGTTTCATTAAATATGATTCACTAAACAATGTGCCCCTAGACATAGATTAACCCTCCAAACCCACCCTTCTCCCTGGAAATCAAAGGAATGAGACAAAAAGTATCCAACCTCTGTTGCATAGTGGTTCTCCTGACAACATCCATCCTTAAGTAAATTCCAAAAGTCCCTGTTTTGACATGACAAAGGACACCTGTATGACTCTCACAACCTAGAAAATTCTTAGAATGTTAAAAGCTCTCTACTACAACTGGGACAAAAGCTAGGTAGGTATATATTTCTTATTATAAACGGTTACATGCTCAATCATTCTTGAATATTTTGGGAAAAATGAGATTGTATTTCTTTTCAAATTTTGGAGTCCCCACTTCTACATTTTACACTTAGCATTGTATGATTCTACATTAAGGAAGTGGGATATCTTTGTAGATAGGCAGTTCCTGAATGGGTTTGAGAATATCAGTGGAACCATCTAAAATGCCCATTTCGGCTTTCAGAAAAATCAGTTGTAAAAGACAAAGGTGTTTTAAGTATTTAGTGTGGTTGGTGTTAGTAATGATGCTTTAATAACAACACTGGTAAGGGTTTTGTTTGAAGCATTACAGAGAACTACAATTTAACTTGTTCCTCAAGAAACTTAAGAATCTTATTTCCCTAAATCCTGGATTCTATCAAGGTTTCTATTTCTTCTTGAGTTAATTTTAATGTCAGATTTTATAGGATTTTTCCCATATTACCTATGTACTGTTTCAAATTTCTTGATGTAATGTATGTGGTAGTATTTTGCAATATTTGTAGTATTGACAAATCTATTTTAAAGTACCCTTTTTCATTCCTGAAATAATTCTTTTGTTTTTTTTTTTCTTTTTAAATCAGTATGACCGTATATATAGAAATTTTATTTAATTTGGCAAAGAATTAACTATAGTTTTGCTCATCCTTCACTATATTTTTGTTTCTACTTCATTATTTTCTATGTCAGTGTTTATTTTTTCTTTTTCTTTCTTTGGGTTTATTTACTTTTTTTTTTTTTTTTACAAACTAGTTTTTGGGATGAATACTTCCTTGACTTAAAAGTTTTTGTTCTTTGAAAACATACATTTGCCTTGACATATTCTTCTCAAAGTAATCCTTTTTCTGTACTCCTAGCATTTTATATAAGGCAGTTTTAAACATTTCTAAAGTTTCATAATGATTTATTTATTGGTCCATTTGTTGTTTATATTTATATTTTAAACCTATTATAATGGGATTTTCAAGGGTATATTCTTATTGTTTTCTAGCATAATTTCATATTTCTTAAAAAACCTTAAATGAATAGTGTTCTAACATGTATACATACAAATCTGTTTTTACTTCTATATTTGTTTGGCACTTGGGTACTCACTGATATGTGTGTATGCATGTGTATTTTTTTCTCCAGTGGACATGTGAATTTGTCTTTAGCTTTAAATAACTATACACTCTAGAACTTGTATAATATGTAATTTTAAATATAATATATAACTTCCATGTAATATGTAATATTTATTTAGGTTTATATTACTGTACACATTTGCTTCATTTACTTTGCCACTGGTTTATTAGGTATAAAGTTGATGGTTACAGTTTTCTGATTAACTGAAACTTGGGATCTGGTCTATTGTTGGATTATTCATGGAAGTTGTTTTTGTCCTTTGTTTATTTAAAATTAAATATTAAGAATGTTAAAATATCTAAATTGTACGCTTTCGTATATTAATTTTTTTATTTTCTTGATTACCAGACCTTCCACTTTGCATTTTAAGTAACAGTTTCCATTATTTATCTCTTAGATGGTTTGTGCCTTAATCATATTTTCAAAGTGCCTTTTGTCTTTTAAGGTAACAGCACAGGAATTAGAATGTGGACACATTTAGGGGAAGTCATTATTCATTGTGCTTTATTCATCTTTTCTTTATTATACTGTGTCCAATTTACTGTAGCCCTGCAATTGATCTTGATATCCAGAAGAGTATAAGTAAGAAATCTTCTTCAGCATTGTCTATTATTCTTGGCACTTTATATGTAATTGTGATTATCAGCTTGTCAATTTCCAAACACATAGGTACTGAGATTTTCCTTTTGATTTTAAAGCATCTATATAATAATTTGCAAAGGATAACACCTTTATTTTACTATGTTTAATAGTTTCTAGGATTAAAAATGTACATTTAATTATCTCAATCATTTTATGTAATTAAAAGAATCTGTTCAAGTAGGCTAGACTTGTGTGGGTTAGAATTATTCAGTGCATGCACAATTTGTTTTAGAATATTAAATATATCTGACTCCAGCTACATATGTGCTTACTGACTTATTAATTTGAAATAGTTCCCACCAATAATCAATTTGCTTTCATTATCATCTTTTCTACATACTAACTTGCTGAAGTTGACTTTCTTTATTTTTTTTGTATCTGGTTCTCTAATTTATTCTTTTCATTTATATTTATTCTTGACTTTTTTATGTGTGTTCATGATTGGTATAAAAGAAACCAAAGTCTTTTAGCATAGCTGTAATTGAGAAAAGTCTGATTTATAAAAAAAAAGATGATGCAGACTTATTTCTCATTATCCAGAGTCTTTGCAGTTTCACTACCCGCACTAAATATGTTTAGAAAAGCCAGGTACTAAAAAATACACTGTAAATAACGTACTTTTGTGGTGAGTCTGTTTCCATAGAAACAAAGATTCAAATGAGGATATGTGTGTATGGAAGAGATTTATTAAGGGAGCATTATTAGACAAAATCTTAAATAAACGAAGGGATCCCTTCCCTTCATTTGCTAGATGAAGCAGCAAACAAGTTCCTGAGGTCAGATGAAGTCCAATTTCCATGTATTATTCAAGAAATTTAGAGCCTACATTGCAATGCATTTTCTGTCTCAAATTTAGACAGGGTACATAGACTTTAGAAACCTACTTCAGTCTTTCATTGAATATCCACCTGACTGTGTAACTCAAAGGCAACTGCCAGAAAAGTGATTCTAATTGCCCAAAGCAATCCTGGAGAAGTTACTGGAGAAGTCACTGGTATGAGCTTGGTGCAATTGTTGTGGCCTCTGAAAGATAGGCACATGGAACAAGTACAAAGAATTCCAGTGGATGAGGTTAGACAGCATCATTTGCTACATCTTCTGTACCATCAACAGCTGTCTTTTACATGAGCCAATGCCTGTAAGAAATGCCTATTAGATATTAACTGCGACTTCTTTTCATATATAATATAGTTTTATTGTACTGGAATAATTTATAAGATATTCACTAATATGCAAGTATACATACTTCTAGATAGATATTCTTTGGCTCCTTATATGAGGTTAAATATTATACCTAGGGGCCTGTAATTTTCATCTTAAAACTATATCTAGATATCAAACATTTTTAAAAGAATACATGTTCAAATTATGTGAATAATGTATGAGTTAAGGGAATATTGATAAAATTGGTGTACTACAAAAGACTGGCTAGCCAATTACCACAAAATGATTTCCTGTTTTTTGTTTTCTTCCTAGGTTATTTCTAGCCTATCCTATTGAAAGGGTTTATGTCCAAATAATGTTTTGAACAAGAGAGTGTGCATAGGAGTGATGTGTGTAACTATAAAAATCGTCTGTTCTTTTCATCATGCTCTTTCTCTGTGCAGTGGTTGGATGACAGTGCTCAGGGAAACATAGGGGACGTTTATTCAACACAGCAGAAACTCCAACCATCTGAGTTTCTAAGTCACTAAAATAGAGCATATACCTCTCCTTACCATTATTGAATTTTAAGTAAGTAAGAAATAAACTTCAATAACATTAAGCTTTGGAAATATTAAAGCTTATTTAATTAGTATCCAGTGTTACCTTATTTAACATACACATCAAGTATATATACACACTTTTTACAACATTTGGATTACAAATGTTAAACATGTTTAAGTGTAGGACAAAAAACTAAAATTAAAACCTCCCATTCTGTCCTCATTAGGAATTCATTGTAGGTATTTGCTTATAATAAATAAGCCATCTTCACATCTTGCAGCCAAAAGTTCCCTTAGTTTTAAATTTTCTGCATAGTCTTTAATATAATTTTTGAAAATGAAGAAGACATGGAATTTTAGAGGATATAGAATGGAAAAAAATTAGGTGTACTGAGTATAATCATATGGTTTCCCAAGATTTTTTTTATAATTTCCTTAATTTGATTTTCTTAAGTAGAAAGAATGATTATAATAGCAAATTATCCTGATTTACAGTTTGTATTAGAACCTTTACTTTTCTACTTTATGTTTGTATGTCCAGCCAGGCTGCAATCAGGGAAAATCAGAAAAAAATTCACTTGTGTAATGCCAAATTTGATTATAGTGAACTTAAAAGGTACTGAGGTGAATATTTACCTGCAATGATTAAAGGGAAGCATATCTGCTTAGACACAATTTTTTTTAATGTCTAACCCTTCTAACCCAAACACTTTTCAAGAAGGTAGTGTTGCTAGATATATTATATCAAAGTAGAAAGGTTAACTAGTCATTCAGAAACATACATTGTCCTTATAGCTTGATTTACCAGAGAAATTCAACAAAAAACAGAGGCATAAGGCATAAATAACTCACAGTTTTTTGAGAAAGCAAAAAGTGAAGGTGTATGTTGGGTTTCTTTTTGTTGCTGTCCTACAAAGTCTGCTGTTTGTGGAAAAACATGCTGCTCTATCAAAGCAGAGTTCAGCAACTACTAGGGGCAGGACAACGCACAAGCTTCCAGGACAAATTTTTCTCAGGAGAAATGAACACTTAGTTACATTTGTATTATGTGATCATTAAGATATTATCTTCTTTATAGCCATTCTTCAAATTTGATTTTTTTCAAGAAAATAATCTTAACATGATAAAGTGTGTGGAGCTACTACCTGGGTCATTGTGTCTTCCAAAAGAACATTGTCCTAGTAGTAATTTATTAGCCATTCATTTCTCAGGTTATTGTCTCCAGAAGCATAATTGCAATCATAATTAGGCATTATAAATAAAACTCAAGCAATTAAATGTATGCCCTGTTTTCAAAGGTCAAAGCGCATGTATCAAACAGTAAATATTTATTAAGCATCTATTTAGTTCAAGACATGTTGGAGCAACATTCTGCTATTCTTTTTTTTTAAAGATGTATTAATTTATTTATCTATACAAGAACTGGGCTGCAGGCCAGAGGTAGGTGTGTGTGTGTGTGAATGAGGGGATTCACCAGAGACAGAGTAGGGAACAGAACAGGTAGATTCACTGGAATACACTGCTGAGGGGAGCAGTGGGCGAGACAGGAGAGGTCTGTTCACCATGTAGGTTAGCTCCCTATCCATGTGGGTTAACTCATGCCACAGTGGCTAGTGATAGCTTGATAGTGCTGAGACTTTAACCCCTGAGCCAAAAGGGATGTCCCCATTCTACTATTCTGAGTGTGTCTAATTTTATTTCTCATCCTTTTTGTTACCTGAGAATGAAAAATCCTAGTTTTCGTTCAGGTTCAAATTATATCTGTTGTGTCCAGTAAAATAACCCCTTTTCCTAAGATATATTCCTCAAGCATCTATTGGATGGTAAATTGAGGCATTCTTTCAAAGGTGGCTGTAAAATATATGGTTTCTATACTGATCTGAAGATGTGGTCCTAATAATAATTAATAATTTGGGAGAAAGCATAGAGATTCAATTTCTCTTTCTAAAACCCATAGATTTATTTAGATAAATTTTGGGTTTCAGGAATTAATTCAAGATGTCAAGGGAACTTCAGATATTCAGAAATGGAGGAAATAGTTGCACTTAGTGATCTCATAGTGTTCACTAAACTTTGTACTAGTTATTTCAATTACAGTATTTTGATTTATAACAATCCTATGAATTAAACATAAATTCCCTGTTTGGCTGGGCATTTGCCCATGAGGGAATGGGTAATTTGGGGGAGGATTGTTGGGAAACTGTTATTAGCATACATCTTTTTCTCTTCCCAATCTATGCACACTAGTTTTATTAAATATATTTCACACCAACAGTATGCTTCTTTTGCCTTTGTGGATAAGGATGACTGGATCTCTTTAGACTTCATTCCCTTATGAAGCCTGCTGTGTTACATGAAATTTTTATTAAATAAATTTGTGTACTTTTCTGTTATTAATATGTATTTTGTTTCAAGGGCCCCAGTTAAGAATTTGCAGGGGAGAGGAAAAACATATTCATCCCCTACAAAAGTATTCTCCCATCCTGGTTGATGGAGAACCACAGCATGGTTTGGGGCAGCAGCAGTATTTGCAGAACTTGAAAGGCAAATGCAGTATTTTTTTTTTTTGTAGGATATCATTTTTATCCTCAAGGATGTATGAAAATAATCACCAATAGATTAGCTACAAATAATTTTTATTTTATTTTTTTCTTTTACTTATATATATTTGACATCAATTGTAATCCCCATCACCATATCACCAGTGCACCATCACCTCAGTCCACTGTGCGCCCGTCTGCCCTCAAGCCTCCCGCTGCCCCCTCCCCACCAAGTGTCCCCAATTTGTCCTTATCTTTTCATTTTTGGTTTTTGTTGTGTCTTTGTTGTTATTATTACTGGCAAATGCAGTATTGATCACTGACTTTGTCACAGAGAGTGAAAGCTTTCACTTATCCAAGTTGCTTTACCATTTCTTAGCTTAACTTATCACATTTTAAGTAGAAAATTTTCAAAACAAATGAAAAATAGTCATTGTGTTCTAGGTAATAAGAAGGAATATTCAGCAGAGATGGGATTTGTATTTCTGAAGAATTCATTCTGAGTGACATCTGCATTCAAAGTGGTGGGAGAAGAGAAAGATAATGTGATTATACTGAAGTAAAGTTCATAGTGTTTTAAATTAAGAGAAATGACTAAAAATAGAAGGAAAAACTTTGAATTTCCTAGTATCTAAATTATGGAAAAGAATAGAAAGCAGTCTGAGAATGTTCTATTAGATTATTTTTCTGCACTCTCTATATATTTATATTACAATCGTCAGAGAAGGTGCAGGTTTTAAAACAAATAAACCCAGTTAATATGCTATCTACTATTTACTTCTCTTTCAAGTGCAGGGTTATAAGTAGCCCACAAACTTGCACGCTGCATTTTCATAACTAAGCATGGTATTTCTATCAAAACTGACATTAGTTTATTTGAAAGTGTTTTTCCATTTCTTTGGCAGGCTAATTGTCTCCTTCAAGTCAACATCCATCTGATTGCAGATTGTAAATTAAGCTCCAGAAGATTGGACAAGTTATATACTTATTAACAAACAGACATGGTACCAGAATATATCAACAAATTAGCAAAGTGTGAAAGCATTACAAAGATATAGTATAATCAAGTAAATCTTGCAAATGGTAAAAGTCTAAAAGAAATCTTTATGTTTATTTCATTAAGTGGATGTCAATATGACACTTGTTAGTATGTATGAAATGGTGATTTGGGATCTTTCCTAAAGCAGCAAATGGTCACTATCCATAAGTGTCTGTGCTATTTCCCTATTGACTAGAAATCTGATATTTAACTAAACTAGCTTCAACTAAAATGAATTTCAGTTGCACAATTTCCTCTGCAAAATTGAGCAGATTGCAATTTTAAAATTCAGTAGGCTGTGGTACATCAGATATTACCATACCAGGGGAGGAGACATTTTCCAAACCAATTGTTATTTAAGAAGGAGAGTGAAAAAGTAAGGGTAGAAACTTGAGCTTACAAACTGTAGACATAAATGTTTTTCCAAAAATAAAAAAGGCAACAAGGAACTGAACCTTGCCTCATGAAAGTATATTGTGATCTATCTAAACAAATTATAAGGCATTTTTAAACAGTTCCTAGAGAACACTTTTAAACTAAAATAATATTGTTTTTTTGCAAGATGAGGGGTTTGGTATTTACTGACTTACTCACTCACACATTTCCCCCTGTACTTATTCATTAAGAAACACACATAAAACACCACATCCTGGGACTAGATGTAAAAGGTAAAATCAGGTTAATGGTAATAAATTGGATCAGGATGCTTGTAGCTAGATTTATGAAAATTATAAAACAATCACATAACAGAGGAGACCTCTTTTAAGTCTACAGTATTTGTATTGATAGATTTTTATTGAACATATAGCTACATACATTGATATTGATATGGAGATATGACAGAATGTGGTTTGGCAAGTTTTTAATTCTTGCCAATAAATAAATATAATAAAGTATTTCTGCTATGAGCACAGAATCAATTGTAGGCACCAATTGACCTCATTCATGCTCAAGCCTTCAGAGGTATTGTTTGAAACACTGAGTAGTAAACTTTGTTGGAGATTACTTTCACTTTTCCTAATGTCATTGAGTGTCCTGAGATTCTGAGATGGAATGGTGCATTTTCAGAAGAATATACGTGTACCTCTTCAATTTTCTTCATCTATTATGTTACCTTTATCATAATATTTTAAGAGCCTTTGATAAATATTTAAAGATTTGTTTATGCATACAAGCTGGGGTACAGGCCAGAGGTGTGGGGTTGAGAGGATCCACCAGAGACAGAATGGGGAACAGATCAGGCAGATTGACTGAAACACACTGCTGAGGAGAGCAGCGGGCGAGGCAGGAGCAGTCTGCCACGCCATGTAGGTCACCTCCTTGGCAGGTGGCAGGGATTGAACTTGTGCTGCAGTGGCTGCAGTCTGCTTCCATAGTGTGTTGCTTAACCCACTGCGCCACCAGGGAGGCTCCAAGCATTTGCTATTTTTCAATTACCATTTCTCTTTTTTCCTACTTGACAGTCTTCCTGAAGTCTTGTCTGATTTTCCCAGTATAAAAAATTCACACCATATTCAAATAAGTAGGTGGAGATCAATGCTGTCCAGCTTCTCCTATGTATGTACCCTACATAAATGAGTAGTGCTCATTAAAGACTTCACTGCCAGATACCTTTTTAATATGAGTCATTAGAAAAGTAGTAATTCTGTTCCCAAAAATGATTCCACTGACAACTCTAAGGAAATTAGAAAGCATAAGTCAATATGAATTTGGGAAGGAAAAAGGCTTTAGAGTGTGTATTCCTAAGCCACAAATCTTAACATAATGTTTGATATTTATTACATTAAATACTTTGATAGTTTTTTTAGCCATTTTTTTTATTCTTTCTAACATTCTGATGGAAAAGGAAAGAAATTTAATAAAATTACATCTTTAGATTGTTTTTCAGACTTAGTGAAAAAAAGTTTAGCAACTCTTTTAGTTCTTTTTTCTCCTTTTTTTTTTGGAGGTTAAGGTTATTTTTTATGATTTTATTAAGAAACATTGGCATATATCACTGTGCAAGTTAAAGGAATGCAGCAAGATGATTTGACTTACAGATATCATAAAATGATTTTTTTAACCACCTCTATCTACCTCACAGGTGAATATTAGAATCCTTCACATTTTTCTTTTAATTTGAAACATTAAAAGTTAAAATGAAACATATTAAAAATTTAAGATAAATAAAAGTTAAAATTGCTCAATTTTGAGCAAAATTTAGTCCAAATTGGCAGCACGAAACTGGAGGTGCTTGGGAATTCTCCATTAAGAGGTGATAAGGAAAAGGCTTTTTTATATACAAAAATGTCAGGCTCAAAGCAAGAAAATTATTTTATCAACAAGATCTTAGTTTGCATTATTTGGGAAAAGACTCTGCTTGCTTTTAGTGATTAGTCCTTAGATTTCTTTCTCTTAATATTAAGGCATTTGCAGACATAGATTTCTGTCTGCTTACATAGCCCACCAAAGCATTTAGATCCATCTCAGTCTAATGGTCTCCTTATCTTTTTTAAATTTACACAAGTAATTTATTTCCCTATCTTTTCCAGTTGAATTGGAGTTAGCCTGTCTTTATAGTTATGATAGTCATGAATCATTGATGGGGTGGTCAATTTCTGCTCTATGTGGATATTTTCACTCCTCACCCATGTAAGAAAAACTTACATGACCATAGACATTCATTCTTGTTTCCTTATTAAACAACATGATGTCAAAAATAAGTGCTTTGTCCACCTGAATGGTTCTTGAAAAATAAATCAACAAATAAAATACTTATATTTTGAATCTCACCTTTGTCCCCTTGAGTTTATATTTTTGCCCAGGTCAGCACTGTGACTTCAAACAGTCTTTTGTTTGCTGCCACAAGGCATATGTCTACATTGCATTATCATGAAAATTACTTAAAATAATGGTTGACCTCTTCATAAGGAAAAAAATCAACTTTTCAATGCTTAGTTACACCAAGACACGGCAATGAGATTATTCCAGCAACTTAATTAGCTTTGTAAGTCATCTAAACCAACATGTTTAAAGAGGGAAAACAGCAATTTTGAGCCTGTGTGGAAACAGTGTCTTCACTGACTTTTTTAGTCATTTAGCTTTGATATGAGCCCATTAGTTTCTTCAATAAAATCTAAGATCATTTTACTTGTTATAATTCACCGTGTCTTAATGAGGCATATGAAACTATTGTAAAAATTGGAGGGTTTGAGGAGCCAAACCTTTGACTCCTCACTTGTATAACCTGCTGCCAGAATATCTTCCTTTCAGTAAAAACATAATTTGAAAAGCTGTTTGCTGCTTGAATCAGATTTGTCTGGGAACTCATTAGATGATGGATATTTGTCACTATACCTGAGAGAATAAGCTGAAAAAAAGAACTCTCAGTAGTTTATGAACTTAGCCAAACTAATGATTTAAAAAAATGTTTTATTTTTAAGAATAAAAAACTGTCATTTGTGATTTGTTAAATCATAAATTTGTTAAATAAAATTAAATTTAATAAATGTATATTTTTATGTTCTACTTATATTATTTTCTAAGTGAATAACTAAAGAAAGTCTTTATGATAAATCATGTATATAATTTACCATAAAGGTAATTACTGCAGCTAAGAAGCAAAAAATGGTAGTTTGGAAAATACTAATGGTCTTGTCTCAGCTTGTAATATAGGATGCCAGAGATAAAGAAATAATGATTTTAAAGAGCCTAGTGCATTCTATCCTATCAAAAACTATAAAGAAAAATCTATTCAGTTTACCCTTTATATCAGAACTGCTCTCTGTTTAGTATGCTTGTGATTCAAGAAGTTATTTATTTATTTGTTTGTTTGTTTATTTATTTTTAAAGATTTATTTATTTATGCATACAAGCACTGGGGTACAGGCCAGAGGTGTGGTGGGGTGAGAGGATTCACCACAGAGAGCGGGGAGCAGAACA
>JAGFMF010011870.1:6702586-6718471 GCA_019455555.1 Galemys pyrenaicus
ACACTGCTGAGGGGAGCAGCGGGCACAGCAGGAGAGGTCTGCTGCACCATGTGGGTCCCTTCCCTGGCCGGCAGCAGGGATCGAACTCATGCTGCAGTGACTGCGGTTTGCTTCTTAGTGCGTTGCTTAACCCACTGCGCCACCAGGGAGACCCTCAAGAAGTTATTTAGAAAGACCAGAGTATCATAGTTCCTGGGTACATCCTCTGTCCTGCACTTGTAGTTGAATGCTGAGTCAATACCACTAACCATTTCCAAATTTTTGGAAGGTATCATTTATTCACTTATCTTCTTACTTATTCAACAAATATGTGTTGATACAAACTATTTTCTATGTTGAAAAAATAGCAGTAAACAACAAAAGCAAATCCATTTTGCCCTCAAGAAACTTAACTCTAACCAGGGATAACTTCAGCATGCATATAAACACAGTAATAATTAAATAATATTTGGGGGCCTCCCTGGTGGCGCAGTGGGTTAAGCAACGCACTATGAAACAGACCGCAGTCACTGCACCAGGAGTTCGATCCCTGCTGCCGGCCAGGGAAGGGACCCACATGGCGCAGCAGACCTCTCCTGCTGTGCCCGCTGCTCCCCTCAGCAGTGTACTTCCTTTGATCTGCCTGTTCTGCTCTCTGCTCTCTGTGGTGAATCCTCTCACCCCCCCATACCTCTGGCCTGTACCCCAGTGCTTGTATGCATAAATAAATAAATCTTTAAAAAAAAATAAATAATATTTGACCACCCTCCAGAAAAATCAAAGTTTTCAAATCAGCCATAGTGACTTGGCAAATCCTTTTTAAGAAGGACACCTTTGAGCCAAAGTCTGAGTGAGAAAATGAGCCAGTCCTGCAAATGTGTGTTAGAAAAGACTACAGGCAGAGGAAACCACAGGAAATAAACCTCTGAGACTGGAATGGGCTTGATCACAGACTGAAAAGAGGCCCAATTTTTGAAGGCTTATGAATGAAGTGTGAGTAAAAGACAGGTAGGCAGCAACCACCAGATAGAAAAAGAATCTTAAAAGTCATGTAAGGAAGAAGATTGTTTTGTTCTAATATGAGAATAAGGAATTTTATTATAGTAATAATAAGATCTTATTTATACATTCAGAATTATGGATAGAGAATAGACTCCAATTAAGCTATGTGGACAGTGACAGTTCACACATAGTGAATTTAACCTAGAATGGTTTATAGTTAAAAAAACAGTGTGCTGAAAAGAATGATTTCATATAGAATCATATTAGAGGTAAAAAAAAAAAAAACAACAACATATTTCAGTCAAAAACATATAAGTTATTTCCTTATACCTATACTTTATTCATTTCTTTCTGTCCTTTCAGGCCTTCATAGAGAGGAATTTCTCTCAATGCCATATAGACAAGTTGGCCCATGTCTTTTGCAAACTCTTCTCATCCTTTGCCGTCTATTCCATCCAACAAGTAATCTAAAGGAATATGAGTTATAACCACTCAGGTTAATAATCAGAGGACTCAGAAGGCTCACATATACCATAACATGAACAAATTGCTCCAATGACAGACAAAAGAAAGAGAATATGGCTGACTCAGGGAAGGTAAGGAAAGTTCCACCAATAATGGGGTTGTGGGATTTGTTTCTTCAAAGAAGTCAGAAAGACTTTTCTCAATATGGCCACATTAGGCTTCTTTGTGTCAACACTGGTATGGGGAACCCTGTGAGTCTTAACATTGTGAACCTGTCAGCATTACTTTAAAAAATGCAAATAATTTTAAGAGCAGTGAAGGCCCTAAAAACTAAGAAGATCTATTGTCTTTGTTTCAATCCTTTGCCCTTTTTTCTAATAAAAACAAACAACAAAAAAAAACAATCACTGTTCCCCTTTTTTTATGACCTAGAAGAGTGTTGTTCGGGATGTATCATCCAAGTGTATTTATTGGTGAATATGAACTCCTGATATGGGAATCTTATCTTTTTACTCAGAGTAAAAGATGAAATCTGCCACTCTTTGTCATGTGAAGTCTTCCCCCTCTCTCCCTGATGTCCCAAGTTCTTTAACATAGACTATCTATTCTTAGTTTCTCCTATTTTACTTCAGAATTTAAAGCTATGTAAATTTCTCCATACATGTTACTTAATTCTGGGTGTTTTTCCTACTTATATGTGTGATGTATTTTTCTCATTGATCCAACCTCATAAGAACTCAATAGGGTGAGAAGATGGTCCCCTGAGCTCCCATCAAGGTATTTAAGCAAGGTTTAAACATGACTTAGTGTGCTTCTAAACAGAGAAAATTTAACCATAAAATTATCTCAGTAAGCATAAACAGCATTTTGTAAAGGATGTAATTGTGAACCTGTGTGTTTTTAATATAACACATAAATCATGTGACTTTAGAAAATGTGAGCATTTTTATGCTACTAGGCAGTGGTAGTAAAGGAAATTGAAAATATTGATGTTTGAAGCTGCTAGGGAAGAAGTTAATGTTCCTTCCTCTCCCCTTCTAGGTCCATAAGTTGAAAAATAATTAAATTGACATAAGAGAGATTAGCAAAAGAAAAGCCAAATTTTAATTGCATGCACACAGAGGCACATACATAGAATAATGGGACCTGTCCTCGGTTATCCCAGTGTCCTTATTAATCACTAGAAGGTGGGCAATGTGTACTAACAGAACAAAGAAATTTGCAATTGAAAGATAAGGGCATTTTACAGGATTTATCTATATATGCCTCTGGGAACAGATCTTAAAAGTCTTAGTCCTGGGTAATGAGGCTTTAAGGCTTTCTCCTACCTTCTAATCCACCAGAGACATTTCCTCATTTTAGGGAGATACAATTAGACAAGTCATCATTCTTGAATCTTCTGTCTCAATCAGCAAGCTACTTAAGGCTCATCCAGTGGCGGTCACATTTGGACTCCAACAAAGTCATGATAAGGAACTCGAGCATTAATTTTTAGACCCTTACTGGGGTGTCAGTGAATAATCTTTGTGTATGAGGTATCAAATTTGTGTTTTTAACAGGTAATCTAAGAAAAAGTGTAGAGATTGGCAGTAGAAAGACCCATTAGAAGTCTTTTAAAAAGTCCAGGTCAGATATGTTAAGGGCCTAGACTATGGGTGACAGGGCATAAGGATGGATTCACAACTTATGTTGGTATAGAAATGACAGTATTAATAATTAGGGCTGGCTTATCATCTGGAATATTTTGACATTTGTTAACTATGTAGAATTATCTTTGGGTAGATAACCCTCCCTCAATAGCTACCTGAAACCTGGAGCTCCCAGTATTTATTGGCCACTCATTTGGAGAAGGTAGAAAGGATCAGGTATCAAGGATGTTATTTATTAGAACATACTCTCAGGAATTTGAACTGGGCATTGGGGAACGTCAGTGTTGGTCCTCATTCAGCACCTTTCTCAGTGCCAAATATTTTGTTGTTGCAATCTGGTGTGTTCATGCTGTTTTGTGCCTACTGGAGAATCTCTAACAGAATTTCATTTATATATTTTCTCCATTTAGAAACTTTCTTTTTCAAACTTCTCTCTCATCAAATTGTATCTCTCTTCTATCTTTCTTACCATTTGACAGAATACCATATATGCTCATCAATCAATTAATTTCACTGGTTTAGTTAGGACATCAACCATTAATCATTTATAAAATAGTTACTCCATGGCTTCCCAGAGAAAAAAGGAAGGTAATAGCGCCATAATTAGGCTATAAGGCTACCCACAATTCCTTACCATTCTGATTAATCTAAAATTGAGCTGTCTTTGTATTCACTGGAGTGAGTGAATTTGAGAAAAATAGTATCTTTCAAGTAATAGAAACATATTTTGACAAAGATTTGAAGGTTACAAGGATAGCCCAACAGAGGATACTCTTTGGAGCAGAATTTTCCAGTTTGCTACCTAATTGACATTTCTCCATGTATTGGTTATAGCATATTTCAGAATTCAACCCTGTGATCCTTTTTCTCTCTAAAAACCCAGTGAAACAATGTTTCAGTGGGTACTGTCATTGTGAAATGTTGCTAAGTCTGCCTTTTGAAATTATTCTTGGGGTCTGGAGCAGAGGGTGGAGTTTATATCTGAAGATCACAGTAATAGCATTTCAAGTACTAGCAAGGCTCAGTTTCAGTAGAATCAAAATGTGAAAACTCTGGTTGGCCATGGTATCAAAAATCTCTGAATTATAGAGCTGCTACCTGCCTTTTGCCTCTGGGAGGCCATGGAGTAACTATTTTATACATTATTAATGGTTGATATGCTAATTAAAAATAAACAAATGAAATTATATGATTGATGAGCAGCTGTAGTATCCTGTCAGAAAATGAATATTAAATAATTATGTAGAATGTCATCTCTTTGAAAAGAAAAGTAGTATTAAACAATTAGAGGTTATTATATAGATACATATACATAAGTAGAGTGATAAGCAGAAAAACTGATGAAATCTTACACTGGTATACACACACACATATACACATGCCTCTTTATATGTGTATGTGTGTGTGTGTGCCTTTTTAATCTATGTATTTTCTGAAATTCAACAGAAAGTGGTTGGTCACTGTTTTGAATATTAAAAAATTAAGAAACCTATACTTGAAAAATTTTGATGAAAAAAAATTAAAGTTTCCACTTCTTTAACCTTTTTTCTTCAGTTTTTCCAGATACCACATATGACAGTCTTTCTTCTATGAATGTCAAAAATAATTTATGTTAACCTTATAGGGTCTTGAAAAATGTTTAAATTATTAAAATATAGTTTTTGCAGGTATAAAAAGTTCATCCATGCTGTTTTATTCTTTATTATTTCAGAATGACTGCCTGCCCTCCTTCCTACAATGTGGACTTCTCCACTTGTCTGAACACAAGTGACATCTTTTATGTATAAAGACTAAAGTGAAGTGCCATGAATCATTTCCTTTTTAATGTTTCCCATTGAGCATTTCCTCTCCCTGTCAAATAAAAACCCACATTATTCTCTCTTAGGTTTAAGCCTGATGTGTTTGTTTGTTTGTTTTTTTATCCCTGGGAGTATTTCTCTATTTTAATCACCTTCTGCATTGCTTCTTACAGCAGGCTTTTTTGCTCCATAACTCTTTATACCCACACTATCCAAATCCATAAGTGTCCAAAAACACAATGCTACAGAAAGCCAAATAACATATGATTGTGAGTTATAAAGTTCTATAAAACTTTAAAAATCTGATATGAGAAGAATAAATTATAATGTTCAAGACAAAATGAATGTTGCGTTGCTTTGTCAAACATATCTATACTTTAAAAGGCCAATTACTAGCCCTGGAGTCAGAAAAGGCCACTGAGAAGGTCTATGATCTTATGCAAGTCGCTTTAACAGTCTGGCACTATGTTTCCTCACTTGTTAATAAATGACTTTTCAGTGGTATGGAGATGCCCTTAAAAATGGAATTACTACATAAACCAGCAATGCATCTCCTACATATTATCTAAAGAATATGGAAACACTAGTGCAAAAAGATTTATGTACTCCTATGTTCACAGTGGCATTATTCATAATAGCTAAGACATGGAAACAACCTAAATGCCCATTGACCAATGGCTGCCTAAAGAAGTGGTGGTATATATACACAATGGAATATTTTCATCTATTAAAAAAAGATGAGATTTTGTATTTGGAGACAAGATGGAAAGAAATTCAGGTGGTGATACTAGGTAAAATAAGTCAGAGAATGAAAAAAAAAAAAAAAAAAAGACCAGATGGCTTTTCTCACATGTGGAATATAAATATCCAAAGCAAACCAACTAAAATTTACAATAAAAATAACTCTTAAACTCTATAAAAAAATATATTGGTTACCAGAGTGAATACCTGGGGAAGGTAGAGGATATTAACCTGAGAGAGGGAATGGCACTATAGCCTTGGTGGTGTGTGAGGTGAGAGTTTTACATATAGAGAAGTAAAGATGTATCCCTGGATTTAGATGGTAAATCAATGTTTAGTTAATAAAACTACTGTATAAAAGTGTATGAATTTCAGGAAGATTATGACAATGATCCTTTCCAGTTCAAACATTCTGATTGCTATATAATAAATTTCTCCTTCAAGTTATTTTACTTTATCTTTGTATGAATGAATAAAACTTTTAATGTTTTGTTATATGAAAACAACTTCTAAAGTACCAGTTTGTACTTCTGGCTCAGGAGAGTTTTACCATAGGGTATAGATTTTTAGGCAATATTCTTTAATGAGTCAGAAATTTTCCCTTGGTAGTTTAGGATAAGTGCAGTTACATATAATGTTTATTAAAGAATATTGTATACATTTTAAAGAAATGAAAGCTATTTGAAAAAATATTGTTCTGCCCTCCTACTTCATTTTCAATTACAGCTTGAGTCTTACTATAACATTTTGGTTCTCATGAAAATTTTTTCTTGGCTAATAATACATTGCTACCCTGTCTAGATAAGGTTGTAGAACAGGACTATTCTCCATAATATATCCTGTTCTATTCAAGTTGATTCATCTCTTTATTTTGCATAGTGAACATTTAGATAAACAACTTGTATGGAAAAGGTATCACAAAATCTATCTAATTCTGGTATTTTGAATATCAAGGGTTCAGGCAGCAAGAACTTGATGTGAGGAAGGGGTATTTATCCATGGGATAGCATACTTCCTTAGTGAAAAAAGTATGAGAATTCAATTTAAGAGAGTTGGCTTCACTTTAAGTTCTTTTTTCTGCCATTTACTATCTCAGTAACATTTGAGAAAATAAAGTTTTCAAATACTCAAAAAAAATTTTTCTACAAGGATTGCCATCATATGTAAGAACTGGTAAGATAGATGGATGGATAGATAGATGTAGGGTTCAGAGTTATAAATAAGAGACCAACTCTAGAAAATTAAATAAAATTTGATTTATGTAATGTTGGGAAACTGAAGAGAATAGACTGAAACCACATGACTCTTTTGCAGGACTAGGAAGCAAGAAATAACAGAAACTGTTTCAAAGCTGGTATAACTGCAGGTATTAGAAACAAGACATAACCAACTACTGCCACCATGTTCCTTCCACTTGGAAAAGTCAGCACTAAATATTCTCCTCTCTTTCCTCAGTACTCAAGAATCAATGCTCTTGAATGGTGAACTGATCAGAATTTTTGCATATTTGTGTCCCATGTTTAGTTGTCAAGAAGAGCTAAGTCGTGGTCCTTTTGAAATCTACAATGCCATTTATTCATTCTCCAAGAGGTCCAAAATGGGGGAGAGGAATTCCTCAATAGGAAATTGAGGTGATTTGAGAGATGAGGCAAGGATAAGAGGCAGGTAGAAATTGACAAATGTCAATTGTATAAAAAGAAAAACACAAATTATCTGTATTTCAGTTACTTTATCTTCAAATTAGCTATGCAGGGTAATTTTCACAGTATCTTGCTTTTAATCTGGAAGTTCTATAAATTCTGTAAATTCTATAATTATAGTTATTATTATTTACATTCACAGTGTTGATATGTTATGGAAAAAAGATAAAATAAAATAAAAATATTGTAATTTATTTCCCTATAAACTAAAATAGTAGAGAACTTTTTAATGAAGGTAGGAAGGTTTCCCAAGACATCTGTAGTTTTCACAGATTACATTCTTGATATGAACCAAAAAGTATAATAAACATAATTTAGAAGTACTATTACATTCTTACCTACTAACAGCGGCCTCATGTTGGAGTCAATAGAGCATACCTGTTGAGAATATGGACTTAAGATATGGATTTGGCTCCATTTATATCATGACATCCTGTGTGACCCTGTGAAATCTCCTTAACTTTTTCTGGCCATAATTTTGCTTATATAAAAGTGAAAATTACTATATTATGTGTGTACCTCATAGGGTTGTTATAAGGTTTACTTAAATTAGTATCTTTAAGGACTATTCAAATATACAGTTAAAATATACTTAAATATAATTCTTCCAAATGCAGACTCTCACAAATTTATATAAGTATATATGTATACATATATGATGTTTCTATCTTTGGTGCACCAAATGCCTATATAAAACCACATTTATTAGATGTTTAATAAAGGTAAATGAAAATTTACTGGGTATGTAAATAAACACAAACAAAAGGGCTTTTCTAAATTTGATTAATAATGTTATATTCCCATTGTAATTGCTCCAGATAGATGTTATATGTTGTAATATAATTTTTGAAGTGGATGTTAATCCAATATTATTTGACATCTATTATTAATAGCTAAATAACTGATGCAAATATAAAATATTTACACTGGTTAATAGATAAGGAAAGAGTAGAAATCCTACCAGTGTCATTTTATTTAAAATTATCATGTTATTTCAAGAATTGATCCTCAATTTATAGTTCTCAGGTAAAAAATAATAATAATACTGAAATATTCTTGTAAGACTATGGAAACAAATGCCACTCTAGTGATATGAACATTAAAATATTTCACATTAGAGTACTTTCACCCTAAGGTGATTGTAAGTAATAAAAATTTCACCAACTTTTTGTTTGTTGCTTTATCTTGCCTTTCCTCCCCTAGTTATTTACCAATCACTATCACTTATTCAATCAACAGTCATGTTAGACAATTTGACCACGTGTATTTACTCAGAAATCATAAGAAAATGAGATTGTATAATGCATGGCCAATTCCCTTTTATGTAACTTGACAAATAGCACCAGAATTAGCCATGCAGAAACTCACAATTAAAGAGTATAGTTTATTTATAAACATGTTGGTTAAATTGGCACAATTTTCTGGCTAGTCCTCTGATAAAAGTCACAAAAATTACCAAAATATTCTTTGGTATAAAAGGAGTCAAGGATAACTTGTTAAAATGATTGATCTAAGTTGACAAATATAGAGGTTTAGTCATGTTTCCTGAAATGTTTGTTATAATTTTTTTAAAAATTATTCAACACCTAATTATAACATTGATATGAACTATCTGGATTCTTGTGTTTTAATTATGTTTTAAATATGACAAATTTTCTTATGATTGAGATCTGGACCTCAGAATTTTTTGCATTGTTGATTGTCAGCAATAAAAAAAGAAACATTAATTTATGCAACCATTATTAGTATGACAATTTTACTTAAGGATAAAAAATAAGGGAAACATTTTCCCTGTTAACTGAGAGCATATAGATGATAAAACTAGAGTTAGTAGAGGTCTTTTTCAATATTAAAATGTTTAATATCTTCACTGAAAATACATATTTCTGATTGTCATTTTCCAAGATTCTTACTTGATAAATTTAAAAAAAAATCCATATAGGATCATGATGCTCAAGGACCACAGCGGAGAACAGTGCCATAGTGAAAGGGTACCCATACCAGCCAATTTTCTTGACTTTTCAACCCTATTGATAATTATAATTGGGTGGGTGACCCCCATCTGAGATGTAGCTTTCACTTGGGTCTCACTCATGGGAAAAAATGCATCTTGTTAACAGGTTTTTGACTGTAATAGCAGGGAGCATTCTCCTCAGGCATCGTTGTCCAAACATGACAGCAAGTACTTTAAGTGATGCTTCTTTGCACTACCTATGACCTGTGAAACTGCTATTACTGTCAGGGAAAGAAGGAAAGAATCAAGTGAACCTGGAAAGGAGAAACTCCTTACCTTTACCCACCAGCACTTTCTTATGATGAGAAAGTCTGTCAGAAACAGCACTTGTTACCTCAGCATGAATAACAATGTACTGATTTACTCACAAAGGGTGAGAAAAATAGGAAGGATCAATAGCTAGAATTCTTGTACACCCAAGCTGTAGACGAGAGATGCATTGACTCTATTTCTTGTATAGCTACTTTGCTGAGAACATTTAATATTGACCATTCACAGTCCCAATTTTTTTGCTTTTGTTCCAACAAAGTTCAGCTACACTACGTAGGTGCCTCAACATTGTCATTGGGATGATCCACTTCGCTGACTTAATCTCTGTTTCCATAGAAAATAGATATGCACAGGTTTAATAATTCCTTCTGACATGTGTTACCCAAAAAGTTTGGTGGGGACATAGTGACAAATCTTAAAAAGAACATACAAATGAAATGTCACATTACATGACAAAAACAGTTAATGATACGACACAATCGTCTGTGCTAGAACTGCCACAGTGAGGCTTTTCATATTTTTATAGTCACTAGACCTTGAAATTATATTAATACACCCCATCTCCTTCCATCTTTTCATATTCTTTTCTGAACAATTAGAAGGTAAAAGTCATCCTAAGTGTTTTGGTAGAAATACTATTCTAAATTCGGACAGACCCATGTTTAAATCATGAACGCTTCTGTTGCTAGTAAGTCTCCTTAGCCTGTATGAAACTGGATTCTACTTCACGGGAATATGGTGCTGTCAAACACTGATATGCTTAAAATGATAAATTGAGTCTCATTGAATCCAGGTTTTCCCTACCACGATGTTACATGTGGAAAATGAGCTGCTTCCTGATACTCTAATGCAGATACATTTATGTTGTAGAGTCATTGTAGATAGAAAATCACTTTCCCGTAAAAAGACATTTGAAGCAAAGAAAGTTAGTGATTGTGATGCTGTAGGGACTGACATAAATAAGACCAGTGGCATTCTATATATAGTCATATGTCCTTTGGATATTCATATTTGTAATTCTTTAAAACGTTGTCTGGCTTGAGAAATTATTTTATTTAGAATTTATTCATATTCTCTTTTCTACTAAGACTTTGAGTCATACACATGTGAATGTGAACAGCATCCACAATGATAATAGTAATAAAATTAGAACTGAGTAATATAGCAAATGGTCAATATAGTAAATACCAATAATAATAATCTGGACCCATGTTTATTTCTAACCCCTCTTAGTTTGGGAGATAATATTTACAAAACAAGTTATAGCATTTTGTTATAGAAGTAAGGATCCATATAATTTCTTTCGCTGAAGTAAGAAAAATTTTCATAGAGGCCTGCAAAAACAGACATTGGATAATACATAGGCAATATCATCAATAAGATATTCTTGACAAATATGAAAGAAAATGTAATGACTATGTCAGATATTTAATAATATCTATTTAATAATGCCTAATTATACCTATCTACAATAAGTATTCATAATTTAGCAAAAGTTATCCTAAGAGGCAGTAAGAAAATGTATTCCAAGTGTACATCTTGGATTTTTATAGGGGTGAATGAAGGATGGAAAGCACTTTGCTTCAACAAGTTTCCGTGAATATTACCCATAAGCTAAGGTTTTAAAACTGGGTGATTTGGTGTGGGTTGGTAATGTCAGTTTTCTCAGCACTGATTGACAGTAAAATCAGACTTTTTAGAGACCAGCTAAACATGTGACAAGATAGATATATCAGACAAGTGAAAAAAGCTTTTATTTATTTTTTCAACTGCTTGCATTTCTAATGACAAGCTGTTCTCAATTTCTTAACTATCCATCTCCTTGCCTCTACTCACAAATGTTGTAGGGCATTTCTCTTTTTTCAGGTCAACTGAGATCTACCCCATGTGTCCCTGACCTCCATCTTTCATTTGATTATGAACTCTTCAAGGTTATTTATTGTCTTCTAACCACTAGTGTTTTTACCAGAAGTGTACTTGACCCACCTGTGGTTCCCACTTTTACCACTTTAGTGCAGTCTTCCATCTCACTGCATGAGCTTTCTCTGGTGGCACTGCATGCTCACCTTTTTCCATTGACCTGGTTCAACCCTCAACTGATGACATTAAAAAGCTGGCAGGCATATTGTCTAGTCCTTCTGCCCGTCAAGTGAAATAACCATAAGGTATTTGCTCTGTAGTTCTTCCCAGAGTTCACCAGCACAATTATATTCTAGAGACCCACAGTATATACCTTTACTGGCTGCCGTCCCTTCCCTATCTCACTTCGCCACACCCGTGCCCAGCTATTTCCTCGGATCACTTCCCAGAGAAGCAACATAAACCCAAATCCTTATCTCAGGGTTTGCTATTAGAAAAATGTAAAATTAAATTAAAACTCCCTGCACTCAACTCAGATTCTATCACATAGTCAGAATTTTGTGTCTGTTGAATGAATGACTAACTGAATATAAATAATAAACCACGAATCTGTCTAATTTTTTTAAATCTGTCCAAGCTTAGCCTGTCTTTTAAGTTTGAAATGACTCACCTTCTACCGTTATGTTTCTGTATTACCCATAAGCAGAATAATGTTTATGGGTAATGGTAGTAAACTTTATTTTTGCTCTCAATTGCTTTACCTTGCTGCTGCATAGTCTTTCACATTGATTTGTTTCTAGATTGTAAAAGTTTCACTGAAGTATAAAACATATGGAGTCTACGTATCAGAAATTCTTCACAAATAGCAAAAATTTGAGATAAGGATACCTGCTCTATTTTCAAAGTGGATCATAAACTAATTGTCTATTTCTCTCTTGGTGTATAAACATATCTGTGCAGTGCCTCCTAAATAAAAAAAATAAGGCTTAGTTACAGAAGTTTCATCTGTGTTAGGACATGTCCTATTGAATCACCTGTGATTTCTCAGATATGTTGAACTCTCTCATTCCTTTGAATTCCTTGTGATCATTGTCCCTTAACTTTTCAGTAATTATAAAGAACGTTTGGTACCCCGTCAAACTTTCGGATTTGCAGATGATTTTCTCTCTGTACCCCACAGGCCAGCAGAGGGAGCTGTGTGTCACCCAGAAAACCTAAGCCACCTGCATACATACCTGAGTGTTGGTCTGTGAGGTGGACAGGTGATATAATTTCAAAGTGATTTTATCCCTCATAGAAAAGAGCAGAGACTCAAACAAAAATGTTTATGAAAAATGGAAAGGACTGTCTTTTGCTTGGTAATTTTTGAGAATTGGACTCTACAGAACTCAATCTGAAATCGTGTTCCCAATCAGTTCTTTCTACAAGTGCTGTAAAAATTCCTTTGAAAAAAAAATTAAATAACTTTCAAAAGAAGAGAAGGACACTCTAAGTCATCACAGCTCATTTTTATGTCTTCCTTTGGGATTTTCAGTAAAATGTAATGATTTTCATGCCAATAAGCATGAATCTTTAACTCACACACCAATTCAGGGAGCCTCAGTTCCGGACTCTATTATATATTAGTTGTATGACATTAAAGTAATGGCATACCTCTAACATCCATTTTACCACATTATAAATGGGAATGATAGTATATACTATATAGTAGAGTTGTGTTAAATGATATAATACCTGTAATAAGTTTAGCATAAACAGACCAATATTATCTCAATAGAGGTTAACTCTTCCTATTAGATTGAAATTATTTAAGAAAAAAGGACAGATGAATAATAATTTAAGGGTAAGTATAGGTAAAATAAGGAAAACTGCATGGGAAGGAAATTCTAGCGGGGAGACATCAAATGGTGGGTATTGAATTTTTGAGGCTACCCAGCATATTCACTGGTACTTGGCACTGTGAGCTGGGGTAGGAAGGTAGATGTCACCAAATCAAACAGGAAGTAATATTTAAGTTAAGCACTGTCTTCTCTATATATTTAGCTGAGTTGATTTTGCCAGGAAGTTCTTCTTTCACTAGGATCATATATTTCAAAAAGGGGATGAAATAACTAAATTCAATGCAGAGCTTTATTCAAGACAACTTTTCTTTAGAGTATGAAAAACAAAAATGTTATGGACATAGAAGCACTCAGCATCAAAAGCTGCTGGGTGTAAAGGTAGACTGAACTTTCCTATTTTACAGCAATTTCACATCAGCTCTATTTAGTGGGGGGCACCTTTAGGACATCATTTGTCTCCCTGCTTCTACCGTGAGATTTGTGGCTGCCTTCTTTCTCCTTGTCTGTTTTCAGGAGCAACAGCTCTCTGTTTTAGGTTTTCTGGAAGTATGTTGAGAGCTATATGAAAACAGAGATGGTCACTGCTAAAATAATCTGCATGCTTTGTGGTTTGATCCTGTTCCTTTCTCCACTTCCCTTGGATTTCATTCCTCCCTTGAAAATCAACTATATTACATTCCATAGTCCACTGCATTTCACCTGTATATCTGCCTCCATCCCCCAATTCCATGCATGTGTATCGAAGGGATGTTGCTGTGGCAACCTTCTGTGAGGAAGCTGCTGAGCTGTTCTATTACTATATATTAAAGAAGATTATAGCAGAGGGAGTCATTTTTAAAATAGATGAAATATAACCAAATTTATATATAAAAATTAAAAAGTACCAGGCCTCAAAGTGTAAAATTATTCTGTAATTGAGTTCTTCATTTACAAATATTATTAGTGTTATTATTCTTTGTATTCATTTTTACCTTGGGTTTGGAAAGCATTTCTATTTTTTTCCCCTTTTTCCCCTAGAGCACACTGCAAATTGGCATCGGGTACAATTGTTCTCAAGTGTATTTCTCAATATGTTCTATAATAAGTGTTTCCCTTTATTCTCTTTGGTTTTCAATAACTATTAGCTCATAATTTTCCTTTTCCTCCTCTGAATTACTCTTTGTGAAACAAAACTTCCCTCTACTGAAGGTGAATTGGCTCTGCTCTTCAATGAATCTGTCATATCTGAGAGCATCATGAATTCAGTGTGTTACGGAAATGTTACGATTTCTAAATGTGACTTTTGGAAGAGAATCAATAAATAAAGAATATGGGAAGTAAAGTCTGTCCTTCTGTTTCCCCCTTTGCTTTGTTTCTCTAATTTCTGATCATGAACAGATATTCCCTCTACTTTTTTGTTCTATTCAGGGCCTCAAAGTATTGGAAGATTGAATTACCCCCATCATTCAGTAGTGGAGTGTAAACCTTGAAAGTGATTTTTCTTTTTGCTATTCATTGCCTGACTTATGCTTTGATTGTAGAGACTTCCACTTCAAAGAGGAATCTACTTCAAAGATGAGTATTTCCAGTAAACACATTGTTGCCACACAACTAGATAAAGAGCCATGTTACCCACTGCACTCACTCCTCCCAGGTTCTTTTGTCTTGAGATCTTGGTTGACCATTTGGGCTGCTTATTTTTTCTCTTCCTGTGCTTTAAATTCCAGCTTTTATGTTTTAGATTCACCTATGAAAAACGGGACATGAAATCCTAGGCCCTCACTGTCAACCCAAACTTTTTCTTCTTTTTTACCTGTGACCTCATGTGGGGTCCTCGGTGTGACCTGCTTTCCAGGACCTATGAGCAATAGTGTTTCCCCTGCCCCCAAATTTATTTATGATATTGTTGAAGGCATTTTTGTGATAACCACAAAAGTGGATCCAATCACAACATGTGTTAAAAATAGTTTAATACTGGAACAAAACAGTTGTGGAGAACCAATGTCTTACTCACAGACATTCTAAGATGTTTGACCAGCTATCTGAGCATCCTCTGAGTCAGTTAACTTGAACATCACAAGTCTATCCCTTGTCAACTTGGCACCCATGTCCATCTCCTTTAGTCATGCTTAATCTCCAAATGAAGATATCAACAAGGTAATAACTGCCTATCATGATTCAACTGATATATGATACAATCAAAAAACATACAAATGCTTCCTGAGAACAAGAATTAAAGTTCTTGAGTGATAGTCACTCTTCTTCTTGATATCCTGTAACTTAAATACTATGCTATAACATTAATGACAGTTAACTATTTAATATAATCAATACCCCTGATGTTATATGATAAGCAACTGAGAGAGGAAACATAAAAAACTACATACATATAAAAGTATTTATAACAAGATAAGGAGTTCATAATCATGGCACTATAGCCCTAGGTTCTAAAACAGATCATCAGATGGTAGCTTTAGCTGGTAGGTATTTATTTTTTTTTTTAAAGATTTATTTATTTATGCATACAAGCACTGGGGTACAGGCCAGAGGTGTGGGGGGTGAGAGGATTCACCACAGACAGAGTGG
>JAGFMF010011870.1:6718521-6853756 GCA_019455555.1 Galemys pyrenaicus
CTGCTGCACCATGTGGGTCCCCTCTCTGGCCGGCAGCAGGGATCGAACTTGTGCTGCAGTGGCTGCGGTCTGCTTCATAGTGCGTTGCTTAACCCACTGAGCCACCAGGGAGGCCCTGGTAGGTATTTAGATGGTAGGTATTTACAGCTACCTTCCACTATCCACTTTTCTCTCTTTTTCTTTGGCAAGCATCTCTACTGATCACTGCTTTTATGAGAGGGAGCAACCTAAACTTTTATTCATTTCTGAAGGTTCCAAGTCATTACTAGTCCTGTCTGGTTTGGGTCGATATACTTTTCCATTGACCTTAGTAAAAGCATGGTAATACTAAGAGATGCTTTAAGGGATGCCCTAGATTATAGATATACTCTTATCTCCATGCTTGGGAAATATTCCAATTTTCCATTGGTAGTTAGTATCAGTTGCCCAGTGAGCACTGTAACTCTCATTTTTGCCTATTGAGTCAGAGGCATGAAGAACCCAATTTTTCCAAAGAGCAATCTTAACTTCTAACTTAATGCAATCATTACTGTTTTCCAATGGAAACATTTATCCCTCTGAAACTGTCTTTTAAGGCAGTAGAACATAAAATTTTGGGGTCAGGAAGTAGAAATTGTGTTAATTGGTGACTAGGGGACTAAAGGTAATAGTGAAAGGCATCACTCCCATTTCCATCTCTTGATTCCTTGACCCATGAACCCTATCTATGGGAGAAATAGCAGCATATACTGTTCAGATTATCTTACCTTTTGGAGAACATTATCTTAACCCTGAAAGTTACATCACATGGTTGATGTTGAACTTTAAAAAAGATCATTCCATTGTTCTAACAAAGGTCAGTGAATTCCATGAGAATGGGCCCACTGACATACTTTTGCTGTGAAGTAACTTCCTTGGTCAGAAGTAATGTTTTGTGGAATATCCTGATGATAGATAAGGCATCCAGTAAGTTCAGTGATAGTAGTTTTGATAGTAGTTAATGTATGTAATGAAGGCAATTCTGTACATAAACTATCTGTTCTAATAAGGGTAAAATGTTGCCCCTTATATGATGGAAGTAGTCCAATGTAATCAACCTGTCAGCAGGTGTCTAGCTGATCATCCTGGGGAATGGTGCCATATCAAAGACTCAGCGTTGGTCTTTGATCCTGACATTTGGGCACTCAGCAGAGGCCATAACGAAGCCAGCCCTGGAAAGTGAAAGTCATGTTACTGAGCTCAAGCATAACCTCCATCTTGCCAATTTGGACCACTGGAGGATGACAGGGGTGGTTGGGGAACAATACTGACTGATATTCACAAAGTATTTCCAAACTAGCATCCTAGCTGTGTGATTATTAAAACATTCCTTTGCTGAGCTTATGCTTTTGTGAGCGTTCTTGTGCAATGCACGTAACTATTTATCCTTTGTTCATTCACAGAGATCTATCCACATTTCTCTCTCCCAGATTTCCTGGTCAACAATTTTTTAATCATGTTTCATGCAAGCCCCTTACCGTGCAGCCAAACGACTGGCCACAGTCCATGAACAGATACACAGGATATATCTGACCATCTGTTCTTCTGAGCAGAGTGAACATCCAGGTACACTACTCAGATTTCTGTCCACAGGGAGGATTTCTTCTTGCTACTATCTTTCAGTGATGTCCCAGAAAGGGGCTGTAGTGCTGTAGCTGTTTACTTTTGTGTGGTATCTACACGTGATGTAGCAATATCTGTAATAAGTCTTCCTCTGTCAGATGATTGTAAGGAGTATCCCAGTTGGTGATAGGGCAAGCTGTGATTTTAAATACTACAGTGTTTCCTATTTCATCTATTAGAGTTATATGTTTTGTATCATTTTTCTGTTTTATTCATAACTCTACATTCTTAATTAAAATATACTTAAAGATGAACATTTAAGTTGATATTAAATTTATTAGTCTCCAATTTATTAGTCTTTCCATTTAATAAGTAACTCAGAGAAATATTGTCAAATATAATTTTTTAAAATATTTATTTACTGGGCCCTCCCTGGTGGTGCAGTGGGTTAAGCAACACACTATGAAGCAAACTTCAGCCACTACAGCATGAGTTCAATCCCTGCAACCGACTGGGGAGGTGACCCATATGGCTCAGGCAGACCTCTCCTGTCTCCCCCATTGCTCCCCTCAGCAGTGTGTTTCAGTTGATCTGCCTGTTTTGTTCCCCACTCTGTCTGGTGGATTCTCTCACCCCTCCCCCCCCACCTCTGGCCTGTACTCCAGTACTTGTATACATAAATAAATAAATCTTAAAAAAAAAAAAAGATCTATTTACTTATGTATACAAGAACTGTGGTATAGTCCAGAGGTGTAGGGGGTGAGACGATTCACCAGAGACAGAGTGGGGAACAGAATAGGCAGATTGACTGAAATACACTGCTGAGGAGAGCAACGGGCTAGGCAGGAGAGGTCTGCTGCTCCATGTGTGTCACCTCCCTGGCCGGAGATCAAACTCATACTGCAGTGACTGCAAATAGCTTTATAGTGCAGTGCTTAACACTTGCACCACCAGGGAATCCCCTCAAATATAATTAAGGCAATGTTTACAGTTTAACTGATTTATTAGAATATATGCTTTTATGGACAGGGAGAATAAAAACAAAGAAAATTATGAATGACAAGGACAGTTAAAAATATTAATTAGTAAACTCATAAGATTTAGTAAGAAATTACACAATCCAGCCAAATTGCCAATGGTACCAAGAGTGCCTCATATTGACTGCATTTTACAGTATTCACTAATATGAAAATTCTACATTCATTTTATTATTACTCATAGACATACTATTTTCTTGGTGTTTGAAAAGACAATATTCTCCAACATCAAACCTTAATACCAATAATTAGGATACACATAGGTAAAATTATTTAAGAAAATTTTATTTGTTCCTCAAAACATGAGCAAATAAAACAGACCACATTTATCAGATGGTTTCCAATAATACTATTTCAGTATCCTATAGGAACACAGAAAAATGAAATTGAGAAGAAAACCTTAGGTTAAATTTTCAGAAATAGCTGTCACCACTGGGACAAATATTTGATTTATTTCAACAAATTATCTGCTAGAACATAGTACAGTTTTACACTTTCATGGGTGATAAATATGAACATCTATTTTCCTTCCTCTATCAGTATCAATGTATCCCTTCTATGTACAAAAATATTTTTTTGGAGTGAAGAGGGATTTTTATGTGAAAAGAAATCCTGTATGATGAAGAGCAGACATATGAGTAGAAATAAGAAAGATATTTCTATAAGACAATAGGCATCTACATGAGAACCATGGAAAGAGTAAGGATCTTTGTCTCGGATATGATAACTAGGTAGGCAAGACATCCATTGGTAAACCCTTAGTCCTTTTCAACAATTATCTGCATGATTGTACTATCAAAAACTGTCTTAATCAGAAGGAAAGTTTTGTTGGCATTACACAAATTTATTCTATAAAAAAGAGGGAGTTATTCCTTCTACACAAAGACATAGCTCCACACGTTCATAAGCTCAGTGAATTTCACAAAGGTGGAGAGCACATTAGACTGACCTAATTTCTGCCCCAATCATCACCCAGAAACTTCCATACTGCATGTGCTTAATTTTGGGATGGGTGGATAAATGAAGAGATTCATGTGTGAATTGAATGACAGATGGACTAAAAGGGGTTGAAATGTTAAAAACGTTATTATCTTGGGTATGTCATTAAGGAAAGGGTTAATTTTGAGAACATATAGTACATGTATTTTATCTGATTCTTCAATTTGCCAATAACATGTCCAAATTCAGAGTACAGAACAGTATTTTTAATAGATTATTTTTCTAAATATAATGAGATACATAGTCTTTAAAATAACAATTTTAATTTACAATGTTTTTGTTAGCCAAAATAAAAACAAAACAAAACAAAAAAGCTTTCTCCAGGAAAGTAATTATACATTGAGGGAAAATATCCAAACAGATACTTTAAAATTCAGAGTACTAAGACCAGAAAATCAAATCATATTCAAATGCCCAACATTTATTTTAAGCTTCAATGTGAGATATTTAGCCTAAATATAAATATAACTAGATCTTAAACATTTTAAGATGTGTGTCTATAGATTTTATTAATTTGGAGAGACCTAGTGTTGTTTATATTTATTTTATTAGTATCCCTGATGTTATTTAAAATTTACATGTGTTTATTCATTTAAATCTCATTTCTCTTTACTTCAGTTTAAATTAGTCATAATATACGCCCTTCAGCCTTTGTTAAGTAGTTAGACCAACGAGATATAAAGGTACTTCCAAACGTGATGTTACATAGAGAAAATGATGATCAGAAGGGAATTTTCTGCCTAACTAAAGAGAAAAATATTTGTCTTTTTTTCCCATAAGCAAGTGTGATTTAAAATTATCTGGATAGTCCCACTTCTGAGTATTTATCTGAAGAAAATGTAAACAAAATTTGGAAAGATAGAGGTACTGTTCTGTTCATTGAAGCATCATTTACAATATTCAAGAAATCACAGCAACATATTTCCATCAAAACAATAAAAAAGGAGATATTCTAAAGGTTGGAAATTCATAGTTTGAATCCATGACATGTAAAAAAGTTAGATAAACTGAAAAAATGTAAAAAAAAATAAAAACATACCTTTATTTTTATAAATGTGTAGTATTGATGCACTAAAATCAATTTGTCTTTTCGCCTGGAGATATTGGTGATATCTTCTATTGCCATTAAGCTCAGAAAATCTTTGTCTCTAAAGGTTAACTAAATATTCTCACATATTTTCCAACATTTTATTGGCTTAATTTTTAAGCTGTCAAAGAAGTAGATCTTTAAAATTTTTAAAGTGCTGCAAATATTTTTTTAATCTACTACACATCTCACAAATATAAAAGTTGCTGTGACCAAATGGATTTTACCACCTGCAAGCTGTTAAACTACCAAGTAGGGGAATTAAACTATTTAATTCATCTGCATGAGTGATAAGGTTATATATGGCAATAGAGCTTTGACCTACAATCTCTGCAACAGACAGATCTGAAGCCAAAACAAAACCTAAGCTTAGTTTGGTCAGGATCTGCTCAGTGATTTCCTGCTTCTTCTTAATTTTTTAAAGATTTATTTATTTATGCATTTATGGGATGCAGGTGAGGGGGTGAGAAGATACACCAGAAAAAGAGTGGGGAGCATAACAGGCAGATCTACTGAAATACACTGCTGAAAGGAGCAGTGGGCAATACAGGAGAGGTCTGTGGTCACCTGGCCAGGGGTCAAAGTTGTGCTGCAGTGGCTAGGGATAGCTTCATAGTGCTGAGATTTAACCCCTTGCTTCCCATTTTTGCCTCTATTTTCAGCTCAAGAGCAACTAGAGGCAGCTGAATGTGTTTCCCCAAATCAAATACAAAAGGTAACCTACTTACAGTTAGCCCACCTCCTCATATCAGCAACTTCCAGTTAAAGCATTCCTGAATCATTCTTTTTTGCAATCTTTTCACTATAAACCATTCCCACTTCCTTGCCTTGTCTCTGGCAACTGCAGTTAATAATGACTTGATTTTTTTCCTAAAGAGCCTTCTCCTTTTGATGGTCTTCATTTATTTCCAGTGGATACTTTGATCATGGGTAATTTGTTGATTTTTATTTTTTATCTTTGAATTAGAATAATATAAAATTGTCATGTTGTGTCCAGTTGTAAATTGGTCTTTTATCATTATTGTTTCAAATTCTGTGATTAATAATACATCCATACAAACACATATACTCTGTCCTGTTTTTATTGCCAAAACATTTTTTCCATGTTATATGTCGTTTTTCTCTTTCTGTCTTTATATTTCTCACTTGGGAGCAAATATCTTTCTTATGTAGGTCTCAATACTTAAAATTTAAACTTTTACTGTTTCTGTCATAATTTCGATTGTATTTCTTTGACTTATTTATTCTGTTGTTTTCTCCTCAGTTTGTTCGCTTTTATTCTACTGTTATTAATATGAAATTGGCTCTACCACTCCTTTCTGGGATTTCTAACACTCCTATTTCTTTACCTATCTTTTTTGTTGTTGTTGTTAATTTTGTTTATGCCTTAACAAACATCTGGACCTTGTCTTTTACACTGTTTTTAAGAATACCAAGTAGAAAACTTACAAATTTTTGTCTATTGACTTATGTAAGTAGTTTTTAAAAACCTGATTTTAAAACTGGAGGGCTCTAGCAATGGCTAAGAAATGTATTTTTAAGAAATGGATATTTTCATTGGTAAGCAGTAAAAACGTAAATTTGACTCTTCCTAATTGTGCTTGGTTGGGTAATCCCTTAATTCCTGTTTCTTAATTTTCTCACCTGAAAGCATATAATGATAATTACACTGTTTTGGGCCGTTGTGACTTCCTTTTTGGAGATATTTCATAGGATGAGATGAATCTCCTCCATCTTCATTATTTGTGCTAGTGGTTCTCAAACTTCAGTGGGTATAGAAAGTCACCTGGTGAGTTTGGGAGATCACAGATTGCTGGAGCTTGTTCATATGTCTTCTATTCAATAGGTTGGAGGTTAGGGACTGTGAACTCCCTGGATTTGCATTATTAACAAGTTCTCAGATAATGTTGATGCTGCTGGTTCCAGGAAGACACTCTGAGAAACTCTAGAGTATGCTTTTTGTTTGTTTTTGCTTTTTTGTTTTCCAAATGTGAAGCACATGACATATCACTCAAATTTCTGCTTCTCAAAAAATTATCCCCAACAATAAAGCTCATGAACTCCCGTTTGCATGTTGATATATGATTTTAATTTTATCTTTTGTCCCAGTGCTATGATTTTTTTGGTGTTTGAATATATTCCTATACTTTTTAACAAGAAGTTTAAAAGGCAAGTATCAAAGCTGGAAATTCTTGTTACCATATTAACTAGAAAGACCTGCATTTTTGTGCAAAATGTCATCAAATTTAGAAACTTCACTTGTCTTTTCTGATTGTAAGTTCAATGTTATAAAATTCTTGTCTTTGAGCCAGGTAATGATATATTATAACTTAATGCTGATAAATGATAACCAAAAATATTATTATTACCTAATATTTTATAGTCTATGGTATACTAGCAAGCAATTACAAATTGCATGCAGTCTCACTCAGTCCTCATCATAAATATGTTGTTAAGTTTTATTTTTCCCATTTTAGAAGTGAAATTACTGGTTGCTAAATGATAGCATTTGGAAAACCAAGTTTATGCCCCTCTCTTCTGATTCCTTTTCAATGCTCAATCGACAACAGAACAGGTAATATGTGAGAAAGACTATAGGTAAATAATACCATTAAAAATTCACTAAGAAAATATGCAAGCTTGTGAAATATTGAATACAGAACTTTAATTTTCCAATCACTCTAGACTCCTAAACTCTACAAGCTATCATAGAAGAAAGTGTCCTATTCCCTTTTCTTGTATAAAGCAGTTTAATTGTGAATTTTGTATTTATGTTGATTGGCGCTATAATAATTTGAAAACAGTTGCTGAACCTTTGACATTCTTACTATGACATCCAAATTGCCAGTTAAGATTGTGTGTTTATATAAGTTATATATTAATAGGATATGTCTATATAGTATATATATCTATACATATTACATATATATGTGTATGTAATAAAAGAAAATATATATACTTTTTTACACTATATGTGTGTATATATATATTTTTTTTCCTTTTATTTCCCTATTACGTCTCTCTTATTTTAAACAAGCCCAGATAGTCACCTGTGTTGCTTTAGCCAACTCAAAGGGGGAGGGTTATAATGAATTGAATAGGTCTGAAATTTGTCTCTATTTCCCTTAATCTTCTTTGGAACCAGTTCAGCATTTGAGCTATGGTGACTTCTCCCTTTCCTTGTAGTGTTGAAGTGAAAATTCCATTTCTATTAATAGTTTCTCTTCCTTTTTTGTATTGAGCTTTCTACTGTATAAACATTTCATTCTCTTTCTCAGTTTGACTCTTATAAAGAGGTTTTCCGTACCCAGTATGTTAACTGAAGGTGGAAGTTGCACTTGATAAATTATGAAAGCTTATCATTGAGGTTTGTATTTTTGAGTTTGTTTTCACTGATAAATAGGACTTTAAGTTTTCATCTTAAGGTCTTGAGACTTTTACTATTTAACTTCAGATATTGAATGGAGATACATATTTTTAATTTGCTAAACAAAGATGAATTTGGTTGCTGCTTTTTAACATATTTTACATCTCAGCTCATGTTTTACGAGTTTAGCTTATAGGAAGTTGAAAACTGGGTAGCATTTCCTTTCATGGTGAGTTGACAAGGGTCTTTTCACTTGACATGGAAATATCCTAACATTTTTTAAATCAGTATGTCATATGCTGAAATTTACTACATTTCAAGAGTTTTTTTTTTTTTTTTCCCATAGCTCTTAAGGATAGAGCTAAGCTGGCCATTGAAATTCATTGATTATAATTTTAATTAGATGATTTAATTGCAAATAAGTGCAGACTCCTTCCTCTCTGAGAACTGCTCCTTGCAGTCTTATTTGTACCATGAGATGCCTTTCATCTGATCACAACTTAGTTATTAAGTTGGCTTGCTTTTGGACTTCACCAAAATGCCTTGAATAACTTTTTTAGAAGTATTCAAATTAACTGTTTGAAACATCCAGGTCTTTGTTTGCTCTTGTGTATTTTCTGGATTACTTTCAAATATACACTTCAGTGATTAAATTCTGTCAAATTAATATAAGTTAGGAAAATATAATTTACATATAAATGACTCCTGAATATTCAAGACATGGTTATGCACAGTGGAAATGATATGATTAAAGACTAAAATTAATTTCCTAACTTGTACTGTATCTTGACCTGTGTGGTAAGGTATTTCACAAAGTCAATAGTTCTCATTGGGCAATACTAAAATAGAGTTGCAATTTGCTGTCTAGTCAGACTGAATCTTATTACTAGATCTCTCGTTTCCTAGCTGTGTCCTTTTGGACAAGTTACTTTTATGCCCCATTCTTCAATTTCTCTAAAATGGGTATAATATCAGTGTCTTCATAAAATTCATATGACATTTCAATGCATTAATAATTCAAAGTGCTTAAAGTAAAATAACACTCAACACATAGAAAGCATTCAATAAATTATTAATGATGATAGCAAAAACAAAATGAAGAAGAACCCAGGGCTACTTATTCTATATTTCCCCAATTAATTTTCTTACAAAACAAATTTAGAATATAACTACAATATCCAAATAAACTAGACATGAACTATGGTGATTTTCAGCTTTATTCCATATAGATTCATCAGGAAACATCTTTCTTTATTGAGAATTGTCTCATGATGACAGTTTCATTCCATTTCAGTTTAATTTCATCATTTTCATAAGTGTGCCAAGTCTACGTGAAACTCAAAAATTACATTCTCATAAAGTATACAAAGCCTCCTGTTCCATGTGCCAAGACCTTCATGCAAGAAAGGACAAGGCAACACTTTAAAAGAATTTAGCACCATTGCATACTACTTAGAAATATATAGCACATAATATTTGGCTGCTAACCATCTTCTCTGTTAGGAAGCTTTGAGCAGAATATCACTGTGTCCCACAAGGTGTTATAGCACATATGGTGAGCTGCTCTTTATGAATGTTCCTGATAGGTTATCTGTGTTTGGATCAACATAAGTTTAGCTCTGTATACTCTGCCCTTCTCTGGCTAAACACTCTTCTTTACCTTGAAAGACTTTTACTATGGGCAAAAAAATAAAGCCCAATATAATTGTAACAGAAGTATATAAATGATATTATATTAATTTATGATGCTGTTGATTTTGTTAAAACCTCATTACATTTTGTAGTTTGCATATCATGAATTTTCCACCTGTAACAGCTTTAGGACATATTGAATTGTTTATTACAAATGAATTCATGTTTATCTTTATTCTTTATGTTATATCTTTATTGCATTTAGATATACAATTATAGCTATGTACTTTTTTAGTATCTCATTGGAAAGTGAATTAAGAAGTTATTTATCCTTGAGGAAAATCTGGAAGGTGAAGTGAAATTCCCAGGCAATAGAGTGAAGAAAGAGTATCTGTGTAGTTAGCACAAACTACAATGGATATAAAATCGAATCCTTCCCTATGAAAGCATACCTTTTCCATTGTGTGGAAACCTCAGAGATACTGAAGCTATTTTCATACATATATTTTATTGAAACCCTAGGATATTCCAGACACTGTGTTATCCAATCTGAGAGATTTTCAGATCAACCATATAGACTTAAGAAGAGATCTAGACTCTCAAACTAGACATGTTAGCATGAAGTGGGAAATTCTATATGAGACTTACCATATAATGTAATTTGAATACAGGGCAAGGAGAGATTAATTCTTCTTGAAGTTATTGCTAAGGATGGGTTTTCAGAGACTGTACTGAACTGGGTGCTGGAGAATAAATAATAGTTTTCAAGGCAGAGAAATGGGGTCAATATATTTGAAGCCTAGAAAGAAAGATACAAACATGCATGGATTTAAGAGGAAATTGGCACTCATGGAGAGTATGATAATCGAATTAAACATTTCTAACTGGCACCTAGAAATGTTTGAAGGAATGCTAATAGAAGAAAATAATCCTAGAGAAAGAGAGAGATTAGGTCTGGTTGTGAAGAGCTGTGGCAGAAATGCTGAGCATTTGATTTTCCCATTGGGAAAAAAAGTGAATTATTTTTTGATTTGGAAAGATAACTCTAGCATGTGTTTCCAGACAGGTAGAATGGGGAGAAATGACTAGGAGTTCAAACAAGAGGAGATTACAACACTCCATGTAAGAGATGATAAACTTGGCCTATAGAGTTATACAAAAAGGGCAAAGAGGAAATGTATTTGGGGATATATGGGAACACAGACAGACAAAATATGTATTGCTTTTTAGATAAGAGCTAGAAGGAATTGATAACAAAAACTTGATATTTCAAGTTAAGTGGATGACAATACAGCAAACAATGTGAATACAGGTGGAAGAAGAGAATGTTCTAGAATAAATGAGAATTTCAATAGTACACTGCTAAATTGAGAAGTTTGTTGGTGACTCAGGAGGAGATGACTAATGACATTTGAAAATATGTATTTGGTGATCAATAAGTCTGCCTTGAATATGTCAATAGACAGTCATTAAATTCTTGGGAATCAATGAAATCAAGCAAGGAGGCATGTAAATTGAGAAGAGAAAAATTACTGTGATCAGGATGATCTGATCAGTTCTTATTCAATGATAGCAAAAAGGAAAAATGTAGAGATTGATTTTGTCAATTGAGATGTTTCTGGATGCAATGAACAAGCTACCTGATTTGAACTGACTTAGTGATAAGAATTACCAAATAGGAGAAAGTGCACAGTTCTGATCACAACACTTTTTGACTTAAAACTCTTCCACAGTCTGGCTTCCATTATCAACACTAAATTACTGCTAGAAGTAATGGAAGCTACATGACTGGGTGGAGAGAAATATTCTTTATTTGAACAAGAAAGCTGTTCTTTTCTGACTGATCAGATCACCTAAAGCACATGACCATCCCTGGAAAAGCCATTCTGGATCACTGGCATATGGTATAGGATGTGATCCTTTACTGGGAATAATGAAGATCTTGGAATTATGGGAATTCATTCCTACTAATTACTGGGAATTATTTGACCTACTCTGAAACTGAAAATGCTGTCAGTTTCCCTTGAATCACATGGTATGAATTGGGAGAAGTAAACCCCTAAACAAAATGGTTGCCAAGCACTTCTGGCGCTGCCTAATTGCAAGACACAAACCTCTGTAGTCCATAGAGGGAGTTCCTTATAACCTCACCAACAGTCTGCCCTTGCTACTTGCCAAATTAGACTTTCTATAGCACCGTTCAAGCTTTCTGAACCTCATAAGTCCCTTGCTTCTAGTAAGAAAATAGTATTTCATCCACCTATTTAGACACTAGTGTAGACAATTTTCATATGTAACTTCTAACTTGGAACTTAATATCCTAATATTGTCTGCTGAGTTTTGTTCCCTGAGTTTCAACTCGATTGCCTTCAGAGAGACTGTTGATATCTTGACCCCTGCCTCATGTTCCCAAGACTGAATTTTTCTATGTACTCTAGTTCATGGTTCAACTATTTTCTGAGATCTGTGTTGCAAAAAGTTGTAATGTTTCCCAATTTGCCTTTCAGAACTAGATTTCTTCCTGGTCTAAACCCTGACTCCTACTATTTCAACTTGTCCCAAATTTGAATAGTAAATGGATGTTACCAAATGGGTGTTACCTACCTTGTTTTCTATTCTAGATACCCATCCCATTCCAGTCCAGGGGACAATTCAAGGCTAAACCTAGACTATTTTCTATACTCCAAGGTGTCTGACAATACATAAACTGTCCTCCTTCACAGATAAACACTGAGAACATGTGCCCCTCTCAACAACACTGCCTCAGTAGTTTTAAATGAATTTTCAAATATTTATACATCACTGATTTTAAAGAAATCATAGTATTTGATATTAATGGCTTAATATTTTCTATTTATTTACATAAAAGTAAAGTGACTTTTTAATCAAAGCCAGAAAATATGTTAAGATAGCTTCGGAAAAGAAATCAGACATTACTCAGACTCAGCCTGTATTATGGAACTGAAAATTAAGCACTTTTGAAATTTGCAGAGCCAGTGGAAATTTAGACTAGCTAGTCCTGTTGAATAACTGTGAATATATCTCAATTATAATCTTAAAACCAAGGCACATTGCAAACTTTAAACCCCATCTCTATGGGACATGGAGAAAGATACATTTCCCCAAACCACTTTAATATTTTCAACCTGTCAACCTCAAGTAATGTCACTAATTTGGTTACAGATAAATTGTATTACTTCTAGCTTGATGGTAGTTTGGGCTTTAAAAATCAACTCTTCTGGGATTTGGATGCTGTCAGAACAATTTTTTGTTAAATATTTTAGGGAAATAATACATAAAATAAAGACATTGTTCATGGACTTGATTGCACTTGACATATGTCTCTGCCTTATAAGCTAGCTGAATCCTTTAAATTATTTTCCTCGCTTAAATAAAGTAGTTCAGAAAGAATCATACACTTTCCAAAATATTTTACTTAGTAAGTTGTTATATATGAATATGTAGTCAAAACTAATTTGAAAAGAACTAGCATAAATATCATTATGTAAATTCAATATGCATCCTTTATTTCATAGGGCACACATTGATATTGTGCCAATTTTGTGATCTAATGTTTCCCAGATACCTTTTTTGCATATCACTTCTTATGATTGAAAGGGTTCCACCATATGTTCCTTCCTTTCCTTCAAGCTGTGGGAAAGAATTGTTACATCAAGGTCATTTATTTATCCTTCTCAGAGTTTTATGGTTTGTTGTCTGGGAATCTGGGCATCTACTCTTCAAGTAATTATTTTATTTATATGAAGTATATATGTATATACATATATTCTTACTTTCTGGATACATAATTAGAGGGAAACATATTAAAGTATAGCTAAGATTGTTACATTTCTTTACTGCTATTAGAAGGTATTGAATAAATGTTTACCTTTCTGGTTTGGCAGATAACATAAACAATGCCAGTTATACTTTATTATAATTTTAAACATGTACATAAAGTAAGAATAAAGGACACTGTATAAATTGAAAAATATTTTTCTGGTATTCTGAAGAATTAGCAATTTTTCACCCTTGTTGATGGATTTAGGAGATCTACAACATGACCTTTTTCAATAAACAGTCCTGACCCACAAGTGCATTTAAAAATAGAAAGTGGGGAAAGTTGCATAATTTTCTATCCCACAGATAATTACTTTATAACCTGCAGATAAAAGATGGAGGAAAATAATAGTTATAAGTTAGCAATGAAAAGACAACAGAGAAGAAAATCAGATTTAATATTAAAATGCTGTACAGAATTATATACAATTAACCTTGGTTTATAAGGAGGCTTGATTAATTAATACTGTCAAAAATGACTAATTTTCATACAAATCAGTGTTTTGGTATAGTAGATAGAACAGATTATTGTTTTAAAGACAGGATATCTTTGTTTTGTTTTGTTTTGTTTTTTTAAAAAATTTCTTTATTTCTGCATACAAGCACTGGGGTACAGGCCAGAGGTATGGGGGAGTGAGAGGATTCACCACAGAGAGTAGGGAGCAGAACAGGCAGATCAACAGAAGTACACTGCTGAAGGGAGCAGTGGGCACAGGAGAGGTCTGCTGCACCATGTGGGTCCCCTCCCTGGCCTGCAGCAGGGATTGAACTCATGCTGCAGTGGCTGCGGTTTGCTTCATGGTGTGTTGCTTAACCCACTGTGCCACCAGGGAGGCCCAAAAGACAAGATATCTTTGAATCAATTTTCAACTTCACAATAAAACTCCGTCATATATGATTTATTCTTTATTTCATGATTTCCTTAAAATAATCTAAATTCAGATTTACTCTGACACCAATATCTCAGATCAACTGAAACACACAGCTGAGAGGAGCAGAGCAGCAGGCAAGACAGGACAGGTCTGCTGAGCCATGTGGGTCACCTCTCTGGCTGGTGGCAGGGATTGAACTCATGCTGCAGTGGTTGTCTTTTGCTTCATAGTAGGTTGATTAACCCATTGCACCACCAGGGAGGCCCTTGTTCTAATAAGTTTATTTTTAATTATGTTTACTGAGTTAATGTTGGTTTGCAGCATTGTATGTTTGGTGTGAATAGGTTCACACTTCTACAAATGTGTGTTATCACACCATACCCATCACTGAAGCCCCAAGAATCTTCCACCATAATCCATTGGCCCCCTCTTCGGTTTGTTCCCAGTCCACTACCCTCTATTTCTGGGGTCTCGATACTGCATTCAACTCCATGGGTTTGTTTTTGTTTGTTCCCTTGCTTTTTTCCCTTTATATCCCACATCTGACTGAAACCATCCAGTATTTGTCTTTCTCTACCTGACTTATTTTGCTGAGAATAATCCTCTCCCGTTCTATCCAGGTTGTCAAAAATGACAAACTTTCATCAGTTATTTATAGCTGAGTAGAATTCCAATGTTTATATATACCATGTATTCTTTACCCACTCATCTGTTTTTCCATATCTTGGCTATTAAATAGTGCTGCATTAAACATAGGAGTGCATGTATCCCTTTAAGTTAGTCTTTTAGTATTTTTTCAGGAACAGGAGAGGGATTACTGGATTATCTGATCTATTTTTTTAAAGATTTATTTATTTATGCATACAAGAACTGGGGTACAGATCAGAGGCACGGGAGGTGAGAGGATTCACCAGAGAGGAGTGGGGAGCAGAACAGGCAGATGTATTGAAATACACTGATGATCGCTTCTTGGCCTTTTGGCTAAGATCAAGTGTGAAATACACTGATGAAAGGAGTAGTGGGCGAGGCAAGAGAGGTCTGCTGTGCCATGTGGGTCCCCTCCCTGGCCGGGGATCCAACTCATACTGCTGTGTGGCAGATGCTTCACAATACAGCTCTCAGCCTGCTGCGCCACCAGGGAGGCCCTAGATCTATTTTTATTATCTGGAGGAAACTGTGCAGTTTTCCATAAAGCCTGGACTACTCTACATTCCCACCAACTGTGCATGGACTTCCTTTTTTCAGCATTTTCTTGATGAGGATGAGCATTTTTTTCATTTGTATTTTTTCATGTCTTCTTTAGAGAAGTGTCCAACCCATTCTCTAGTGGGTTATTTGTTTTCTTTTGTTAGCTTGTATGTGTTCTTTGTAGATTTGTACATGAACCCCTTTGTTGGATGTGTGATATACAACTTTTTAATTTGATATAGTCCCATTTGCTTTGTTTTGTTTGCCATTGTAATAGAGTACCCAAAGACATAATGAAGCCAGCACTTTTGCCTATGTTTTCTTTTATGTATTTTACGGTTTCAGATTGTACATCCAAATCTTTGATACATTTTGAATTAAATTTTTGTATATGGTGTGAGATAGGGTCTCGTTTCATACATTTGCATATGGCTGTGCTATTTTCCCAGTACCATTGGTCAAATAGATGTTTTCCTTTCTCCACTGTAAGTTCTTGGCTACTATATCATAAATTAATTGTCCATATAATCATGGGATTATTTCTGGGATTCCCATTTCTATTCCATTGATCCATTAACTTCCTATTTTGATTGCTATTGCTTGGCATTATAATTTGAAATATTGGAGCATTATATCCCTGTTCTTAATTTTTATTAGAATTGCTTTGCCTCATTGGTGTCTTTTGTGGTTCCATAAAAATTTCAGCAATATTTGTTCTATTTTCTTGAAGAATGTCACTAGAATTGTGACAGGGGTTGCTTTACATTTACTTATTGCTTTGAATAAAATGGCCATTTTAACAATGTTAATTCTTCTAATTCATGAACATGGGATATCTTTTATTTTCCTTGGGTATTCTTTAATTTCATTCAGCATTATCTTTTGGTTTTTTTTGTTTTGTTTTGTTTTGGGTTTTTTTGGCATAGGTTTTTACTTCATTTGTTAATTCCTAGGTACATGATTCTTTTTGATATGACAGTAAATGACATTGTTTTATTGATATTTTTTCTCTGTTCATTGTTTACATATAGGAACACAACAAAATTTTTGTATATTGATTTTGTAATCTACCACATTACTGTACTGATTTATTGTTAATAGTTTTTGGATTTTTTAGTAGAAAATAAACCAGTGTTTTCACCATATATGACAATATATTTCAAATAGTGATCATTTTATTTCTTTCTCAATTTGGATTTCTTTTATGTTTCCTACCCAGTTGCTTTAGCTAGAACTTCTAATACTGTGATAAATGGTCATGGCTAGTGTGGACATCCTAGTCTTTTAATTGATCTCAGAGGAAAGTTTTTAGTTTTTTACTATTGAGTATGATATTAATTGTAGTTTTTCCCATGCAGCCTTTATTATGTTGAGGTATGTTCCTTCTATCCCCATTTAACTAGGAGTTGTTAATATAAAGGGATGCTGGATTTTGTCAGGTACTTTTTCTATATCTATTGATATGATCACATAATTTTTGTTTATTTATTTTTGTTGATAGGGTCAGTTGATTTGCAGATACTGAACCATCTACATCCCTGGAGTAGTGTAATAGATTCAGCTTAATGAATAAAATAAATTCAGTTTGTTACAATTTTACTGAGAATTTTTCTATCTGTAGTCATCAGGAATATTGGTACGTAGTTTTATTTTATATGATAACTTTGTCTGCCTTTGGTATCAAGGCAATTATGGACTCATAAAGTATATTTAACAATGTTATTGTAAAAAAAACTTTCTAAAAGATCAATCTTATATGGAGCATGATGAAAGAACCTGAATAAATTCATTTGACTTTTAGATAAAAGGCTGACATCTATATAATGGTAAAAATTAGACTCTTTTAATGTATACATTATAATTTTTGAAGTTATCTTAGCATACATTTGTAGGGTAAACCACACCAAAAAGTTTGATTATGCATTCGTCTCAAATGCTTCTGGAACATTAAGGAGGATAGAACACATGTAGTGTTTTAAAAGGAATGTCAATAAATTTGCAAAGATGGAAATCATATCAGATATTTTCTCTTACTACAGTGGAATCAAACTAGAAATCAACCACAAAAAGAAAGCAAGAAAAATCTCAAACATGTGGAAAAGAAACACCATGCTAATGAATGACTATTGGGTTAATGAGGAAACCATTGAAGAAATTAAAAAAAAAAAAAAAACCTAGAGACAAATGAAAATTAAGACACATAATTAACAGAATCAGAAACTAAAGAGAAGCTACAACACACATAATAGAAATAAAAATCATAAGAAACTATCACAAAAATTGTTATGGCTACAAATCAGAAAATCTAGAAGAAAAGGGAAAATTCCTAGAATCATACAACTTTCCCAGAGTGAATCAAGAAGAAATGGAAAATTTAAGACAAATTACAAGCAAGGAAAAGGAAACAATAGTCAAAGCATCCAAAATACAAAAGCCCTGAACAAGATGATTTCTCTAGTGAGTTCTAACAAATGGTCAAAGATAATCTAATACCTATCCTTTTCATATTCTTCCAAAAAAAATAAATAAACCAAACTGATGAAAATAACATTATCAGATATGTACTTTATGAGTCCATAATTGCCCTGATGCCAAAGGCAGACAACGTTATCATACAAATATATATATATATGTCTTTAAATTCCTAATTATAATATAGCTAGGTAAATAGTGTATATATTAAGTGTGTTTCTGAACTCTCAAAAGTTTATTATTTGTTTGGAACACATGAAGATATACATTTAATTGTATATGAGGTAAATCTATACAAAGAATCATGTTATATACATATCCACTTCTGAAATTTTCATCTTATAATTGTTATTGGAGTATGTGGAGAGAATTTCTTTATAGCTTTAATGCTTCACTGGTAAATGATAATGTCTTATGATATATTTCCTTGAAACATTTTTACTTCTTAAACTTTTATTTTATTCTTTTATTTTAAAGAACTATTTGATAGAATTTTGTGTTGGAAAATGTAACAAAAATATAAAAGAAAGGTAATGAGGTAAAAGATGTCAAATTGGTTGTAAAAAAGGGAAGATAATTTGTAATAGAGGAAAATAATTTGATGATAACATTAACTGCCTTTTTAATTCAGCTGGAGTTCAGAAACAAATCATTTTCCTCTACTTGGCAAAATCATTTATATTTATTTAATGATTTCTTTTTTGAAAGATTTCTTTTTTTTATTTATGCATACAAGAGTTGGGGTGTAAGCCACAGTTTCAGGGGGTGAGAGGATTCACCAGACAGAGTGTAAGCAGAATAAGCAGACTGACTGACATATACTACTGAGGGGTACAGTGGGAAAGACAGGAGAAGTCTGCCACACCATGTAAATTAGTTCCTTGCTGGGTGATTGGACTCTTGCTACAGTGACTGCAGATAGCTTCATAGTTCTGAGACTTAATCACTTGCACTACCAGAGAGGTTAAACATTTATTAAATTATTTCTTGAGCTTTGCTCACTTCAGTCCTAAAATGGCACTCTCATTCCAGTGTGCCCCTACTAAATGCCATTAGATCATAGTTATCAATGATGGTTAATTATTCTTATAAGCAAACATCTTGAGAAAAATATCATTTTTATTACCCAAGTTCTTTGAATTGCTGGTACAACCCTGGAAAGATCTGCCACTGTAACACATATGACCTTCCTGTTTGGTGTCCTTATTATAATTTCAAAATGTGCCTTCAAGCTTTTTAATTAGGATCTAGAGTAGTCCTTACTCTCAATCTAGTTTTAATCCATTGTGAAGATATGATCCCAGCTAGATCTCTAATGAATATTCCATGCCTTCAACAAGGACTCTTTGCTCTAACTTAAAGAACTCAAAGATCTCCTGATTTTATACGATGTTTTGAAATTACTTAACTTATAGCAACCAGGTAATTTTTCTTCCTCTCAAATTTTGTTTCTATTCAGACGTTGAGGCTTTCACTCAGTACATGTTAAAATTACTATTTATTCTTACACTCTAGAATATCCTGTGGACCAAATGATCTCTACCCTTTGTTGGTACGGCATATGGAATACCCTTTCCTTGGTTGTGGACAGGTCATATAATGTTTTCAGACAATAGAATGTGGTAATTATAGTGGGATTTCATCCCATAAGGTTTACATTATGTAAGACATACTTTTAAGATTAGCAAACTAGTGGAAAGACTAATTTTCTACTGGTTTTAATGAAGAAAAAGCCATGCTGTGAAACTGCCAATGGAGAAAATCATGTGGCAGGAAATTATGGCCGCTTTCTATGACCTGAGGGCAGCCACCAACCGATGGCCAGTAAGAAGCCAGTGCCGTTAGTTCTGTAACCAAGATAAATTCTTCACCAATGAGCTGAGGAAAATTTGAAAGACATTCCTTCAATTGAGACACTAATAAAACAAATCTCCAGTAAACACCTGGGTTGTAGCTTGCTGATACAAAGAAATAAGGAACCTGGTTAATTGGTGCCTGGATTTTTTACCTACAGAAGCTGTGAAATAATATAAGTCATTATGTTTGCAACAATTTATTATGTAGCAGAGAAAACATGCAAACCCAAAACAGATTTCTTAAACTCTTTGCCTGTATCACTGTCTCTTTTCTGATATTCTGCCTTGAAAATTCTAACCACCTTACATATTCCAAACTTTGGTTACTGTCTGCAAAGCACCAGGATTGCCTAGCTGTCTGACTCTTCCTCATAAATCTGCATTCTGGTAATTGGCTTGAGCTAGGAAGCTGAAGCAAAAAAGGGGCTACTTCTATTTGTTTTACTTCCCACAGATATCTCAGTTATGCACTTCATGTTGCCCAATGTTTGATCATAGTTGTTTATGCATTTTGTTCATTTTTTTTTTTTATAGTGGGTTGTGGGTTCTGGTTATTTTATTCTCCATGAGAAGAAGCAGAATTTATCTTCATATTTGAAAGATACATTCTCTGAGTGTAGAATTTTAGGGTAGTAGTTTTTTACATGCTTTGAATACTGTCCTATATTGTAGTTTCCATTTTATTTACTGGTTTTTCAGTTATCACTTTTGTTGTTGCTTCTTTGAAGACAATATATCTTTTTTATCAAATTAAACTTTTCTCTTTGGCATTTGTTTTCAGGTATTTTACTCTGATGTTATTAATTTGAATCTCTTTGTATTTATTGTGCTTATATTTTGCATTACTTGTTAAGTCTGTTGGTTTTATGTCTTTCATAAGTTTGAGGGCGTAGTTAGCCATTATCATTTTATTTTGTATATATTTGTCCTCCCTGTGTCCGCTCTCTTTCTGAAATCCTAGTGACACTAGGTTAGACATTTTTCACTGAATCGCATCACTCTGTATTCTTCATCGTTTTGTCATGTCAGATAGCAAGATGGATATTTTCTTCTGAATTATATTCTAGGTCAGTAAATCTCTTTTCAGCCCTATCTAACTTTCTACTAAACCAATGCTTTGAATCACTTTGTTAGCTATAGAGTTTTTATTTTGTTCATGCTTTATGGTATAGCTTCTGCCATACTTCTAAACCTTGTTTTTTATATTCTCCAGAATGTTCAGTTATCTTCCTGGGTGACCTGCCCTGTCATATCTGCTAGGCATTTGCCACTAGAAATCCAGTTACTCTTCTGCCAGTATCTTTTCCTCCCCTAGTAGTAATTTATGGTCAACCTTTTCTTTCTTCAAAGATTCCCAGTTCACTGGTAATTAATTAATTCTTGTACTTCAAAATAATTTGTATATATGAACCTTCCAATACACTGACTGCTCAGTAATGTGACCTCGTTTCTGCCAGTAATCACATCCTCTACTCTGAATTCACCGCACACTCCTAAGGTTATATCTCACCTAGATCTTGTCATTACTAATAGCAGTTTTCACCTCAGACCAATAACTTCTCTTTCTAGTGTATTACCTCTAGTATCCCTTTCTGATCCTAGACAGTCTGTTTTGTCAGTTCTTCCTCAACTCCCAGATCGCTAGTACTTTACTATGTAGGAACTCAGTGCCCTCTTTTCTGTCTCTACTCACTCCTTCATGACATCTTCCAGTCTCAAGATTTTCCCTCAAGCAAGGCAAGAAGCCACAGGAAGATAGGTCAGAGCAAGTAGCAGAAATTTTCCACAACCCAGAAGCTGGGAATTAATTTTGGAGTTGTAGGTTTAATTTCAGGACTGTTGTGAGACCAAAAATTGCTCAAAATGTCATAAAAGAGAAGAGAAACTTTGAAACAGGAGGAATTCCTGCTTTAGGAAGTAATCTTCTTAAGCACTTTCTGTTTCAAGATATAAGAGTTTAAATGCATTAGAAAAGCAATGAATTGACTTAATAAAAAAGTGCTTCTAATTGTTGCAAACAAATTTCCTTTTGTTTTCCTATTCTTTTAACTAACTAGGAAGTTTCCTATTATATAACTTTGGTTCTTGGAATTTCCAATATATCCTAATGAAAACAAAGAAAAATATTGTGTATATTAACATTTATCCTGCTAGTTAAGTTCCTAGATCAGGTATTTATTCTTCTCTAAGTCTTAAAAAATTCTTGTATTATAACACCTTAAAACTTCTGACCTAGTTTAGTCCTTTTTCACTACCACAATAATAAAACAGAACCCACCTACAATTAATCATTATCATTAGAAACAAATAAGAACTAAACTCCCAATTGCATTACACTTTACCCCATCCACTGTGACTTTTTAAGCTTTGTAGTTTTCAGTAAAATATCTTGGATTATTTTTGAATGTAATTTTGAAATTGCATGGCATACAACAGAATTCCTTCAACCCTGAAAAAGTTCTGGGTCCATTTAAACACTATAATAATTTGACTCCAAGGATGTTCTTAGAGTTTTTCCCAGACATATAAAAATACTATTTCCTACATGTCAAATTGACAATCCTCAAAAAGGAATGCAAATTATCATATTCTAGTTCCAGCTAATAGAGTATAAGGTTATACAGAAACATATATATTCCTATTTCAAAGAAGATAGGAAAAAATACTAATTAAATCACATTTGGTATCAGACATCCTACTCCCCAGAGATGCTAATGGATAATATCATCTATTAATTGTCTGTGGTAAATTTTCATTATTTAAAAACTATGATATGGTAACCCAGAGGATCTACCTGATATGAAGACCTGGTTATAACACAGAATAGCGCTATGCTTAAGAAAATATTTAAATTTTCTTTTTAAAATAACCCTATCTATAAATGGGTTATTTAGGGTTAAATAAAATAATCACCCCAAAATGTTTCCAATGGTACCTTTCAAATAAGTAGTATTCAGTTATATAATCAACCATTTTCATGACCATTTATTAGCATATATTTTAGTACAGATTAGATAAAAAATCTTATCAAAAATATTGATAATATAGTAACTGGGAAAAATTAAAATATACTGAATGCAACTTTATAACACACATGCTGGCAGGTGGGATGTGAATGCACAGCTATTTGTGTTGGTGAAGTTAGTTGCCTTATTATACATTTTTCCCTTATAATAATATTTAGAGTTCTGCATTGCCATGTAGGCCACCTCCCTGGCAGGTGGCAAGGATCGAACTCATGCTGCAGTGGCTGCAGTTTGCTTAACTTACTGCACCATCAGGGAGGCCTCAGTTTCACCTTATTTTTGAACTAAGTGTCCTCTCCTGACAATTTGTCTGGCCTATTTGCAATTTGTTCAGTGAAAATGAGCACAACAAAACTCCCCTTAGCATATCTGTAGATCACTGTTACCACTATTGATCATCTCTTGAAAGGTAAAAGATGAAGGATCAATCTCCTGGTGAATACTTCCAAGTCACTACTTAGGAAGAGAGTTCTAATTGTTAGAAGCTATGTCCTATACTCAGTGTAACTCTGTCTCCCATTTATAGGTATAGATGGTATTCAGTTCAGCCCTCTGAAGCTATAGTAGTAATTATAAGATGTTTTAAGGAAAACATCCCTCTACTTGTGTAACAGAGGACTTAAAACAAACTTTATCCAACATATCTATGGAAGTGCACTCTGTTTTATTCTGAACCTCAATATTGAGTAAATACCAGGATGTTATTTACTTTAGGATTCTAATTTAAATGTGATTTAATTATATAGAAAACATTCAGAAAAATATGAAATAATTTCAGTGAATACATTGGTAAAATATATGGTCTGTTTTTAAATGCATTTAAATTCAAAACTAAACTAAGATATGCAGTGAAATATCTATAAAACATTTCCTGTTATTGATTATACCTGATATTCACATTGACATATGTGTTATAATCTTCCAATATATATATATAAAATGAAACTTTAAATTGTCTTCATTTTTGATACTTACAAATATATTAATTACTTATTTGAGTATTTGAAAGGAGAAATTATTTTTAGTATAGTAACTTATATATGTCATCCCAGCAGGAGACTTTGAGAGCTCTGAACAATAAAAAACTCAACTTACTAATCAGAGTTATCTTGCTGGTAGGCTTTCCTTTTGCAAGCACTGAAAAACAGTTCCAAAGATTACTAAATTATAATAAGTGGTCAAATTGTCGATCTGAAGTATCCAACCTCATTTTTTGTTATTTTATCTATTAACTGATTTTATATTTTGGAATGTAATAAAAATATAACACTATTTGAACTTAAAGCACTTTTTCTGTAAACAGAATGGCTACAGTGGTTTAATGTATTTTCATTTTAAAAGAGGGCATTTTATTTAGATACTCTTATAGTTTTTAAATGTTACAGTTCATGGAGTATACATAAAGTGGTAATCTAGCATGTGAATTGTACTTCTTTCAACTGTTCTTTATTCATTAAGTTATACTTAGAAATTTAGGAGTTTTTCCTCTCTCAAACATATAAAGATGAAAGAGTAGAGAAAAGCATTCTAAAACTATATTCTCTAGCAAGTAACTTTTAAGATAAAGGACTCTATAGCACAGTTAAAGTGAAAGGAAGAAGAAAGGTCATTATTATCAGCCTCACACTAGGGTTATCAGGTACCATGTATTTGTTTAATCTTTTTCCTTTTTTTTCCCCCTTATTTGCTTCCCTCTTTAGAAGTTAAAAGAAGACTGATCTTTGAAGAAAGATACTTTTATGTATTTTCACAAAACAAATAAAACTTTAGTATAAATAAAACTTTAGTATATAACTGGTTGGGACAACCAGTTAATAAATATCTACTTTGTGAAAAATTAGGCATTTCCACAAATATATTTAATCCTTTGAATAAATGTTAATATATCCATTATTCAGAATAAAAAGCTCAACCTAAAGGATTATATAATTTTCCTGAATTAATATAAAGCATCACTTGCAATTTTAACACATCTTAACTCTTATATTTGTGGTGTTTTCAATTGTACTATGCTGCTGCTATGGTAAGATCTTAGATGATCAAATTAGATGTGGGCAGGACCAAAGATCTTGAGACATGTTTGATGGGAAAACCTTTGAAAATCGCTCATGTTGAAACTGTCTGACATTTTCCAAGCACACTCATACTCACACACAATTTTTTCAAATTAATCTCTTGCTCTCTAGCTCTCTCACTTTTGCTCTTTCTCTCTCTCTCTCTCTCTCTCTCACACACACACTATATATATATATAAATAAATTTATATATAAATATATATAAAAATTTTTTTAAACTTGAATTTGGACATGGGACCAGCCTCTATATGTTTTATGGTGAGAATTTGTGTACGATCTATTGAATTTCTTCCTTGGCATTATAATTTTATAATTTAAGCCAGGAAGCTTTATCAGCAAATGCTGATACACTTTTTAGTTGATATTTCAGCCTCCAATTTAGTTGACCACACACCTTGTCAAAAGTTCATGTTTCCTAAAACAATATAAACTTGAAGGTGTAATTTACCATTGGTAAATTTTACAGAAAGGGATTAAAAAGTGCTAAAATATTGTGTTTTGAGTATTTGTAGTATAATTACAACATAGTTTTGAAATTGAGCAACTCTGTTTCAATATAAAGCTGACATAATGTTTGGCAGTAAAGGATGTTTAGGCCAAAGGAGCCAAGAGTCCTAAAACCGCTGAATAACACTATACTACAAATGGCTTCCCTCTTTAACCTTCACAAGAAAACTGTGGAATGCAGAATGACAACTGTGTCTTACTTTTGACATTTACCTATCCTCCATTAAGAACTATTTTTCTGAGTATGCATCCTCAGCAAATACTCTGACCTTGTAGTCATTTCTGAGCAATCCAGCTTTTTATATGGTTCAGTAATTCCCTAAAATATCCTTATATTTCAAATGTATGTTTCAGCATAGCCTATCTCTGGACTAGCAAACTTGAATTTTTCACTCAAGCATGTATAGAACTTAGTATATCCTGACACACTGAGCACACAATGTGGTAATTATAACAGACATGAAAAGATTCTGATTGCTTTATTGACTTAAAATTGCACTCAAGCAAGCACTTAAAGCTCATCATTGTTATAGCTCATCCATTTTTTTATATTCTGGGCACAGAATATTCTTTTGAGATTTTAAGGTGAGTCAAGGACTATTTTTTGATTGTCAATAAATTCAGGTAAAAAGACTGACCAAACACAATGCTCAAACTACAGTGATACATGTAATTTTTTCTTGGCACTATTTAATTTTTGTCTATTAGAATAAAAATAAAAGAATGGCACATGCAAACTTAATGTCACATTTTTAATATAATTTTTAATAGAAAAATTCTGCATCTATCTATGAGCATTCAAAGGTACAGAGATAGATTTTCCTATTTTATAGACAAGAGATAGAAAATCACTTTATATGCTGAAGGTAACATTAAAAGGATGCTATCAGCGCAGTGGTCTCACAGAAGGAAGTAAATGAGTAATACATATTAATGCTAATAGCTAGCAATAGACTATAAAAATATACAGAGAATATACATACTTTATATTTGTTACCTTATTTAATATAAAAAGCTATGTAAGGATTGCTATTATCTGATTTTCTGATAAGACAATTGAAATTTAGGAAGATTAACTAAATTTTTCAAATTTTATTGTGAAATGAAAGTTTGTGCTCCTTCCCCATTCACATGCTATAATCCCAAATGATATATTTTCAGATAGAGCCTTTGGGAGGTAATAAGGGTTAGATGAGCTCATGAGGGTGGGGTGGTTATGGTGCTATTAGTGGCTTTATAAGAAGAAGAGACACTAGATCACTCTCTCTCCAGGAATACAGACTTAGGAAAGATACAGCAAAAAGATACATATGTGAAGATACAGCAAAAAATAAGCCATATGTAATCCAAGTAAAAGACTTTCATTTGCCACTGAATCTACTGGCATCTTAATATTGAACTTCCAGTCTCTAGAACTGTGGGAAATATATCTCTCTGTATAGGTCATCCAGTCGGGTATTTTATTTTACCAGCTTAAGTCAAGTTCACACGCGAGGAAGTAGGAGAATTAGGACATGGAATTTCTTTTTTTTTTGCAACATTCCAGAACTGTACCATTAAAATAAAGACTTGGGTTGTATTTTATCTTTTCCACCACCCCGCCTAACATTGTTTTGTTCAAGTTTCCAACATAAAAAAAAAAGACTGGAAAGGATGAATGAGGGCACCTTTACAATAGTCTCCCTCATTCCTGGACCATTCTGAGAAAAAAACAACAGGTATTTGGTACTTGTGTATTTAACACAGAGATTATGGGGGCCCTCAGCTTTCTCTCTTACCTGCCACATAATTAAAGTTTTTGCCACGCCACTAGTTTTTCAGATGCAAATTCTTTGTTTCTAGGAATATGTAGTATTCTCCATTGTAAATGCTACATATTAAATTTAAATTAAGCTTTAAAGTATGGTTGCTATAGAGAGAATGTTTATGTTCCCAATTCATATGTTGAAATCCTAATCTTCAAAATGATAGAATTTGGAAGTAGAATCTTTGAAAGGTGGTTATGTTATGAGTAAAGAGTTCTGATATTTAGGATTAGTACCATTTTAATTTTAAGAGGCCCAAGAATTTTAAAAGGCCCAAGAGAGTTCTTTTCTTCTCTGTTATCTGAGCACATAGTGAGAATACTTCTAGAAAATGGGTTCTCACAGAACACTGAATCACAGGTACCTTGATCTTGGCCTTCTTAGCTACCATTTTATAAGAAATAAGTTTCTGCTGTTGATAAAATACCCTGTTTATGATATTTTGTCATAGCAGTTCAAATAGACTACAACTGTAGATATGTATAAAAATGTCACTATAAATTTGTCAGAGAGGCTAAAACAAGGTATTAAATCAAATGCAATTATTTTTATTGCTGTTAGTGTCATCCTAAGTGAATTAGCCCAGTCAATATTTTTAAATGTTTGTAGATTTATATTCTTATTTTAGCCAGATTCAATTTTGATGCACATTTGTTTGTTACTCATTAAGATAACACATATTTAATGATTTCCTGCTATATTCAGTACATAACAGTACATAGTAAATGAAAATTCAGACTTGAACATTACTGAGTTAAAGGGGAAACCTTAGCAAATTTTAATGTCATGAGTTTTGCAATAAGAAATATTTTGAATATACATTTTTAAATGGGACAACATTATAATAAATGTGGAAATACATCCTAGAACATTCCCAATACCTTTATTTTAGTCATGTAAAAATCTTATTTTTCACATGGACTTTTTTACTGCTGTTGTTATGCCATGTATATACATGTATATACATGTATATACTTGATTTGAAATTCAAAATTTATACACTTTTATATGAATACTAATGTCATTATTGATTAATAGTCACCAAGATGAGCAACAGTAGGACAAAATAAGAGAATTTAATGTCCAGAGTTAATCTTATGTGTATGAGTAAAGTCAGTTTATGAGTAAAAATCAAAGAACAGAAGTCAAACTCTGATTTGTGGTGTAAGATTTCAAAGCACTCCTCAACCAGTGGAAGAAAATAGAAAAGAGATAGTCTAAAACCCTTTTTCTTTTTTTTGGGCAGTCCAATAAAAGTTTTATTGGTGCCTTTTAACTCAAAGGGCTAACAGGCTAATCTGAAGAAAAAGGAAGGTAAATGTCTTTAAGTAGACAATAGAGATATTAATTATGGTATAGTAAAAACATTTTGGACTGGGGCCTCCCCGGTGGCGCAGTGGGTTAAGCAACACACTATGAAGCAAACCGCAGCCACTGCAGCACGAGTTCGATCCCTGCTGCCCGCCAGGGTCACATGGCACAGCAGACCTCTCCTGCTGTGCTGGCTGCTCTCCTCAGCAGTGTACTTCTGTTGATATGCCTGTTCTGCTCCCTGCTCTCTGTGGTGAATCCTCTCACCCCCCCCCACACCTCTGGCCTGTGCCCCAGTGCTTGTACGCATAAATAAATAAATCTTTAAAAAATAAAAAAATAAAAAAAAATAAAAACATTTTGAACTGATTAACCAGATATCCCTCTGCATCTGGCACCACCCCATCCTCTCTAAAGACTTCCCTAGTGGGGAAGTATTAATGAAATGGAATCTGATGGGAGATCAACAACTTTGGGAAGGCAACTGAAAAAATGATGATTCTTGAAAGCAACTGGTAGGTGTGATTTTATTTGTGATGTATTTGGAAAGGTTCTATAGATTAAAGATTTCCAGGAATGTATGTGTGTGTGTGCATGTGTGTGTGTGTGTGTGAGTGTGTAGGTCAGGGACTTCATTCACACAGTACGTCAGGCTATTATATTAGATGTTGAAGTAATTAGGAGTTAGACTAAATATGTAACTATAAGATTCAGGACTAGTGCAAACAGTTTGAACTCTAAAATATTTTTATTTTGTTTTAACTACCCATTCTGTTTCTCTTTTTCTGCAGAACAGTCATTCACATTTAATTACAAAATTGCTCATGCAAAATACATTCTAGTCAGATATGGCTATTCAAACTAATTGACACAAAGGGTATTTTATTTTCATTGAAATTGTTGTTTAAATTGCTAGAAATTCATAGTCAAATATCTTTTTATTGTTTATAATTGAGGTCCGTTTTGATTTTGCCCAAACTGACTTAGAATGGCTGTTGCCTAGAGATATATTATACTTTGGGTCACCAATTATTTTAGTTTTACTTATGATATTTTATTATTTTTGAGTCCCCACCTAAGATTAGCTTGGAACTATGAATAGATTTTACTTAAATAAATCAATGACCAATAAAAAGCAGAAGAAAAGAAATGTTAATATAGAGAAAATAGGATTCCATGTTATTTTTTGGTTATATACAATATATTGTAGGTAAAAGAGTTGAATTGTATACAGGCTGGGTAACTTTGCCAAAGCATTTGTAAAATAAAATGCTTTGAAAAGGGTATGATGCTCATCTTTTAAAAAAAAAAAACTTGCAATAAAGAATAATAGCCAATGATATTTAAAACATGAAAGTGTGAAAATCAACCTTTTATACACACTGACATATAGTATGATAATATCTTTTAGAATTAGTGTATAAAATAGAAGTGAGATGTCAGTTTTAAGGTAGTCATCTATTTCAGAAGCATAATTGTTATATATATATAGTATATTCTATACCAACAACAAAAAACAGATGCATAAATTTATTTTTTATAACAGATGCATTTATTTTTTATAAAAGTGTCTGAGAACTGTGGGAGCAATTCAGGATGTAGACAAGATCAGGTACATTAAGGGTGGTATAGTTGTAACCAATATTTGGATAGAAAACTCTGAGATCAGTTATCAGACAGTACAGAGAAAAGTTAAAGACCTCTGCAGAGGAGAAGAGAACCAGAAAAGTTTGCAGTGGTTGGACAAGTTTCAGGTGACAAATTTGATACAGGAGGGATTATAAATTATGCCTTGGATATTGGTTGGTTTTCACAGCTGATCACTTGTTTTCAAAAGGCTGCAAAAGACGTAGGGAGATGGAACATTTCCAAAGGACAGAGGAAGTATTTTGCCTTCATGGGAAATTACTTGATTTATGACAATACAGTGTTTGTGATATACTGTTAAATCAATTGGATAAATAAATCTTTACATATTCCTCATGCCATATGTGAAACTTATTTCCAGATAGATTATGAAAGATAGGGCCTCCCTGGTGGGGTGCAGTGGGTTAAGCAACGCACTATGAAGCAAACTGCAGCCACTGCAGCATGAGTTCCTTCCCTGCCTCTGGCCGGGGAGGTGACCCACATGGTGCGGCAGACCTCTCCTGCCTTGCTTGCTGCTCCCCTTAGCAGTGTATTTCAGTTAATCTGGCTATTCTGTTCCCCACTCTTTCTCTGGTGGATCCTCTCACCACCCACACTTCTGGCCTGTACCCCAGCTCTCGTATGCATAAATAAACAAACCTTTAAAATGATAAATAAATGATCATTTTCATTACTCATCAGGGAAATGTACATTGAAATCATAATAAGTTGCAACTACATGTTTACCAGAAGGAACAGAAAATGTGAGATTGGTCTGCCCCCAAAGGTTCATGTAGCCTTTTTCCCAAGATGTTCAGAGTAGACTTTTTCTGATACATGTCACCTGGTATATGAACTAAGGTCAACTGTGGTCATATGGTCTTGGAAGAAATTGTTTTCCATTCCATTCCATTATATCATATTCTATTATGTTATAATGGGATATTGGAATGGATTATAATGGAATATTATAATATGGATATATGGATATGGATTATATGTGGATATATTCCATTATATCTAGGTAATATCTCCTGAAACAACCTTTATAACTGAGAAACCTTTTGTGAGGCAAGGCAGCTGTCCAGAGGCAAGTTTTTGTCATATGAAGTCACCCCTTTTTCATCATGTGTAACCCCTTCCTCTCTGTGTAATGCCCTAGGTCCCTTCACACAGAATAACCCCCTGGTTTATCTCATTTACTTCAGAATTAATAGGTGTGTAAATTCTCCATGCATATGCTATCAAATTTAGTCCATTTTTCTTACTAATTTGTCTCAAATTACTTTATCTCAGAGGAGCCCACAGGGTGGGGGATTTTCTCTAGCACCTTACAAATGAAGTTTCTGAAATATATATATAGTTTCATCAAATGTTGATGAATATGTTAAACAACAAGAACTCTTTTACCCTACTGAACCATCAATAGGTTGGAAAAATATTTGACAGTATCTTCTAAAACTATACATATATGTGACTGTGGCATGACCAGCCATCCTGCAACTTAGCACATATATCCCCTTTCATGAATGGGTGCATTTGCTAACCAAAAGACATGCTAAAATGTTCATGCAACTACTGTTTGCAATAATCACAAATTGGAACTACCTAAATGTTCATAACCATAATAAATTAATAAATTGTGGCAGATTCACACCTGAAATAATTATCCAGAAAAAGGTGAAAATATTAATATATAACTTCTCGTATCTTTGTGGATAAATCTTACACACTATATATAATATTAAACAGAAAAAGGGGACACAAAAAGTAACTTATGGTATGATTTCATTAAACTGAAGTAAAAATCAAGTAGTGTCATCTTTCTATTTAGAAAATCATGTAACAGTTAAGGTTGAGGGAAATTTTCTAACTACAATGGGAAATAAGATGGACTTAATGAGTAAAGTTAATTACATATATGTATTGAGTTATGAAAGTTCACCAACCTGTACACTTATGATTGATCCTTTTATCTCACACTTCAAAATTTATTAAATACCAGAAATAAAGCGAAAATATCATTTGTCACTACTGCTATTATGCATGACTTCTCTTAGCTTCTCTGGGTAAACTATTTTGCCAAAACAGTTTCTTTGCAGTTACATATAAATATATGTGTCCCTATAGGTATATATTATTTCTAAGAGACTTTTTGTTTTATTTGAATAAATTATTTTAAATTTTGTCAATTTTATATCTTAGGATTATGTTTTAATATAGAGAGAACTATTTCATTCTTGGATAATTTAGTCATTCTCACCCTGATGAATATTTAACAAATAAATTTGATTCTAAAATTTACCCCTTTAAGATGACTGCACTGAATGAGTTTACATTCTTCTCTCCATTCATGTATCATTTATTTGTCTATTATAAAAACATAGACACTGAAATGCTACATAATGGTATATGATAATTTCTCACTATGATAGATATTGTCAAATTAACCATCATCAATTTCATTCACATCAGCAGTGTTTGAAAGAACCAGTTTCTTCACACCTTCACCAACAGTTGACACATTCTTTCTGTTTACCATTTGGGGTGTATGTTATTCTTGCTCTAATTTGCATTTTCATGATTATGCTGAGTTGCTTTTCATTTATTTGTTGGAGACTCAGTCTTTAACTCCCTACATTTAATTCATAACATTTCTATAAAAGTATAAATTACTTAAAGAGCTATGCTAGAAAGCAAAAGAGAGGAATACTTAGCAGATGGGAGACTGAGAAATCCCAATCAGAATTAATCCTTTCTATTTATCTTCCTTATTCGGGCACATTGCTTATGCCAACATTCTGGCACTAACAATTCTGATTACTAGAGTTGAATAGTTTTATAACTAAATGTTCACCCTCATTACTAAACAAGACATCAAAAACCATGTTGATTTATGTTTTCCAAATCCACCAAATATACACTAGAACCCCGCTCATTTTAGACATGCAATGTGTGTTTAATAATGTAACATTGAAATTGAGATGTTATCTTCCAAACTGAGTACACTAGTTTTATAGATCTCAGAAATTACTTATGAAAACAGATTAATTTGCTTTAATTTAAAAAACTAATATTTTACAAAAGACCATATAAATTCATATACATTTTGCTTCATGATATTAAAATGACATTTCTGAGTATGTAATCCACAAGACAATAGAAAAAAAGTTAAAAATACCCATTTCAAGTAATCTGAGAACTCATTTTATATGAGAAAAAATTGCTGATAGAATTTGAATATTCCATTGATGTTGTTAAGCTATGATGGTAATGCTTACAGAACTTCCAAGGACCTTGCTATGAGAGACATTGCCAATAAATACCTTCTCAAAATACCCATAAAGCAAACACAGTATATCTGAGATGAGTATTTACACTAAAAAGGAAGACATGCATTGTGGTGACTAATTATAAGAATATTTATCTTTAAGAATTATTAACTATTTAAGTTGCTGTATTTGATCCTTAAATTGTAAACTAAAAATAAATTGCTCATTTATCAATATTAAGCCATTCAAAACCTAACCTAATAATGTTGGCCTAAAGGGTTTATTAACATATCACACAAGATGTTGTTTATTTTTGAAGTTATTTTTAAAGCGTGAAAGGACAGAAAAGGAAGTTTCCAGTCCAAAGAACATTATATTTTCAGCACCATAATTATTGTCATTTACAGTGCTGTAAAGCTTTAATCCAGGGAAAACTCATCAGTGAATTATGACTCAGTTTGATCTAAAAGTCCTTGAGAGGAGGAGAAATATCTGCAGATGGTTGATCATCTGCATCTCATAATTACAGTATATGTTCACAGTCTAATAAACCTAAAAATATATGAAGACCAATATAGTCAATTCTCTGAATAAGCAGTAACTAATGAACATCTGGAAATGGCTACATGACTATAATTGAGTGGATAATTTCCAAATGAAGTGGTGGCTGCTAATTTCTTATTATAAGTAGTCTAGTACCACCTAGGTATTTAAGAATCACTAGACCCTTTTGAAACATTTATTTGTGTAGTTATTATATGATATAATAATACATAGCAACTGGGACCTTGATAAAATAATTCTAGATAAAGCAAACTAATGGGAAACTAAGTAAATTCCTTTCACATAGCTCCTGTAGCTATAGTTGAGCCACAGAAAAAAATCATCTGTAGAAAAAAAAGTCAGAAAGAACCAATTAGTACTATTCTCAATTTCAAGGATAGTCTCAGTTTCAAAGACATCATATTCTGTTGCCTTTCTAATTCAGTTAGAATCACCATTACTGTAGCCTTTGCAGAAAATGAATTACTAAACTTATTCATAGGAAACATGACATGCTATGAGACAATGGTTTTCCAAATTTACTATTTTAGCTTAGTGTTCTGGGAGCCTGACTTCCTGACTGCTTCACAGTAGCTCTGTTTCCATTTTCATATGCCATTAAGGTTGTTTTAATAAGCTATTGTGCAACCAAAGAACAGTTTGAAACCTACTCTTATAAAGATATTTCTATTGTAAAAAAAAAAAAGACAGATGAATGCTTGACATAACAGTTGAGTCATTCAATGTGAAATTTCAGGAAAATAACACAGCAGGCCATGGAAAGTACATACTGTTTGAAAGAGGAATTCCCTGGTTCTTTTTCTATAAATTTGCATTGGAAACAAACATTTTCATCTACAGGGAATATTGGAGCTGCTGTTATTTAAAGAAAAGGCACACAAACCAAAAATTAGAAATTTGGATTTGGAGATGACATCCATGTTCCTGGTTTGCAAATATCTAAATACTACCCCTCCCCTAGGTTTTAGATAAAAGAAGAGAAAGGAGGAGTAGAAAGGGCTGAAGCCCTTACTTTTATTCAGTTATAGGCACTGAGTTAAACATTCATTAGGCAATATCTTATTTAATTTTTAACACCTTAAGTTATTAAAAATAGTTAATGAAATAGATAAACTTGGCTTGTACAGTTAGATCTTTCAAAACCTGTGGTCAGCACCATTCTTGTTTCTCATCTCACTTCTTTTCTTTACCTATTAGAAAAGATGATACATTAAAAGAACAAAGAGGGACAGAAGCACAATGGATTATGATGGTGGGTACGATATGATGTGACACCTGATGAGGGAACCTAATTATTACCTCAGTTAAATGTAAATGAAAGTAATTGAAAAAGTAAAGGATATTTTCATTAGGGGGGAAAAGAAAAGAAGGAAAGGCATGGCATTATGTGAGTAAACTAGCCCTGTTCTCTCTTATGCTATATAGTTTTGAGAATGTCAATACCAACAAAAATAAATAGTGTATTATTTCAGGAAACTAAAAATTTATATGCCTGCTACCTTATGTGTACAAATACTAACTTGGTAATCAATGTTTAGATAATGCTCACTGTGTAATAAATGATGCAAAAGGCAAAAAAAAAAAAAAAACTTGCCTCTCCTTAAAAATTTTTGAAAACTTCCCAATCCTATATTTTTGGTTTTTAGGTTATTATGAATTAGATTTTATGCATTTCTACTAATTATTTTCTAATCTTACAGCTAATTGCTAAAAAAAAATGACTATTTCTTTAGAAATAGCTGGGGTTTTTTAAGTTTGTTCATTTTTATCTTCACGAGATGTTATCATTGTTAGGTGCCTTTTAACGTTTTTTCTCTAGTCCTAAACCTGATGAATTTGTTTAAATGTTTTTTTAAATTATTTTCTCCCTAAAACAGTTTTAGCATCTGATATTTTGCATTTGAATATATATACACATATACATACATATATGTGCATGCATATCTATGTATGAATATTATTCAATCATCTTCATAAAGAATGAAATCTTGCCATTCATGAAAGCATGACTAGAACTTGAGGCCATTAGGCTAAGGGCAGTAGTAAGACAGATCAAGACAAATGCTATATGACATCTTCTTTAGTTAGAATCTAAACCCAAAACAACAAAAGAAAACACAAATGAAAATCAAGTTTAAAGGCACAGAGAATGGATAGGTAGTTACCAGTGGTGGAGGTGGGGGTTTGGGATAAGTAAAATGGGTGAAGGAGTGAAAGGGTATAAACTTCTAACTATGAAATAAATCATGAGTATAAAATGTAAAGCATGTTGACTACATTTAGTAATACTATACTACCATACTGCATATTTGAAGGTAGATTTTAACATTTCTCATCACAAAAAAGGTTTTATATCTATGCATAGTGAAATTTGTTAATTAGACTTATTGTGGAGATCATTTCACAATATATGCCAATATCAAGTAATTGCTTTGTAGTTCTGAAATTAATAACATGTTACATGTCAGGAAAAAAAAATTCTGTATCTCCTTCCCTTAGGATTGGAAATTAAAGTGTGTCGGGTAAAGTCTTCTGTTAAATGCATTTATAGGAGTTAATCCATAAAAGTTTGGCTGCCAAATGACTAATAATGGGAATAATAATTATATTCACTGCTACAGAAAATTTTACATGAGAAGCCAAGTTATAAAAAGTTGATGAGAGACTATGACATTAGAAGATAAGAGAATCGATTGCAGTATCTCTATGGCTAGCATTATTGAGCCATCAATAGTATGTAGCCTACCCTGCTCTCAGATTTAACTATTACGTAGAATCTGTAATGCTTTTCATGGGGTGCTCTATTAGTATTTCAGTAGTTGCCAATTTGGGTTTATTTTTCTCTATGATCACACAGAGAAACCTACATCTTGATAACACAGTCACATATTAGTTATTTTAATATTTGCAAGTTATAAAACATAATTCAACTCCATCATTTTGTCATGCTGATGACAAAACATGATTATGTTAAAGATGACATGATGAGAATCTAAAACTGCTTTGTTTTCCTGCTTTCTTTCTGTATAGGTTGAACTTATAGTTTAAATCAACAATTACAATCATGTTTTCTTCAAGTTTGTGGCTAGGATGAAAAGGGAGACAACTCATTTTGTGTCTATGTACTTAAAAGTGAAAAAGAAGTCCATAATTATATACAATATAATTATCAACATGTAATTAATAATGGATCCCTCTTGGTTTTGAATTACAGGAAGTTAGGACACTGTATTACCATTTATTCCTTTGACTAATGATAGATTAAGCAGAGCTTCTCTTTTTATAACTCCTTAATACCAAATACCAACTGTTGATTTGTTACTTTCCTTGAAATCTTTCAGATTCTGCAGAAGACATTTTCAGTTGCTAGCTCACTCTGGTATATCTGCAAATGAAGTACCCAGCCCACTTATTTCATCACTTAAGTTCCTCTTCCTGTCTTTCTTTCTTCCTGCTGTGGCTGGAATGGATTTATCTTTCCATCAAGTCATAATGCCTGTTTCCCAGTTGTTGCCTATCATGAGCCTGTCAGCTGCCCACACACCTCTGCAGTAGAAGCAAAATCCCCTGCAAGTCATTACCCTGACAGTGTGGGTCAAGGAGCTCTTCAGGAAGGGCCTGCCTGCATGTGTTCTGACTACAGGGTAAGGCTAATGAAGTATCTCCAGCAAGGTTTTATAGAAAATGTTATGGGAGGCATCTCTTGTGGCACAGGGTTTAAAGTCACAGTGCTTTTAAGCTATTATCAGTCACTGCAGCATGAGTTTGATCCCTGGCCAGGGAGCTGACCCACATGGTGCAGCAGATCTCTCCTGTCTCACCAGCTCTTCCCGTCAGCAGTATATTTCAGTTGATCTGCCTGTTCTGCTTCCCACTTAGTTTCTGTTGAAGACTCTCACCCCTTGCACCTCTGGCCTGTACCCCTACCCCAGTTCTTGTGTGTATAAATAAATAAATCTTTTTTTTTTTAAAGGAAAGAGTTATGGAATTTGAACAATAGTATCACAAACTTTGATCATGATACTCTCATTATTACTAGTTACTTCTAGGCAGATACTCAGCAACATTGACAAAACTTTACCTGGTGAATTTGTTTTTGTGCAACTGCTGGATCATAAGTCAAAAAACTGTAAATGACTCATTACGTATCTATTCTTACCAGCTTATTCTAAACCATGACAAAGCATTATTTTTGCTTCCTTATATTTGCAGGTTATTGATATCTATTATTTTGTCTTTGGTTCTAAAAGAACCAAAGTTGTTACTTCTTGTGAAATGTAAAACAAAGGAAATATCTATAAAGGACGTAAGACTTCTGAATGTTTCAAATAATGATTATGATGTCTGCCAATATGAGGATTATGTTCGCATAAAGCTAAGTCTAATTTATAGCATTGGAGGTTATTTTCATTCACTGCTAATGTCAATTCTGCTTATTATTCTTCTAACCAAATTTGTATACTTTGTACAAAACAATTCCATTTACTTATGATTAAAGAACAGAAACTTAATCTACTAGCACTTTGAAACTGAGCATCCCAGTCTATGATATATTTTGGTTTTCTTGCAGCCTCTTGTGTGTAGAAATAAATAAATCTTTTTTTCCCCCTAGGGTCAAGTAAACTTTAACTCAAAACATAGCAAAGACATTTATATCTCCTTGCCATGTATTCTTTGAAAATATGAAGTTAAAATGACTTAAAATTCAGAAGGTAATATAGATTGATAATGATGGTGGATGTTGTTGTTAATGTGTGTGCAAAGAGAGGAGTGTGTGTATTATCTTGTGATTATCCATGGGGAAATTCCCTTTTATATTATTTGACAGCATTTTTATTTTAACATAATTGACAGTTCCTAATCAGTTTAATTACATGTTTGTTGTGACTTACTGTTTTAATTTGAATACCTTATGTTGTAAATAAGAGAAAGTCCCACTTTAATTGCCTTAAAAAATAAAGATTTTAGCTTAGTGTTGGTGGAGGAGCTTAGGCTTCACTTCTCCCTGAGGCTTATAATATAATGAGGAGCCTAGGTCTGTGTCTCTTAGTTCTGTGCATCTTCATGTATTGGTTTTTCCTCATGATGACTTTATTATAATAATTACAGCAGATCTTGGCCTCACATCAATATAAGAAAAAACCTATGGGAAGGAACCAGGTTGGAGCACTTCAGCAATTTTACTTGACTGCTATTTGGCTAAGTTAGAATGAATATTCAGGTTTGAATTCCCCAACTGTGTGAAGGGGAGGAGATGTATTGAATCAAGGTCACATTCCACCCCAAGCTTGGAGGGTACCCAGGTGACATGCTTGAAGCTGGGAAGGGAGCCAATTTTCTTTGAAGTCTTGGTACATGGAAAAGAAAACCAGGGGCTTTTGTTAAGGGATGAAAGAAAAATATATATAATCAACAAATATAATTATTTTCATAAATCTGCATTACCTACTACAAAATAAGTCTGTAATAAACTCTCATCTTTCATTCTATAAGGACTGACATTATTCTAAAAGACATTTTAGCTATTCCTTGTGGTGGTGTCAGAGTGTGGGTGTCAAAGAGGAGTTCAGTAAGGAAGCAGAATGAAAAGAAAACTGGACAATTTCCCAGCTCTCCTGAGTCAGGTCTTCACAGTATGGCTTCATTAATCTCTTTGAAGTAATTTCTCAGTACATCAGACACACGTACAAATGTTAGCACAAAAATACATTTCAAAGTCAAACATGAATGCTTTTCATACTGTGTATCATTTTGGATTAACCACATCTCTTTGATAAAGTCTAACTATTCCTCCAGATTTTAACCATAGTAGCTTTAGGCCCAGAAGGTGTTCAGAATATTTATCAGCTACTATATTGTAGGCTGCTTTACTAGTCGTAGTGCCTCCAACCAAGGAGAGGGTTTGCCAGGTAATATCCCTAACCTTTGAGTCCTGACTGAATGATGGACTGATTAGGTCCTTCCAAATGCAACCTCTGAATGGTTAAGTGAAAACCTAAGATCTAAGAAGGACTGATTTTAAAATGTGACTCTACAGGTAAAAATAGATGTCAAATAGTCTGATATTTGTGACTGTGAAGTCTCTCTGGTCTTGTTCACCGTTGGTCTTTCACTCTTACTATGAACTTATTCTATTCTAATAGGTATAAATTCTTGTTTTTTAAAATGCCAACAAGCAAATATACTTAAGATTTTGACCTAGAAGAACAGATTAATAAATTCCTATTTATTCTATGAACATAGCCAATATTTTGTTGCAACTTGGTTTTTATCTGTTGTTCTTTTGTCAATAATCTATCACTATCTTTTATTTCATCTTTTGGGAGAATATGATTGCTGAAAAAAGCCACCATGTCCTTGACCGTCATCCAAGATTGTCTAATTTTACAGCTCCATCAGCTTTAGGGTTGAATGATTCCAACACACACACCTGAGGTCTGCCAAGCCTCTAGAGAGAATGAACATTTTTTTTTTTAAGGGGGAGGGAGGGGAGAACTTAGTCTTTTGAAATACTGTTGATAACTCCTGAGAAACTTCTGGTGAATTTTAGTTCTCTAATCACCCTTCAGTGATTCATCACTGAAGTAAATCCGGGAGTCAGAAAAGCTGGAACCCTTGATAATCAGATTCTATTTACACATATTTCTCTAATAACATCAAGAATAAATCATATTGTCACATGCGTATTTATTAATATCTTAGATAAAATCTAAGAAATTTTTATTGAAATGATTAGAGTTTGATTATTGTTAACTTTACTTGCTATTAGGAATTAGTTATTGAGAATTCCACAAGTTCTGAGCAAAAATAGGAGAGAAAAATATTACTTTGAAGATCATTTAAAATTTTTATTGATCTCGTATTTCCTCTCAAACCAGGCATTGTGGTTTCTTAAGGACGGTTAAAAGAAACATATCTTCACCATATAAAATAAGTTTAAAAAAAATTCTTACTACAACATTTCACACTTTATAATTGAGCTCTTTTCTCATCTTGGTAATAACTCATAGTCTCTAGAAAGAGTATATTATCAACGAATGTAAACACTGACCTTTTGTCAGTGTGATTCTCATTCTCAAATTTATATCTGTAACCTAAACATAAATACTCAAGTTCATGCATTTCAAACTCAGTTGCCCAAGATGGAGTTCATAATTTGATTCTTTTTTAATGTTTCCCATTTAGTCAGACATCTCAAAAAAGATTGAGTTCACTTTCTCTGTTTTACTTCTGATGTTGCAAATAGAGTCTGGTTGGTTTAACCAGGCATACAGGATGATGTGGACAAGTATAGTAGTAAATGAAATGGGAAGTCCCAAAAGATTATAGATTGCTGACAAACCAATAAAAATTTCATGACCCAGTTTGATAACTATCAAGACAGAAGTAATTATACAATCACTGCCGTGACTTCCCCCATGTATTTCAAGGTTCTCCTGAGATACAAAGCCAATTGGATGGATGGATGGATGGATTTATTGATTTAAAGGAATTATATCCTGTAATTGTGGAGGCTTAGTAAATCCAAAATCTGATTGAGGAGGCTGGCAGATTAAAGACTTAGGAGAGTTGTAGTTTAAGCGTAAAGGCAGTCTTCTGGAGAGCTTATATTATAAATAAATTGTGAAAGTAGTCTAGTAGAAAATTTCCTATTGTTCAATTGAAAGGGAGAAAACCAACCTTTTGTTTCATTTGAGCCTTCAACTGATTAGATAAGGACCACCCACAGTATAGTGGCCAATCAGCTTTATTCAGAATTCACTAACATAAATGTAAGTCTCTTCTAAAAAGCCCTCACTAAAACATCTCAATTAATGTTGGACCAAGTCTTTAGGCATTATGGCTCAGCCAAATTGGCACATTTCAGAGTCCCAATCCAGATAGGAGGAATCAGAACTTGCCCTTATTAATAACCACAACAAATTGTTTTCTACCTACAGAATTTGAGAATTATTTAATTGTATTTCTTCTGAAAAAAATTGTAGCTTAATTACTGTTATTTCCTTAGTTTGTTTGCTTTTGTATAGACATAGTAATGAAAATGTGCCTGCTTAGTTCTCAAAGCCTTGAGTCAACAGTTTCATGAAGAATATGAATACAATTCAGAAAAAAATTACATGGTCTGTTGTTTACTGTTGTTGTTCTGTTGAACAGTATCCATAATACTTTCATGGAATAGCATTAGAAAAGTAACCTTGCCCTAAGTTGATTTCACATGCCTGGAAGAATATTCTAAATTTAAGAAAACCATACCTTTGACTTACATAGTTTCCTGAGAAGTAAATATGTGCATGAGAGGAAACTGTCATCATTATCTTATAGTGAATTAATGAATTTGCATATGAAAGTATTTCCAAAGTAATTTCCTTAGAAGACTATGCCTTTCAAAAATTTGGTTCATTAGTAAAAATGTTCAATGACTGCTTTATATACTGCATTACTTTTTTTAGAGATATAATCTGTAATAAAGAATATTAATAATTCTGAGGATTCCAGTAAAATAATGTTTGATCTATTTTCTAAAAATGTTCCAAACTGACTTATCTATAAGACTGTATTTTCATATAATTTTATTTGACTTATTTATGGAACATATTTGGATGATTCTAATTTAGCAGTTTTTTTTTATTATACATTCAATAATAACCATTTTGACATCATATGCTGATCCAAAGAATGTATTATGCTCTGAGACATACACATGTGAATTACAACAAGTTCTTGTTTTGAAGGAAGGCACAGTCTAGAATTCCCAGACACATCAATGGATAAGCTGTAGAACTATCACCTAAGTATATAGCAGTGATCTGAACAGTATGGTACAAGGAGTGCAGAGTTATATATTTGTCTTCTAGGTAAAAAGTCTTAAAATTTAATTTTTAAGAAAGCAATCCTGTTATAAGGAGTGAGAATAAAAGGTTTTAAAGCAGAATAGGAACATAGTCAATTAAAAATTCTTTCAAGAAGATTGCTTGGCATATGACAGAGGAACTACATTGAGGAGAACCTGGTGAGAGAAAAGAGATAGGAGGCTATTGCAGTATATCAGATGATTCCGAGATTCTGAACTAACGTAGATGCCTTCGAATTAGAAAAGATAGGCTGGATTTGAGAAACATTGTGAGAAAGAACTGATAGGAGAAGCTAATGTATTGAATATGAAAGAAAGGAAGGTGAGTCAAGACCTCCAAAATTTATATCTTAGATATATGGGTAAGTTCCAATAACACTTCAGGATGAAGAAGAAGGAGCATTGATATGTCCTGGGAAAAGGTGGGGAGGGATTGATTTAAACTTGAGTTTAATATGTCTATATGGAAATAACATGTACATGTACAAATAGAGGTTATCCAAATATCCAAATTAGAAAAATTAAAAATCAATTTTGCAAAAAAAGATTTGGAAGTCATTATCCCCTAGGTAATTTAACTTGGGAGTGTGGGCAAGACCATTCAGACTACATAAAGAGGGAACAGAAACAAGACTGTAATTTGACTATCATGAAAGTGTATAATACAAACTATGAGGGAGATGTCCTGTCAGAGACTAGATAATACTATTCAGAAACACTGAAGGAGAATCACAAAGTTTGACATGGATTCCTGGAGCTTGAGCGATACTGGAACAAGAACCCAAATCATACCTTAAAAAAGAGTTATACCTGGCTAGAGCAGCCAAGGTAGCTAGGTAAGAGAAATATCTTTGAGCAAGCTGCATTTGGTAGGGCTAATTATGTGTAGGGAACGAAGCTCATTGGGAGCCATTTTGGATTTGACCCAAGAATATTCCTGCTAGGGAAACAAAGGAGATGGGAGATGTAGTCTAAGGCAGAAAGCTCAGGAGTGGAGCCTCCCTGGAAATGCAAGGGATTTAGCATCATGCTGTGGGGCTTTTGCAACCACTGCAGTGCAGATTCAATCCCTGCCCAGCGAGAGGACCCACATGGCACAGCAGACCTCTTCTGCCTTGCCTGCTGCTCCCCAGTGTGTTTCCTTTGATCCACCAGTTCTGCTCTCCACTCTGTCTCTGGTGAATCCTCTCACCCCTTGCAACTCTCACCTGTACCTCAGTTCTCCTATGTATCAAATAATAAATCTTTTTAAATTTGTTTTTTTTTTATTTTTTAAAGAAAGCTCAGGAAGATATTATATGCAGGTATCCTGTTCTATCTACAATTGGATGTCACAAGAGGAGGAACTCTGAGCGATTTCAAGAAGAATACTGAACCCAGGATTAGAAAACAAAATTCTTAATGACTTTGAGGTTCAAATCTTTTTAATTATTTGGCACTTCATGACTATGAGATAGTGAGGCATGGGCTGGGTGGGTGACAGCGCAAGACATATTTGAGCTGCTGAGTGAAGGACAAGGTGGCTCAAAGAGGGGCAATACCTGATAGAACAACTTATTTTTTTATTTAGAATTCTACCAACACTTTCTCACACCTGCACATTAGACTGTCTATGTCTGAATGAGAGGCATTTTTGTGACGGGTAACCTACGGCAGAATTGCTCATCTCTCTATGACTAAGGCTTTTGTACTAGTTTCTCAGCCTTGTCTCTACTTCCCTTCGGAGAAGTGAGTTATATTTCATGAGGCTTTCAAGTTTATCAAGGAGTTTACTTTTTCAAGTTGATCTTATCATTCAGGTAAATGTGAAAAAATCCCAGAAGGGGGCACAGTTTGAGATGAAGTTGACATCGCTCCCTGAAACCACCTCACTTCTGTTCTACCTAAAAAGTCATGGAGGATGGACAATGCCCCTCAGAGACCTGTGATGTCTCAGCTTTCCCAGGCCCCAATATGAGAAAGCAAGGGTAAGATTACTTGGGTTCTTATACCCCAAGTCAGTTTTAACAGGGGTAACTCTGCTGGTATCATTTTATTTCTTTTTTCTCTCATAAGCCTTCTATATAATAAGGAGTTCCAAAAGTTTTTTCTCTTACCTCTAATCACACTCCTAGAAGATACTTGGGGTTATGAGTAACTTAGCACTGGTAACTAGTAACAATAACTGTGGTATTAGTGCAGTCAATCTTAGCTTCTTACAAATAGATGGCAAATAATAAGCAAATCTGGAAAATAAAAGTTCAGTGTAAAATTTTTCTACTCACCATACCATACTCTCGTCATAAATTGCATGAAATAAATGTGTTGCTCATAAGTGTTCTTTCTTTTGAAAGTGAGGTTATTTTGCTCTATAGTGTGTATCTGAGGGTGTTCTGTGAAGAGTGTGTGTGTGTGTGTTATTAATATGTATATATATTTTTGTCACTTTTTTTGCTTTTATTTGAGTCATACCCTGAAGTTAAAGCTTTTCATACTGTTTGAAAGGCATGTAGAATTGAAGCATCAGTGACACTTTTTATAGTACAGCTATTTTGCCTTTAAATAGCATCAATTTAAATGTGCATTATTATGATAGGTGAGTTTAGTTTCTTTAGTTTTCCTTTGAAATACTCTGCTAGTGTTTCTAGATTGTTACTTGCAGTTATTTTAATAGTTGGTCCACCCTTATCTCTGAATTTCAAAATTCTCTTTTCTAGTTGTGTCATTTTGTAACCCACACAGAAGACTAGGAAAAGTTACTGGTGAAAAAGTAGCCCCTGGGCACTAACTCAGTGAGGTAAATATTTTGAAATGGAGCTCCTCCACCCTCCACTATACCCTCCCATAAAAACTGAACTTTAAGGCAGTGTTGGGGCATTGTTACTTCTCAAAGAATTATTCTAACTCCATTTAAACTTATTGGCCTAATCTAGTTCAAAGCCCTCTCAGAGTTTTTTTTTTTTTATTTTCAGGTGTTATTTCTTCCTTTGTCTCTTTACCTATCAGCCCTACTACCTGCCAGCTACTATGTTGAACTTACCTCATACAAAGTGGAATATTATTCCAGCTACTTCATTTGCTTCAAAAGCAACCACAAGACTTGATGAACTTCGTGAATTTGGAGGACTATCTCAGGAGGAGTCACCTCCAAAAGTAACAAGTCCTTCATTCCACTGCTGATGCCATGCACAAACATTTCCTTGCTTTTCTCCATTTTCCTTCCTCCCAAGGCCAACAAGCTTTTTTTTTTTTTTTTTAACAGTATGTTATGAACTTATTTTTTCCCTTACTTTATTCATTTTGTACAGTGATTGTTTTCTCCCCTCAGATATAGTCTCCATAGTTCTCCCTTCGCCATATCACCCATGAACCATCCATCACCCATCACCATCACTTTATATATTTTGACCCTCTCCCCCATCCCTCTTTGCTGTATGTCTCAGATCTATGGTCAGCTTGCTAGTTTTGTCTTTTTCTTTTTTCTTTTTTTTTAAAGATTTATTTATTTATGCATACAAGAGTTGGGGTACAGGCCAGAGTCATGGGAGGTGAGAGAATTCACCAGACAGAGAGGGGAGCAGAACAGGCAGACTGAGTGAAACACACTGCTGAGGGCAGCAGCAGGCAAGGAAGGAGAGGTCTTCTATGCCATGTGGGTCCCCTCCATGGCCGGAGGCAGGGATGGAACTCATGCTGTAGGGGCTGCAGTTTCTTTCATAGTACGTTGCTTAACCCGCTGCGCCACCAGGGAGGCCCCTAGTTTTGTCTTTTTCTTAAACTTTTGTTTGGTTTCTCTATATCCTGCATATAAGTGAAACCATCCAACATTTATCTTTTTCCTTCTGACTTATTCTGGCTTGCATCAGTTTGTCCTTTTTGACTGCTGAGTGATATTCCATTGTGTAAATATACCACAACTTTTTGACACATTCATCTGTTTTGAGGCATTTGGGTTGTTTCAATATCTTGACTGTTATATATAATCATTAATAAACATAGGAATGTGGTTTCCTTTTGAATTAATGTCTTTGTGTTCTGTGGCTAAATTTCTAGGATTGGAATTGCTGGGTCATATGGTAGACCCACTTTTGATGTTCTGAAGAACTTCCACACAGCTTTCCATAGTGGTTAGACCAATTTGCATTCCCCCTATCAGTATAGGAGAGTTTCTTTTTCTCTACATCCTCACTAGCATTTGTTTTTTCCAGTTTTTTTTTTTATAAAGATTTATTTATTTATGCATACAAGCACTGGGGTACAGGCCAGAAGTGTGGGGGGTGAGAGGATTCACCACAGAGGGCAGGGAGCAGAACAGGCAGATCAACGGAAGTACACTGCTGAGGGGAGCAGTGGGCACAGCAGGAGAGGTATGCAGTGCCATGTAGGTCCCCTCCCTGGCCGGAGGCAGGGATCGAACTCGTGCTGCAGTGGCTGAGGCTTGCTTCATAGTGCGTTCCTTAACCCACTGCGCCACCAAGGAGGCCCGTTTCCAGTTTTTTTAATGTGGGCCATTCTCAACTGATGTGAGGTGATATCTCATTGTGGCTTCAATTTGCATTTCCCTAATAATTAGCGATGTTAACATTTTTTTTCATATGCTCCAGCAAGCAATTCTTGAAGTTTCATTTTGAAGTAGTTCTATCCACTTCAGTTTTCCCAGTCTGCCCACTTTCACTTTCTAAGAAGTATTTTGGTGAGTAAAATCTTCATATTTCACTATAGGAAAACTCAAAAGATTTTGTTACTAGTTGCTTTGTTATTTTGAGAGTTTTGGTTGGAGTATTAAGAAGTCAATTCTTTTGTATAAAAGAAGTATTAAGAAGTCAATTCTTTTGTATAAAATAATGCACTTGTAGGGATTGAGGGGGCGGAGGGTAGAATGGGATAAGTGTCATGGGCAAAGTGTCATGAAGAAGAGTGAATGAAAGTGCCCATTAAACCACAAATAGCAAAGTCAGTGTAGGGTAACTTCAGATACAGTCAAGTGTCAAAACTGAAACAATTTAGTAACAAGTTTGATGTCCTCTATTCAAGGGGAAGCATCTAAGGATTGAAATCAGTGCCTCACAAGCAGGAGCGCACTGCTTGGATTTTGGGAAAGAGGAAATTTCACTGAGGGTTGAAAAGGCAGTGTAGAAACATGACATGATCACCTAGTAGCTAAGAGATTTTCTTATAGAGGGACTTGACTTCTAGGGTAAAGTAAACTAGCTAAAGTGAGCCGAAGGAATGTGATTGGTATAGTTTCCTTGACAGTGAGGCATTTTCCATACTTATATGCTCACTAAGGCTTTGAATTGTGACTTGGGTTTGACACTGCGGTAGTGTCTAATTTGTTGGTCCCAACATACACATTAACTTATTTTTCAAGTTTAAATAAGTAGTGGAAAGATGGCAGCATGGTCTTATTTCTGTTGAGGCAAGTTGAGAAAACAGAATTATTTATGAACCTACAATATTCTAAAGGAGACTGGAAACATTAGAAACTTTTGGTATTTACTTATTTAATTTTAGTGATTGTAAAATTATAAGTTAATAGCAAATTAACTCTTCATGTTGATTTTATCTTATTTAATGATTAGTCTTGAATTTGTTTTTTACAGACCTTGAAAATATTTTGTTCATATAGTGGGCACTATTTTTTATGTAAATTGTCTAATATAATCCTCACATCAAATTTCTTCACATAGATATTTTAATAATGAGAAAATTCAAACACAGAGAGGTTAACAGTTTATCTAAAAAATCACACAAACAGGAAGTGCAAAGCAAGAATTCATATTTCATCAATCCCACACCTGCGTCAGAGATGGTAGTCACAGTCCTAAACGGCATAATGATTTAGGTAACATTAAATTGTGTCTAGAGTATCAAATGTATCAATGTGATTAATATAGTAGAAAGTTAGTGAAATATTATCTGTACTAAAGTAATACCTTTAAACTATTATTTAATTTTAAAATGTCTAATAATTAATGTTCCACTTATACATTATACTGATTAATTTGATAAAATATTTTCCCATGGGCCCTCCCTGGTGGCACAGTGGGTTAAGCAACGCACTATGAAGCAAACCACAGCCACTGCAGCAGGAGTTCAATCCCTGCCACTGGCTGGGGAGGGGACCCACATGGCGCAGCAGATCTCTCCTGCCTTGCTTGCTGCTCCCCTCAGCAGTGTATTTCGGTTGATCTGCCTGTGCTGTTCCCCACTCTGTCTGATGGATTCTCTCACCCGCCCCCCTCCACCCGCACCTCTGGCCTGCACCCCCTGCTTGTATGCATAAATAAATAAATCTTTAAAAAAAGTATTTTCCCATTACATGTTTTATCCCACAGAGCTCTGCCTCTTATTACTCATTGAATAGAGTTGAAACAGGAGACAGTATGGAGTTCAGAAACACTAATAACTTTGTTTACATTTTGCAAAGACTTGATCATTATGTCATCTGGGTTTGTTCCGGATTCCAAAGTTCTCTAGTATTTGTAGTCTGCTCTCAAGAGAATAATATCTGACATTCCCTTTTGGTATGACTATCTACTTAATAGCAGAGATTCAGAAATGCATGTTAATTATTAAATGTTTCCATTAAATTATTGAGTAAATATTTTTTTCCATGAGAATCATAGTATATATTATGTTGGCTACATAACATATCTAATTTAATTTTACAGTTTAAGTGAATTCTGATGACTACAGTTTCCTTCATCTCTGTTGCCTCTAACAATTGGTATGCAACCTTTCACAACATAGAGGCAGCCTTGTCATTCATTGGTGTTGTCAGGAAGCATAATCATTATGTGACATTTTGACACTGGGTTTATTTAGTGATGTTTGCATTTTGACATTGACAGAATATGTGAGGACATTTCATCAACAGCAGCTCCAGCCTCACAGAATGCAAAGAAGAATACGTGTTTTACTGATAGCTGGAATAAGGCTTTGACAGATTCCTTCTATCTGACTGCTTTCTTACCTCTTTTTTAAATGCTACATGCCTTTCATTACTTTACTAAAAAGAGTATCTGAAAAAAAACCCTCTCTATGTAAGTAAGTTAATTCATTATTTGATCATTTTATAATGTTTTTATTTTATTTGTTGACCTTTTATCTTGATGCAAAACAAATATAAAGGGTTGTAAGTGTTGAACAGCAGGTATCTTCTTTATATTATGTGCTAATGCATATAATACTCTTAGAGGAATGCCCTCAATTAAAAAAAAAAACAACTGTCAACCAGCTGTGTTTGGAGACAAACTTTGAAATTAATAGAGATGAGAGGAGGAAATAAGGATATGTTTAGAATAATTGTTAAATTTAATTTTTACTGCAAAATCAATATGTTTCTACAGTCACAATAGTACCTGCAGGTACTATTATAAAAGAAATTGGAATAATTTTTTTCTTTCAGATCAGTTTTGAACAACAGTTGCTACTTACTTAACGGAAAATTTGATTATTTAAGTGCCCATTTTGTAAGTTGGAGGAGGGAACCATACAAGAAGGAAGTGGAGAGTTTTAATGCATTCCCACTCCACCCCTAAACGAATTCTCAGGGCTCTTCTGTTATCTCACAGGAAATATGATCTGTGGACTACTGGGTAATCACTAATGTGGGTGAGTTTATGCTGTCACTTAACTGGGGGAACTTAAGACAGTTCTTTCCCAGAGTGAAAATCAAAATGAAAATTACCAAGAATTTTTCCTTAGTAAATACTGAAAGAATTCTAAAAATAAATGTAAAAACTATATCCTAGTTGTTAGTGTTTGTCGTCTTTATTTCTATAGTTCTTATATACTCTTTTCACCTCCAAATAATCATATACTATAAAGAAAAAGGTAAACTTTGTCCATCCCAGTTTGGACTTTCTTTTCTTTTTTAAGATTTATTTATTTATGCATATAAAAACTTGGGTACAGGCCAGAGGTGTGGGGGGTGAGAGGGTTCAGCAGAGTCAGAGTGGGGAACAGAACAGGCAGATTGACAAAATACACTGTTGAGGGGAGCAGCAGGCAAGGCAGACTTTGGTATGGCTATCTACTTAATAGCAGAGATTCAGAAATGATGTTAATTATTAAATGTTTCCTAGCAGACTGCTAGGTTGTGTGGGTCCCCTCCCTGGCTAGGTTGTGTGGGTCCCCTCCCTGGCTGGGATCAAACTTGCTGTAGTGGTTGCTGATGCTTCATAGTGTGGTGCTTAACCCCTTGCGCAACCAGGAGGCTCCAGTTTGGTTTTCTTTCCATGTGGCCACATAATTTCACCAGTGACATACTTTTCCACTGGTTTATGAGCACTCTGAGAATTTTGTTATGTTCTTTCTTCTTTCCTTTGTTTTTCCTTTCTTTCACCATCCTTCCACTCTTCCTTCCTCTTTTTGATTTTTATTTCAGAAAGTTATGATAGATGGTACTGAGAGATGAAAATGCCAGCCTTTATACATTCACATCCACAGAAAGCAGTAGAAGCATTATTAATGAAAAAACTTAAGCACTTATGGAATTTACAATTCCTGCTTCCTCCATTCATGTTCATTCTTTATGACTGTGGGCGGTAGGACTGGGTTAAACTGCAGCCACATCACAGTGTGTCCTACTTTCCCTAGGTGTCTTTCCCAAGAGGACAGACCCACCTGTCATTTTAAGTTTAGATTCACACATGTTGGGCTTTGGTGATTTGTGAGAGTACAGGGGATCAATTACTAATCTCAATAACTCTCTTTCATGCCAGAGGATGAAGGCTTTCAGCAGTGGGCAAGGAAGATTCGTGGTATTTCTGGATGTGACATTTCCCAGGGAAATTCTTCTATTAATAAGCATGCAGTTTTCACAGATGAGTATTTGTCAGTCCTAGCTGTGCTGTTAGAATCACCAAGGGAGCTTTTGAAAAATACTAATGCCTAAGAATCTGATACAATTTCCTGGGTGTGGTCCCAAGATATTCTAATATACAGGTAAGAACTATCAACAGGACAATTAGATCTCAGAAAATTCTGTTCATTTTTCTCCTTTTGCACTTGGGTGAGTTGCAGTGAAACATTGTTTGATTCTATTATCTATCCCCTTGTCATAGAGGGTTAGTCCTGTGTTAGTCTCTCTCCTTCATCACAGCCTTAATGCAGCCTCTGTATTGGAAGATGCTAAAAGAAATTAATAATATATATCTCTACCATCTAACAGACTATCATCAAAATAGTCCTGGACTATTTATTATTTCCTTCCTTCCTACCCCCACCCCACTAAAAAAAAAATTGATGTGATTATGCCAAGATGCGTTTATATTCAGTTGGCTATACATTGCTAGCTTTTACTGGATATTTGTAACAAAACTTCTGAAAAGACATTGATAAAGTTTGCTACTCTCCTCTGACTGGCAGCCTCGGAGGTGTACCAATTGATTTCCCTTCAAGAACTTGACCTTGTGTGGGAAGGAGTATGTTGAGCTGATGGCCTCCAGCTATAGCACCTTTTCCAATCTGATGTGGCAATCAGCTGAAGTCCTGTTCTGCCAGCAGCAGCCACCAGCCAAAGACAGCAGCCGGGCCATTAGGACCAAGTCCTTGTTATTTTCCAACTATTAGAAACTAAATGATTCCAATCTTTTCAGTATATACTAAAATAGAAAATTAAGATGAAAAATCTACTCTGCCACCTCCAAGGTACTACTGTTTGTTTTCCCTAATGTTTTAATACATGTTTCTAAGCTTCTATAAAATGAATGCAAATTACTTCTTATTTTAAATATGTGGAAATCTTATTTCTTAGAAGTATTGTTAAATACTGTCTTAAGATTGCTAGGATAAAGTCTTTTTATCAGAACTAATTTAGTGCTGATAAAATGTATGTGATTTCAGATTGATATGTTTGGAAAACCAATCAATGTGGAACCTCCCTGGTGGTGCAAGGGGGTTAAGCGGCAACATTATGAAAATGTCCACAGTCACTGCAGTACAAGTTCAATGCCCGATCACCCAGGTGACTCACACGGTATAGCAGACCTCTTCGGTCTCACCCGCTACTCCCCTCAGCAGTGTATTTCAGTAGATCTGCCTGTTCTGCTCCCTACTCTGTCTCTGGTGAATCGTCTCATCTCCTGCACCTCTGGCCTGTATCCCAGTTCTTGTATGCATAAATAAATCTTTTTTAAAAATGCTGAATGTGAACAAAGCAACACTCTCCCTTTAAGTGCTTAGCATATTGCATTATTATTATTGTTGTGGCATAATGTTGTCATCATTTCTGGTGTGTACAACCCTTGGGAAAGTGCTGGGTACATGATTTGTACACATTATGTGTCTATTGTATTGAATGAAGCAATGTGCTTGCACATATTTTGACATCTGGGGCTTCACTGATGAGAGTTTCTCTACTGAGAAGTAGAGAAATTCTCTGAAGTGTAACTCAGCTGACATGAACAAGGAGAGGAAATTGTTATTTTTCCTTGATGTCCTGCCAATAAACCTTTGGGTCTGATAAAAAAAAAAATTAGAAGATTTTGGGTTTTGAAAGACTTAAAAATCCCTTATTTTTTCAGAAACCAGACTACTCCCATGGACAGCCTTGGAGCAAAAAAAGGGTTCAAGACAGGAAAACCTTGCTAAATAAATGGCCTCCAAGTAAACAATGGTCTTTTGCCTTTCTCAGAATCCTTAGGCAGAGGCCAGGTTTTAGAGCCAAGATTAAGGTCTGGATGAGTCATCTTCCATGTATGGCAATGCCTCAGTTCTCAAGTCTGTGCAATCAAATCTCAAACTGATTTCTCTTTTTGCATTTTTTTCTCCTTTTTTTGGCAAGAGAGAAAATAACTTCAGTATTCTTTTTTTAGGAGGGCTACAGGGAAAAAAAAAAAAAGGAACGCCATCCTATTGCCCAAAATTGCATATAGAACTTCAAAGAGTGACCTTTTCCCAGATACAGCAGAACTTATGTTGGAAAATGGAATGTGTCTTTTGAAACATAAGTGTGTTAGATCCCAGGCCTGTCCATCTCTTCATTGTCCTTTTAGAGAATGACAGGCTTAGAAGGAAAGGAATATTAAATATAATACCATTTTCATCTCAGAGTAATTAATATTTCTTGCCATACAGACTATCACATAGTGGGCATCACAGTGGCAGTAAATGAACCATGAGAAGGTGGACTTCAGGTATATGGAGATGTTCAAAGCCTTTCTTTTTTCACAGTTGGCATATTAAGTCATTTTTAGAATTTGGACTTCTCAGGGGCAGAGTTTTTTTTTTTTTTTTTTTACATTAAATATACTCTTTTCCCCACACAGCTCAGTTACATAACAGAGTGAATGCATGTGCAAAGTCATGTCTTTTTAGTATAAAATGCAGAATCATAACTTTCATTTTTGCAGTTAAGGTTATGCATGATATTACTAATTTTGGACACAGCAAATAATACACTGCCAGAAGTACTTTCTGGGCAGAATAAATATGCAGCTTGTTCTTAACTTAGTTTGTTGTTAAATAGAGCTTTAAACAACCCTTCCCCTCCTCTCTCCACACATACCACACATACACCATCAGAACTGTATGGTAGTTTATTTATAATCTCTACTACCCTATCTTTAAATGTTAGACTTCAAGTGATTTTATACTCTAGTTACATTTTTTGGATTTTTCTGACTTTATATGACCTTGGCTGATTTGTGTGCCTCTGCTTCCTTTAACCCATTCTGTTTACAATGTTTCACTTTAGTCCATCAGCCAGCACCTGATTAGGGGCCTCCTGTCATCCATTCCACACACACCCCTCCTGGCCTGGGCACAGTGGCCTGGCTGCCCTCTGGAATGTCACCATGGGAGCAGTTATCCTGATGGGAGGAAGAGTTTGGTTCATCTTTAAACATTTTCCAGGAGTGGGACCCAGTGACACAAATAGGTCAAAGGTTCAGTCAATTTGAAGTGTGATGTGATGGCATCCTGAAAAATATTTCACTTATCAGGTAGTTCTGTTTCTCTGAAAGAAAAGATCTTGAAAATGTGCAGGGTGTTTTTATTCCTTGCTTCACCATCTTTTTAGCTAGTAAAAACACTAACTGTAATGTTCCAAAAAGATTGCCCAGCACATTAAAGTGGCCACAATAAATGTTAGCACTCTCTAAAAATGAATTAGTTATTTACCGTGTGTAAGGCAAGATGGGATAGCTGGAATACGACATGGTATTACAATATCAAGACATGAATGCGCAGGGTATTTGCCCCTTTAAAGGTGGGATCTTGGTGAATTCTAAGCTGAGTTACAAGCTAGAAAGTAAAAAAAAAAAAAAAAAAGCCATATTGCAAATCAAGGGAAATGAGAATTGAGAGAATGGGTAGATTATTATTAGTGGGAAGATGGGAAGATAAGGTAAAGCTTCAGGAAATAATTGGCACTTGAAATATAAAGTGGAGACATTCTTCATTGTCCTTGTGTTCAGTGATGGTGGTTTGGACATTTAAGTGACATGAAGAAGTTGAACCAATGCCATCAAATAGGATTTGTTTGGGTAATTGCTAACAGTTAAAGTTGACAAAACTGGCTGAGTCAACTTTAATGGCTTCCCACATTAAAAGGAAGTAGGAGATAATTGTGAAAAGATAAGTTAGGCTATTTTTTGAAGGAGCTTCTATCTTAACCTGAGCGAAGGCATAGTATAGTGGAAGGAGATGGTGTCAATACTTCAGGATTCTAGACTTTTTTCTCAGCACTTGGTAAGGGATGACAGAGCACCCAGAAGCTGGAGATAAATTATTCTTTGTTCAAATCTAAAGTTTCCACTTATCCGTTGTTGACATTAAACAAGATATTTTCTCTTTCTAGCCCCAATGATTTATAAGACAAGATTAGAATAGACCATGTCTCTTAAATAATAGAATCATTTGTTTATAAATTTTGTTATTGGAAGATGGGGACTTTAATTGAAACATCTTTTCATAATTCGGAAAATTTAAAAGCTTTTAATGAAATAAATTTAAAAGCTTTTACATGATCAAATGAAATAATCAGTCAACTCTTTGGTTTCCATTCTATTGCTAAACTTACACAACTCTAAGGAAACTAATCTAGTAAGGTTATCTCAGACAGTTTGAAAGAGTAAGAGGGTAAAGACAAGAAAATCATTTGGATTTGGGCCTAAAATGAAATGTGGATTTGAAGGTTAGGAACCTCTCTTAAGCAGAGAAGGAAAATTATGTGAAAGTTACTACAGAGGTACACCAAAAGGATTTGGCAGCTGTTTGGAGAGCAATACTCCAGCTAACAAGCACAGAAAGCATTACTTTTTTCTACTCACTGTTCTTTTGTATTAAAACAATAGAGATGGCTTTAAATTATGTATTACAGTGTCAATGTATGTGGAGTTTCCTTGTGATGTAGCTTGGTACTGTTAATGATCCAACAAATATTTCTTGTGAAACTAGTATGCGATAGGAATGTTCTAAAAAATAAGGACATGGCCATGAATAAGGCAGATAGGGTCCATGTTCTTATAGAGCTTATAATCCCAGATTTTGGTGGGGGGGGGAAAGTCAACTAGCAAAATGAAGAAATTAGTAGTTCCAAATCCAATTGAAAAAAGGGTTCTGAAGAGAATGAATGTGGTAGGGCATACCTGGGAGGCTAGCAGAGGCCCCCCTGAGGGAAACTGAATGATTAAAGGAGCCAGCAACATAGAGTGGCTGAAAAGAACTTTCTAGGTACAGGGAACTGGTTTCAGTAGGGCCTGAGGGTAGGAATTATGCTTCACATGGTTTTTAGGAATTGAAAGAAACCAGACTAGCAAGGGCAGTGTGAGTCAGGGGGGAAGTTAGAGGTGAAAGAAGAATATAAGTTCACAGCATGGGGTTAACTGCTAAAACTCATTCATAATCTCTTCTTGGCCTTGTGATTTTACTGCTCAGTGTATAACATCCCTCACAGTAAACAAAATGCAGTTAATAAAACTACATAAAACTACATTCTTTTTTTTTTTTTTTCCATAGCAACTTGGGGAAAATGTTGAAACTGCCTACTTTCCAGAAGAGAAATTGAGTCTCAAAGATGTTCTGCTATTTGTTCAAGATCTCAATTTGCAAATGGCAGTAACTGGTAGGGCCAAGACTCAAGTCAAGTTTTATGATCTCAGGCCCAGAGCAGTTTCCACTTCCCATAGTGTTACTTTCCCTTCTTATGTAATCCTAGGGAATACCAGTTTCTGAACTCCTTATCAGACACCCTGCAGGAGAAGTGTCTATCACAACAGATATTTTAACCATCTGACAGTGAAAGAGTCCTCTACTTATGACTGACAAGGTACAAGTTTTACTGCACTAAGGTTTAGGTGTAGAGAGGTAGAAGTGAGTACCTTTTGGCTGAAAACTGGTGCAATGATTAAATACACATTTTTCTTTGCATGTGAGTCTTAGAATAGCCCTTTACATCTACAACCCCATGATTTGATGATTTTACAACAGAATCAATTTTATGTATCTGGACCGATTGGAATGTGCATAAGATACCATGACATTTTAGAGCAAATATGATATGTGGTATATAAGATAGTATTTACAAATAGGCAGTATATTAGCTGTTTCTGCACTTTGTCCCCCCCATTAACTGCCATGTCTGTGCCATTAAAATCCAGGCTTGTTCCCTTTATTACAGTCATGCATTTAACTCTGGGCATTCTGAGGCTTTGTAATAACAGCCATTTTCAGGGAGGATTTGGAGATTTCCCATTAGTGTTTTCCCTCTTTTCTGTTCCCATCCTAAAAACCCCTCTGTTTCTAGCAACTCTGAGTTCTAAACATGCTTATCTCAGCTTCAGTTGAGAGCTCTGTTTATGATTCATTCTCAAACCCAGACATTCGTTTAAATGAGAGTCCTAGTTAGAGAGACATATTATACTTCTCTCCTTTCAGAGAGCAGCATTTGCTGATTGCTGGGGGTTTCTGACTGATGCAGGAGAGCGAGGAAGGAGAGTTGGCTGGCTTAGGAATTAGATTTAGAGTTGCTTCTCATTGGAGGGGCTCGCTTTTTCTGAGCTGCGAGACACTGCAGGCTCAACTGAGGCGCGGAGGTGCAATTCAGGCTGGTGGAGCAGCGGGGGAAGGCAGGGACAGGCGGGGCTAGTGCGGCTCTGCAGCTGATTACTCGCACCAGCACATATTCCACACTCCTGCCGCCTCTGCTGGCGCCTCGCTTTTTCCACCCGGGGCCAGCAAGCCGCGGACAGGGACTGGGGGACCGAGGGAGGACAAGGTAAAATCAGGTGCCCAGAAGCAGAGATAAAGCGAGAGCGGCGTAAGTATTTGACTGGAAAGTCTGACCCGCAGCCCGAGGATCGAACCCTTTACAGCAGCACCGCAGTTGTCTGCTAAGAGAGCACCGCGCCAAAAACAGCCAAGTCCCGCTTCCAAGTCAGCCAGCGCCCGGCGCTCCAGGATCCTCTTGGTGGGGCAGCGTGGTGCCCTGTGGAAGGTGCGGAGCTTGGGGGACCTGGACTGGCGCCCATCGTGGTACATCAGGAAAAGTGGGGGCGAGGTAAACAGCGGCGAGCGCAGAGTCCGAGGCCAAACTGCCACTGCTTCCCGCTGTGCCTCCTCCAGCCCTCTGCTGCTGGGTGAGTGCCCGGGTGTCGCGCACCGCCGCGTCTCAGTTGCGCGCGGGGGCGACCGGGGACCCTTGAGGGTCCACCCCAAGACCCCGGTGATACCCGCGGAAACTCGGCGGCCCGCGGACACCAGGCGCACACGTCTCTGGAGTCCGAAGCGGGGAACTCTGAACCCGGAGGGCGTGGGTAGGGGGTGTTGCACCAGTGCCGGGCAGACATGCCTTTGGGCGGGATTTTGGCCAAAAGATAGGAGGCGGGAACGCTGGGGGGAGCTGGGAACTGTCCGGGCGGGTGGGTGGGGGGAGGGGGGAGGGGGGTAGGGTTTGGTCCAAGCAGGTAGCGCAGCTTCGGCAGCCTGGCGTGTTGGCAGGTGGGGTGGGACTCGCTTATCAACTCATTAATTTTGAAACAGTCAGTTTGGTAGGGCTTCAGGGTAGTTAGAAGGGTTGTGGGAAGGGAAAGAAAAGGGTGCCCGGGGATGCCGGTAATGGGTGAAATCAAGAGAGACCTCGAAAAGCTTGGAGGCAAAATTGGGTTTGGGTTCCAGGTTCTTGCATCCCTCAGGCCTTGAGTGCAGGAGGACACTTTTTTTTTTTTTGAAGACTCTGCTAGGGAAGAAAGCCTCCGTCCCAGGGGAGGATAGGCGTCTGCTGCGGCCAAAGACCGCAGATACCTGCTGGGTGCGCCCCCACCCCAGGCGCGCTAGCTTTTGTCCCCCCTTACTCCCCCGCCCCCACCTTCTTATTGGTGCTGGTTTGCAGCGCTCGGCTCCTGCGCCTTCGCTTCGTGTTTGAATCTGGCTCGCCCCTCCGTATTATGTCTGCACTCCGAAGGAAATTTGGGGACGATTACCAGGTAGTGACCACCTCGTCCAGTGGCTCGGGCTTGCAGCCCCAGGGGCCCGGCCAGGGCCCGCAGCAGCAGCTTGTACCCAAGAAGAAGCGGCAGCGGTTCGTGGACAAGAACGGCCGGTGCAATGTACAACACGGCAACCTGGGCAGCGAAACCAGCCGCTATCTCTCGGACCTCTTCACCACCCTGGTCGACCTCAAGTGGCGCTGGAACCTCTTCATTTTCATTCTTACCTACACGGTGGCCTGGCTCTTCATGGCGTCCATGTGGTGGGTGATCGCCTACACTCGGGGCGACCTGAACAAAGCCCACGTCGGCAACTACACGCCCTGCGTGGCCAATGTCTATAACTTCCCCTCCGCCTTCCTCTTCTTTATCGAGACTGAAGCTACGATCGGCTATGGCTACCGCTACATCACAGACAAGTGCCCCGAGGGCATCATCCTCTTCCTCTTTCAGTCCATCCTGGGCTCCATCGTGGACGCCTTCCTCATTGGCTGCATGTTCATCAAGATGTCCCAGCCAAAGAAGCGCGCGGAAACCCTTATGTTTAGCGAGCACGCGGTGATCTCCATGAGGGACGGAAAACTCACGCTCATGTTCAGGGTGGGCAACCTGCGCAACAGCCACATGGTCTCCGCGCAGATCCGCTGTAAGCTGCTAAAAGTAAGTGCTACCCGCCCCTTCCCCACCTGGCCACCGCCTACCCGCAAACCCGGAATTAACTCACCTGAGAGCCATTCCCAGCCCCCTAGCCTTACCTTTTGCCACAGGTAAACTTCCTTAATTTTAGAGTGGGGTGAGAGGGAGATTAGGCAAAGAGCGCAACCGACTGTTCTGCTCTTCAACTGCTTCTTCTCGCGCTCTTATTTGTATTCTTTATTCGATGGGCTTGTATCACTTTCTGGATTCGTAACACTTGCTGAGAGGTGTTGGCTTCTAGTGACTTAAGGTAAAAGAATGCCCTACTTCCTTCTACTCTTGAGACTTTGCTCTTAAGAACGCTTTTGATTTGTTGTCAATAGATACAGCTTCACTAACCAGGAGGGACTGAAACCAAACAGCTTTTATTTGAAGAGTGAGGTACTGGGCTTGCCTCAACTTTCACTTAGGGATTTTCTTTTTCTGCCTAGTAACATCAGCAGGTGGATTCTTCCTCTAGACTCAGTAACATCAGCTCTGACTGTGTCTGTGGTCTTTTTAACAAGCACACAGAGCTGGGAAGCAGTTAATAAAGTGGAAGAAACAACACTTGGTTCTTTTAAATTTTTATTTTTACTAAATATTTTCCTAGACAAGTATTCTGAGTACTTTTCCTGTAGAGCCTCTTGTTAATTTTATTCTCAATTGCCTGTTTCTATGAAGGCTTTGTCAATTACAGATTTCACTTGAAGCTTTTCAGCATCCATTAAAGAAGATTGTTTCCTACCATTAGTAGTGTAATTGCTAAAACAAATGGTGTACATGGAATAGTTATTAGAGCAAGGTTCATATAGCCCTTTGAGGGCACCACTAGAGACAAGAAGAGAAGCCCACCACAAGCAGTTGGAATCTGGGAATGAGGAATTAAAGCCCAGTTCTCTGGGTGTGTTTAATTTACAGTTCTTCTTTTTGAGAGATTTGCCAGAGGTAGTGTTCAAATATTCATATGCTGAGAAAAGATAAAGCCTTAAATATTTTTCTGAAGTTGCATAGGGAGCCAGTCAGATTTAGAACTCAGCATTAACAAAATGGAAACCTGATAAATACTTAAGTTGGGGTTGTGCCTTTGAATTTCATTTTCCACACATTTTATACAATCTTAACTAATGTTTTAGTTAAAAGTAATCCAGTGTGCTTTAAAATAGTTTGGCTTTTGTATCATTTTCATTATTCATTTATGAGACTTTATCCTAATTACTCATCACCATGTTGCTCAGTAAAGTATTAGGTTTGATCAATTCAGCTGTCCTGTCACCCACAACATATGTATATTTATTATGTTACACACAGTAAGTAAACTGAATTTCATGTAACATAGTGGTAAATTTTCAGTCTGGTTTTGATGAATGTTCATTAAGATAACTGCATATATAATTTGATTAGATCTTATCTTTATAATTAACGTCAGTGAACTACAAACAGGTCTTTGTTTATCTTAGCATATTGTGCTATGGGGTACTGTTGAACTAATCGAGTTATTGGATCAGGCTGAATACTTGTCTTGGAGACATGTTTATTGCAGTGTTATTTGTTACATATGCCTGTTTAGATGAATAGACCAAAATATAATCTCTCTTTAGGGTAGGCCTTCCAGGAAGATATGAGCATTTTGCTGATATACTGCCAGAGTCTCTGACAAGTAACCAATGTTTATGTGTCACTTTAAGATTTTTATTGATGAGTAGTTTGCCATTTTGATTGGTCGGTTGGAAATTCATAATTAGACTTTAACAGTACTTTATTGTTGGCCTCTACTCTTTTAAACGAATTAAGTGATTGATTAAAATATCTTTTCAAGACCATAAATTTTAGATATTTTTTACCTTATCAAATTTTATTTTTATAAAACCAGAATTAACTTAAACTATACCCTTGTTTTATAAATAAAACGTACTCTTGTTTTGTTTTGCTTTACAAAGGTACGGTGAATCTGTAACACCCAGCCCCTAAAATGGTTCAGCACACTGATAATGACTTTCATGTTCATGGGCATGCAGCACATATATCCCCAGAAGTGTCCTGATTAAAACAAACAGTTTATAGTATCGAAAACTTGGAGCAAGGTGCTATATTAACACAAGGTGATAAAGATAACATCTAATTAAATTTAAATATATTCTTGTAAAATTTTTTACTTTCTTTTGGCTAGGAAGATGTCAGTGCTAGAAGTAAATATGACTGACATGTGGTGTCAGTTTGTATTGAAATAAAATTATTGTGAGATTATCTCCTGCTGTTTGTGAAGCAAGAAGGTGGATCAGTGAAAACCCTCAACTACCCAGTTAATGTAGTTTGTTTGAAGTTGATTTTTCCTGTAGCCATGGTAATTAAAATGCATTTTTGTAGTTTTCATCATTTCCTTAGACTTCATTAGAAGAGTCATGTTTTATTATTAAGCAACTAATAACATTCAGCAATATTACAGGTCAGATTTGCCTTTCATAAGTTACTCTCATTTTCTCTTAAGGAGTGAGATGAAGTGACCTAAACCAGTCAACTATTTTTTTTAAGAGAATCAATGCCAAAATCTAAGGTAATAATACTTTGTTATCAATCTTATACATTCTTCTTAGTAAATATATTACACAGATTCAGTTTCTTATTTTAACCTTCATTTGACATTAAAAAGTATAATTTATATATCTTTAATATAAAGACATAGCATTTTAAAGCAAAAAGTTTGATATTATTGATAATTTGTTTCTCCTGTTAGCTAATTTAATTTATTGCTATTGCTCTGATTTTCTAAATAAAAGCTCATTTTTCAGTTCTAAAAGAGTTCAATTTAATGATTATAAAGCACTTTTTAACTTTGAGAAGACAAGTAAGAACATGGGTATAGTTTTCTAATCTTTGCTATGATGAAATTTTCCATGCATATTTCTTTTGAATTCTCTGTTGTGATGGAATCTTTTTTTTTAATTTGCTTCCTTTTTTGATTTCTATTTACTTATATAAAAGCCACTTTTATTTCAGCTCTATTCCTGTCTTCCGAGTGTGTAAATACTGACATTTATTTTGGTATTCTATTAATATTTTTAAACTCTATGCCTGAGTTATTAGGTCCTTTTTCTACCAATAAAAAGAAAGCAGATTAAATAAAACTAAAGGCTATAATTTGAAAATATTCTTCATTTTTTTCACAGATTGATGTATAAAATTCTTTTAACTATTCTATTTTCCTTTTCTTATCCTTACATTATTTTATTTGAATTGTCAATTATTTTAGTATCTTTTTAACCTAGAAAATAGGGACTACTGAATAGTATGGTTAATATATTATCCAATTAAAAGTTTTAGTGAAAAATGTCAGAATTAGAGAGTTGAGACTATTGGCTGAAATGTTGGACTCCAATATTTAGCATTGGGTTTAAAGAATTTAGAAATTTCCCTGACTTCTATCAAGTCTAAATCAAATAGTTAATTGCCCTAGAATTATATCTTTTTAGAAGACTTAAATAATCTTCCTTGATACAGCATTTAAGACCTTATTGAGAAACCTGATTGACAGAAAAATAGATAAGACAACCAGTCAAATCTAATTTACATAAAGTAAACATGAGATCAGCTCTTCTATTGTTGGATCTAAATTTTGAAATTGAGATAAAGTTTTTACATAGAAGTATAATTTTGTTTATTTTATTTTTATTCACTAAAAATATTCATCATCTTTCCTAGGAAGTCATCTGTATAATTGATAATTTTCATTTATTGAAAGGTATTGCATTACTCTTCTAATGTGACACATACGTTATTTTTGTACTCACTTTTTAAATATCCATTTATATGGAGAACTAAAATAGGATCCTCTGTGGTTTCCTCATACAAATTGATCAAGTGGCACTGCAATAAAAACAAAATTGTCTGCAAGACCATTAAGCTCTGTATTTTCTTCATCTGTTCTAACTCCTTACTTTTTTTCTCATATATTTATTTACATTCATAACATATCTTGCACTTAAATGTGATTATGTTTTTGACTCTACATGAATTTATTTTGTGTTACAGACTCTTTACCAATTGATCTTGGATATTTTTCATATTAGTTTTAAACTTGAGACAATTATCTCCTTTAAAAAAAAAAACACAAATGAATATAAATGAAGACACTGTTCTTCTGAACATCACAGAAGCTATTAGTAGAAATATTCAAGAAATCTAAGACTCAGTACCCCAGAAATCTTGGGACTAGGTCCTTTATTGGTCAGGGACTTTCATAGGTGGGTCTGTTGTATCTTTTAAAAACCAGAGTGCCTCTTTAGTTTAACTTTGCTTTCTCTGACATAGGTATAATAGTTATAGAACTTAAGTTCTTCCTGAAAACTGCAATTATGATTCTTTTTAAAAAATAATAGTAGTATTTTTTGTTTCATTTTTTATTTTTAATATGGTTCTTGAAAAGTACAAAGTGCCTTGTGCTCAGTGTGAACAGAAATAAGGGACATAAAGACCCATAAATAAACAGCAGTAGGTAAGAACAAGTGATAAAGAGAAGCAAAAAAAAGTGAGTAGGAGGGGAATGTGCAGGGAGGGTTACAAATCCTGTCCACTGTTATTATAAATCCCATAAAAAGCCCTCAAGGAATTATAAAGTTGTTCTTTCATTTGAATGGTATAAAAAAATTATATAATTTGTTACAAGAGAAATTACATTTCATTCTATAAGGTACTTTCTAAATGAACATATTATTATGGGATAATCAGTTTAGCATTACACATGTTTCAGACTTAATTTTGGTCATATTTTTTCCACCCAGGATTCATGGAAGCTCAACATTAAAGACTCAAAAGGCTATAATTGTAGACCAAATTGTGCCCAAAAGAATTTTAATTATAGACAGTCCAAATTAGGTCTGTATGCTTCTCTACTTGACTTTGATTTTGGTCTGAGTGGCCAAGCCATTGCCATCATGGCTATTGAGTTAAACGACATTTTTGTTTCTTATCCTGATACCTGCTTTTGGCTCGCTTTCTAACTTCCAGGTAGTATTTTGAACTCATTACACAGGATTTTCTTTCTGACTTCAACATATATTTAACACACACACACACACACACACACACACTCAAACACACACATGATAGATTTAAAGAAAGAGAAGTAAATTACAGATAAAGTGTTAGGCAAGAACAGTTGTCCTGCTCACATTAGCCCCCTCCCCTCCTGGTGCTATCCTGAGCCCTGACTACAATTTTCTAGTAGAGGCTTGTGGAGATGGTGAGGCTCAAATTGTTAGGGGGAAAGACCCTCCTAAATAAATTATACAAATAAGTTATAAACTTCAACCCCCATTCTAAACCTACAAAATCCAAAAACTACAAATCCCATAAGGTCATTATTGCAAAGCGAATCACTAAAACGTGAGGGTGGAGTTGAGCAGCCAGGCTGAATATAAAAGCAAACACGTAAACCTTAAAAAGGCACTTTTTCCTTAAAAGTCAGCTCTCAGTGCACCATTAAATTCCAACTCCAAAAAACTAATAAAATATTTACAAATCTATATCCCTCTCTTCCCCTTGTATTATTCACTATGCTATTTCTCCTTCCCTTATAAATAAAACCCTTTATTATATGTACCTACAATTAAGGCATTATAAATGCCATTCAAATGCACAAGTAAGGACCCAGTCAAGCAAACCCATTTTATATTAAAGTTACCCTATAACAAAATCAACACTTAAAATATGAGAGAGGTACATCTCATGAGTCAAAAATTCTCTAGCCTCACCCAAGCCAGGAAGCAGGACATCATTATAATTAGAGTTAGAGGTTAGAGAAATGGGGAAAAGGCATCAAAGAATTGATTGTATTGGTAAAGTATGTCCTGCTGAATGGATATAGACAACTGGTCACAAATCCTTTAGGAGAATAACCAGATGTGGATCTGCTTATCCAAGGGCAGTGCAAAATACAGGTGCATACCAGTGTATATGAGTTTTGAATCCTTTTCCACCTGTAGACAGAATTGTGATTGATTAGCTTGTAGGAGTTTTGGACTCTAAAGGAGTTCAGAGTCATTTGACAGTAGTTGTTTCTTTACAATAAATACATGTGAGTCTAAAATGAGGCACAAACCCCACATTATATACACATATCCCTTTGTATGTAATTAATGTGTATAATAGTAGTACCTTCAAATAGCAATATTTTTAATAGGAAGAGTACCTTAGAAATTATTGCCAAAACTTAAATTGTACAAAATTACTTAAAAATCCATTATGTTCTAGTTATAATTTTCTGAACAATTAATTTAAAGAACTTTAAATCTTAGATTTCCTTATTTTTTTTCTTATTTCCATAATTTGCTATAATACACTCAATCATAGACTTTAAAGTGGCAGAAATACAGTATTTATTTCCCCAGATTCCATATAATTGAAAATAATGATTGTATGAAAGTCATTTTCAGTTCATAGTTCCATAAAATTATAAATTTCTGTAAAGTTATACATTTTTTTAAAGATTTATTTATTTATCATACAAGAGCTGGGAAACAGGCCAGAGTCGCAGGAGACTAGAGGATTCACCAGAGACAGAGTGGGGAGCAGAACAGCAGATCGACTGAAATACACTGCTGAGGGGAGCAGCGGGCAAAGCAGAAGAGGTCTGCTGCGCCACATGGGTCCCATCCCTGGCTGGGGATGGTACTCGGCTGCTCTGCAGCACATGCTTCACAGAGCAGCACTCAACCCACTGTGCCACCAGGGAACCCTAAAGTTACACATTTTAAAGAATTGCCCATTTTCAATGAACTGTTTTGCCTTTTACTTTCATATTTTCAAATTCATTGAGTAGTTTTTATGATTCTAAATGATTATTTCATCAAATAGAAGTCAGCCTTGGTTATTAACTTTTTAGTAATTTAAATAATTAACTGTAACAAACTTAAAATTAGAAGTTGTTTTGATCTAGGAAATGGCTACAGTTTTTTGCTCTCTTTGGAATTAGGACTAGAATTGAAGGAGATAATGTGAAGCATCAGCAAACTGCTATGTTAATGACATACTTCTTATAATTATTAAGATGACATCATAAAAAGGCTAAATCAAATTTTATCTTATAATTTTTCTGCCTATTACAGTTTCTGGATAAAATATGGTAATTGAAAACTAAGTAAAGAGAATTAGAAACTGATGGAATATTAGTGCTGTTGATCTATTACATACTCAAGGTTTAACATCATAGTTTAATCTTATAAAGGTGCACGCTTTTCCTGCCTTTCCTTTTCATGTATACATGTATGTCACAGTTCTTTGAACAAAAGTTCTCTCATTCAACTTGTATGAGAAAACTTAAAATAACATAAGCTTTTTCTCCCCTTTGTTGCAGAATATCTCTGACATTTCTCCAAAATTGAAAAGTCTAGATTAGAATTCCTTATAAACTTATGGTAGCATGTGTATGATTATGAAATTGTACTTGGTAGGCATATTTAGGTTTCTGCAACATGGGAAGTATTTGGCTGAGCACAGATAAGACAACTGTGCTCAGAGGAGTTGCTCAAACAATTAGATTGCTCCAAGCACCTGTCACACTGAAACCACACCCTTTACTCCTCCAAACAGAAAAGATTTCTATTGAATTCACAGTAGTTAATGGGCTTCCCAGCTGATTAGAGAAGCAAACAAAAATCAGGGAGGTAACCATATTGACTGACACTTTTGTTGACATAACAAAAGAAGACTCAAAAAAAAAAAAAAAAAAAACAAATTGTGGGAATCAGTAAGGTCTCAGACTCTTTTAAAGAAAAGTTAAGTCACATTGTCTCCCTGGAAGATATTTTTCAATGAATACATAGAGAATTTTACTTACTTGAAAAATGTATAAGCATGAAATACATCTTTCAAAGAAATGATGTATTATGACTTTCCCCACAGTATCCTGGAGTAGAGAGAGTGGTAAACCTTGCTTCTGCCAAACCTTGCATAAAATAAAAGCATTTGGGGGAGAAGAACAGTTATAATTTTGAGTATGTAGAACAAATTTCTATAATCAGAATGCATATGGAGATTATATCTAAATTACTTACATGTAAGTTAACTGCTTTACTAAAAATTTCATGTTGCTTATTCTGGCCTGGCATTTTCCTGATCATCTGCCTGTTTCTAGGTCACTTCTTTTCATGGCTTTTTGAATGATTGAAAGTATACAAACTTTATAGCTTATTATAAAACCTTTTAGAATGAGGCAGAGCTATAAAAAACATCTAAATAGGAGGATGAATTTTAATTAGAAATATATATATAGTAATCAGATATATATTCTTTTGAGAAATTATTTTTAAATAAATAAAAAAATTACATCTGAAGAATATCGTTGTATTTTCATTTACTATAGAAAAAAACAGAGCTTAGGATCATTAGTAAAAACATCCCAAATTCTGTTCATTACTTATTAACATCAGAATTAACACCTTGTGTTTTTATAGCACCTGTTTCTTAATAGGTGAGAGAACAATGACATTGGGTTTTTATTTTTATTATTTTTTCCTTTGGCTTTTGTTATATTAATCAATACTAGTTATACAACTGTGCAGTTGGGAAGATGCTGATCTCATACATATTTTACTAATTTGAGAAAATATTTAGAAATACAGGTGGCTTGAAAAAGCTCCAAAGAGTACTTTTTTCCTAATGGGTTAGATTTTTCTTACAACATTGGATGTTAGATCTACTGTTTTTATTTTTGTACCATCAGACTTTTCCATGGATTTTTCTTTCTTGTCAGTAATCATTTTCTTCTGTTTTAATCAACTACTCACAAGGTAATGAAGAAAAATATACATTCAATAATTTCATTTGATTTTTGTCTACGTAAACAAAATTCCTGGGTATCACTAATTACAAAGTAATCCCTCTAGCTGACTAATTTTGCTTTTGGGATTCGGCAGTAACCACGACCATGACCAACTATCCTCAACTTGAAATTTGGTTGTTTTGCATTGGAGGACATGTTACTAGACTGTGCTTCTCAGTGTTTTCCCATAAAAAACAGATGTATTTCTTAGAACACTGAGAATGAGGTAGTTTGTCTTCTAACTACTATTATAATGGACAGACCAGTGTTACAGTTGCTGTTTTGTTTATTAAATTAGCTTTGCAAAGGACCTATTAAAATATATTGGATTTTCCCATGCCACATTTGACCAGCCACAGGCTCCCCTTTCAAAATTTTCTTTGTGAGACTGTTTAACCTAACCCTTATTTGACCAGCATAACACATAAATTAAATATTTGCTTTTACCTGATGGCTATAAGTAATAGTTATAGAAAAAAAATGAAAATGAATAGAAAAGAAAGATAAATTTACTTTCATGAGTTGAAAGATTTTAGTAGTCATGATTTTCTTTTAGAGTCTTAACATATAAGCAGACTATTGAATTAAGATTCATAGTGATTTATATTAACACTCAATTGCATTATTTTGCAAATTTTAGTAAATTATGTTTAGTCAATATAGACTTTTAAACTGCTGCTGAAAAAAGTTCAACTAGCACATTCACTATGTTTTAAAATTCATAAAATAGAGAATTAAACACATTTAATGTAGTTTATTATTAGGATTTTGGAAGACATTAGTTAAAAATGTGACTTATTTTTAGTGTAGGAACTGTTGTATACCTAGCATAATTGAATATAACATCTTCTCTCTTCTAATTCATATCTGTCATTTTTCAAAGTATTATTACTTTTTCATACTTTTGGAAAATAAGTTATTATGTTTGTCTTTGTAATAATGCAATACATCACTTCTTAAGATCTAATAAAACTTTTACAGCTTTAACAAACTCATAGAATTGCCTACTTATTTGCTTTGTGAGAAAAAAATCTGGCATGCAGTGAGCTCTCATGCAGTGATGTATGTCAAGCAGTAGCACATGAACACTCCGTTCCACAGTTTGTACTAACAGCCATTGTTGGACCAGGCATTTCTCCAAATCTCATGAGCTAGAGAATGGTAATTATAGTAAGTTGTATATTATAAATAATGCATGTATGTTCCACATGAGCTATGTGGGATTTCGGCCCATTTGCTAGAACATAGCTGCATAATGCTTTGTTTGGATTTTGTTGCAAATGATTGATCGCGCAGAATGTAGGCAATGATGCAAATTACCATTGGACTGCCTTGAAAATTTCTGTACAAGTGGTGATTTCTTCTCTTTTTCTGTGTGCTTGTCTAGTCTCGGCAGACACCTGAGGGTGAGTTCCTTCCTCTTGACCAACTTGAACTGGATGTAGGTTTTAGCACAGGGGCAGATCAACTTTTTCTTGTTTCCCCTCTCACGATTTGCCACGTGATCGATGCCAAAAGCCCCTTTTATGACCTGTCACAGAGAAGCATGCAAACTGAACAGTTCGAGATTGTCGTCATTCTTGAAGGCATTGTGGAAACAACTGGTGAGTAAAAACATAGATATACTCTCAACTTTCTTTATTTCATGACATAATATTGTATGTACAAATGTGTCAAATTAAGTTAAATGTCACAATAATGAAATTTCACAATAATGAAAGTAATGAATTGTGTCTTAAGATACTGCATTGAAAACGAGTATTTACTCTTTTTTTGTGGTTGTACATGTAATGTTAACTCAGGAATACTCAAGGCAAAAAAAAAAATTGAGATGAATCCTTAGAGATGATCATGAGCTTCTATCTTAATTATAAACTTGGACTTTCTGTAATCATACTTTTTCTTTAAAGATTCAAGGTTAAAATAAATTCAGGGTAATTAGCAAACAGCCTGAATTGAGCATGCATATTCTTGCTTTGGGGATGGTGATTCAGGGTATCATTGATAAAGCTTTGATATGCTACTATGTGCAGTCACAGTGAAAATCTCTGTATATAAGCATGTATGCTAAAACAGCATTTTAATTTCAAAGTGGATCAACAGATGAGTGCAGCTGAATCTGGACCCAAAAAAAAGATCAAGAAAATTTTCCCTTTTTCCTCCTATTTTGGTATAGCTACATGCTTTATGTTACTTCTTAAGTTGCAATATAACATTGGTTGCCCAAAATATAGTTTGCTACTCTCTAAGGAGAGTAATGCTGGCAAAGGAAAGAAACAATAAATCAGACTTTATTATTTTTGATTTAAACATTACCCAGTTTTTGTGAACCTGCTGACTGCTTGAGACTAACAATGCAATGCCTATGTCATTCTATGCTATTGATGTATTTATGTATATACACACACATGCATATGTATACATATATATCTTGAGTTTTACTCTTTCTACAAATGATGGGGAAACAATAAATATTTTATCTATCATTTTTAACCAATATAGACAAACTTAAAATGTTAATTACTAGATATCAGCTATGGCACTATTGAAAATAACACTGTCAATAACATAGCTATATGCAAACTTTATGCCAGGATGAGAGCTATGACATCATCAGAGATCCCATCTTGGCTGAAGCTTTGTGCAAGGAGCAGGGAGAGGCAAGTTATTGACAGATGTAAATCTGTCACCTAACACCTATCTGAAATTTGGAGAAGGTATTTAATTTCTGTAAGCTTCTTTTCCTTCTCTTTAGTGTGAAAATGATACAATGAATGACTCAAAGCTGGTTTTCATATTACTATAATTGTAAATACTTCAGTTTGAATATTACAATTAAAAAATAAACATTTAAAATAAGTAAATAAAAATAAATATTAAAATCTTTACTATGAGTAAAAATTCAGCACATCACTCTATATCTGAAATTTAATTTCTGTGTTGTTTTAATGATTTAAATTCTCCATTAAGTTTTTTTAACTTAAATTGAAATGATGTCATATTATATGTCCAAAATTATATAATAAATTGATTTTATTTAGGTTAGCTCATCAATCTAAAATAATATAATCTTTAATATATTGATAAAAATTAAATAAAATTTTAAAAGGGTTTAATTCAACAAATCTATACACTTCAGTTTCAATTGATATTCATTTATTGAGGTAGTATTTATTGAGGTAGTATTGAGCCAGATGTTGTAGTTTTTATTGATTTGCTTCCTATAACATATAAGTCTTTGTGCTTTTAATTTACCAATTTTTTATTATTTCTCTAATAACTGACATGAGTGATATTTCTGTTTTACTTGATCACCTCAGAAGTCTTTTGTTCTTTCTTTCCTTTATTTTTCTTTTTCTTCCCCTTTCTCACTCTCTCCTTCCTCCCTTCCTTCCTTCCATCCATCTGTTCAACAGTCCATACATCCAGCCTGCCAACCAGCAAGCCAGCCATTTTTCCACTTTAGCCATAATTTGTGTATATTGCTCAAGAATGAGGACATTCTCCTAAATAAAGTCACAGTGTGGTTAAGAAAAATAAACAGGAAATTTAACAATGATAAAATATTTCTCTTTAAGCCATAGTCCATATTCAAATTTCATCGCTTTTGTAATAATTTCCATCATGGATATTTTTTTCTGGTTCAATACAAATTAAGGACTATACTAGTCATTTATTTACTTATCTTCTCATACTCCAGAAGAAAGAGTTTTGTTTTGTTTTCAGATATAACTATCTGATTTTCATATTCTTTTTTCCCCTCTTCTTCTTTATATATATTTGACATCAAGTGTAGTCCCCATGGGATTTCCACCACCATTTCACTGGTGCTCATCACCTCAGTCCCTTGTGCTCCAGAAGAAATAGTTCTTATTTTGTATTCTTGACCTTGACTTGAAAAGTACATGTCAGATGATTCATAGACTGTCTTTCAGTTTGGATTTTCTGAAGTTTCTTTAGGTATTAATTCAGATGATTTTGATTTTTGACTTGTATGTGGGCCTTTTAAGGCAGTTTTAAAGCAGTTTGTTTTTAGATTTTGCCTATGCGTTCATAACTCATTGTCTTCATATTTCAGAGGCTCATAGTTAATAATGTCCTATACATGTTAATTAGAAGTTTTATAGCATTAAATTACTAAGACTATAGATTTTATTTTAACATTTTCTCCCACTCTTTATATATATATAAAATGAACTGGCACAAAATACTTTCAACAGGAAATTTGAAAGTTGACTGGAGATCAGATTTCTTGTTTAGAGATTGCTTTAAACAATCTCTAAAAAAGGAGAGGAGATTAGAGTCATCTTCCTCTTAACCTTTTAATTAAACTTGTTTTCTAAATCTAATGTAACAAGATAAATAGCAAAAAATATTACTCATAATTTATAAATTTATTTTGTGGAAAATTTAGCTGACATTTGTTCATGGATATGTCCTCATTAAGTAAGTCTTGCACAGCTCAAATGCTATATAATCTATTTCCAGACCCCTGTGTGCCTGGTAAAAAATAGCAAACATTTTTATGTGCACTTGATCATTTAAAATTTTACTGAAATTTATTTGATTCATTTTTTTGGGAAAGATTTATTTATTTATACATACAAGAGCTGGGGTACAGGCCAGAGTCCAGGGAGGTGAGAGGATTCACCAGACAGCAGGGAGCAGAACAGGCAGACTGACTGAAACACACTGCCAAGGGCAGCAGCGGGCGAGGCAGGAGAGGTCTGCTACGCCATGTTGGTCCCCTCCTTGGCAGGTGGCAGGGATCGAATTTGTGCTGCAGTGGTTGTGATTTGCTTCATAGTGCATTGCTTAACCCACTGCGCCACCAGGGAGGCCCTATTTGATTCATTTTTAAGGATGTTTCTTTGTTTTTCCTTCTATGTACAATAAATTTTACTTTCTCATAATATTTATTGCTTAGGAAAAGACAATTATATTTTTTATATTTTGTGGATGTTTTAGAGATAGCAATGATACCATATTTTCTTAGCTTGTTTTTTTTTTTGCTACATAGGTTTGTGAATAAACTTATTTAATATAACTTTCTATCATCTTTTGCATTAAAATACTAAGTTTATATCATTCATTCATTTGTTCATTAGACAAGTACTTGAATATATTCTGTATGCTTAAAGTATTTGAAATGCTGTTGATATAGTGCTGACCAAGACAAGGAGAATCTCTTTCCTCATGTGGGTTATAGTTTAACTGGCAGAAGCAGATGTCAAAGCAAAACAAACAACAAAGATATTATCAGACAGTAATATATTAGGGATAAAATTCAAGACAAACCAAGGTGATAAAATAAGGAGTGGATCCTAGGTTACTTTTGACTGATGTTTAGTGAAAGGTTTCTCTGAGACTTATTGACCCCCCCAAGTAGAAATACCTGATGGTCAAGAATTACCCGATCCCATGAAAGGAAGAACATGATGGGCATGGTGAAAGCTTGTACAAGGGATTTGAATTGGGAATCATTAATTCCAAAAACTAAGAGAAGGGAGAGATGGTTAGGACACAGTGTTAGATGTGACGATCCAGGTGACAAGTCAGATAGGTGAAAAGGCCATCTCTGTACTATAGATGATTTTATTGTATTTATAGGAAGGGCTTGGATTTGATAAAGAAGTAAAATCTGCAGTTAAATGAAAGTAACAATATAGTAATCTCAAAATGTATATGTGAGAAAAAACCCACTTTTCTTTCTGAAGAGTTGCATGTAGTTTCTTTAAAAATGAATGAACCTAATGTCTTGGAAATACATAAAACTTCAGACAGTTATCATTTTGGCATTGGTTTTAGTACTTCCCATATCTCTAGCACACACATCCAATTGCTCACTTCACTGCAGTCTCCTGATATCATCTCATTTAGATTTTGCTTCTTCCCATCCTGTAGTCTCAGCAGGAGTGATGATGGTGAGGGCTGTTGAGAAATTAGAAGCATTCTCATTTCCATGAAAGTTTCAACTTTCATCAGGACTCATAACAATTACTTGTCCAAAGTCCTTGGACATACTTCTTGGTGATCAGACTCCGGGGTCATTGCCCTCCTTGCTTCAAGTAACCTGCATTTTCACTCTCAACAAGGAATACAAGCTTTGCTTCTTCATTAATAACCTTTGCTTCTTTGCTCAGCCAGCAAATTCCTAAACATAGGTTACCTCTAACTCTTGCTCTCTTTGTCTCTTCTCCCAGGAGAGAGAGCACTGCTAGAGGCAAACAGCATTGCAGATTTGGCTCATTAGGACTCTGTGCTTTCAAACTTCAATCTGCTCTCTGCTGCTATTTGGCAGTCTTTTTAATTGTCTTTTCTGTACTCCCCAGCTCTCTCCCTGTGGGATCTATTTTAGACCTTTTCTCTCTCTCCATGCCCCCAGTCCCAGCTGTCCTATTCCTTCTTGCATATCATTTCTCCACCTGTTTCCTCACAAAGATAGGGATACTTCAATTTTTATACATATCTTTATTCTTTCTATCCATTTCTTATGATTATCTTGTCTTTTTCCTGGTGTTGGGGTGGGGGTTGAGGGATGAGTGGATGAGTGTCCTTATTCTTCAATAAGAAAACAGGTCTAGTTCTGCTTCCTACCACCTGTAATTGCGCCCCAATACTTATCAGATCTAATATCTAAAACCACATTGACTTTACTTGTTGTCACATATTTCCAGGTCTTTCCTCACGAAGAAAATAAAAAATCTTACTATTTGTCCCTTTATACTTAACATTCTTCCTGAGACTCAGAGCTACCATATTTACTTTCTGTTTCTTCTCCTTTATATTTTTCAATTGTTACATCCTCATCCCTGTCCCATTCTCTTCCTCCTCTCGTCTGTGTGTCCTAGTTCTATTTTGCCCTTGCCACCCATCATTTAGAACCCAAATACGTGTCTTTTCTTTCTTTTTTTAAAAAAAATTTATTTATTTAAGCACACAATAACTGGGGTACAGGCCAGAGGTGTGGGGAGTGAGAGGAATCACCAGAAACAGAGTGGAGAACAGAACAGTCAGATTGACTGAAGTACACTGCTGAGGGGAACAGCAGGCAAGGCAGGAGAGGTCTGCTGTGCCATGTGGGTCACCTCCCTGGCCAGGGATCAAACTTGTGCTGCAGTGGCTGTGGATAATTCATAGTGTGGTGCTTGACTCCTTGCACCACCAGAGAGGCCCCACGTGTCTTTTCTTTTCTTAACGAATTCACAAAGTACTCAGATGTTCATCATTCTTATCTCCTGCTATGAAATCTTCTACCAGATAGAGTTTTGTAGTTGCTATTAATTTCCAGGGAATTTTTCCACTTGAATGTAACCATTCAGAATCAACTAGTCTAAATACCAACTCATCAAATTACATCCTCCCTTGGAAATTTACTAATTATTACCTCTATTAATAATTTATTATTGCAGTTTGAGTCATACACTCTCCCTTTTCCTTTATTATCCCCAATTACTACAATCCACATATTAAACAATCCACATATGCCTATGAGCACCTATTGTTGACCTTAGAGGGTGTGTTCAATAACAAAACAAAATTCCTACCTGTCTTACATTTTTATGTGGGAAATAGAAGACAAAATAAAATGCCTCTACTAAAATAATGAAAGTAATAGATGTAATGGAAGAAAAATAAAGCAAGGTAAAGGGAGTGGAAGGTCAAAGATATCAGAGCAGGCTGCAGTGAGAAGGTGACCTTTTAGCCCACACACAGTATTTTGAGTATCATAGATCCCTAGGAAAGGGAACTCAGGCAGAGGTATCAGCAATTATAAGGGCACTGAGGGAGCAGGATACTTAGCTGTCACTATCTCTTTGTAATTTCTTTTCCCCATTTCTTCTTTATTAAAAACTTATAAATCATTTCTTATGCTTATAAATGCCTATGGTAATGGGAAAATTCTCTAGTACATAACTTAGCAAAGATTATCATATAAAGGAAGAAAATATATTGCAGGTGAGACAACAGTGATACTTCGAATCTTTGTAATATCTCTTAATTAAACTATTCTTCATAAGCCCGCATAATAGTACTTATAAATCAAGTATTTGCTGCAGGAATGATTTTAGTAACTATAGGATCGCTGCAGATTTTCTACTATTTCTGGGTAAATTTGCTTGCGCTACATTCATGATATACCTATGCTCAAAAACCCCTAATGACTATGACACTTAAATGCATGTGTATTCCTCCTGAAATAACTAGGTTGCTCTTCTTACTGGAGCATCCATAATAGTGATGCTTGCTCTTGACTTCTAGACTATGAAAATGCCATTTTAACTCTCGAGTAGCATCTCTGACTTCCCTCATATAGCATAACAGCTGCCATATTTGTTCCTTCTTCTCTCAGCACTTAAGCAAACTTTACTCTTAATTTCAGTAAACATTATTGGCCAATAACTTTTAGGTGTCCAAATTCAGATAAATTGTTATTAAACTACATCTGTTGTTTTATAACTTGCTTTATTGTATATATATTATTACCATCTTTCATCTAAAATTATAGTTATATGCCATTAGTTTTAATAACCTTGTTTTATGCCACTCTATATATCTTAATTTTTAATTACACCTTTGGTATTTTTAGGTTTTCCTTATTTGTTAAGTCAAATACTCTTATATTCTTTAGTTTTAATTTATTTGCCAACAAATCTTCTATTTTATATAAATTCCTAAGAATAGAATTACTGGTAAGGCATACAAATATGTTAATTATTAATATCTATTTTAAGACTTTTATCTAGAAAACTGGTACCCATTTATAATTATATATGATGATTCCCATTTTCTCATATACTTGCCAACAATGGGTGTTATAATTGTTTTTATTTTTGCCAATTTTATATTCCTTTGTTCTTTTTGATTACTAGTGAAGTTACAATTATTGTATCTATAGGTTATGAGTTTTATTTCATGAATTCTCAGTATTGTTCATTTTTCTCATTATTCTTTTTATGCATAAGTTGCTTGTATAATTAGCACGAGATTGTCAAAAGAAACCATGTCCCTAGTACTGGTCTGTATACTATTCTCAAAATGTTTTCTTTATGCATATACATGTGTATAATTGTATTGCACTCAAATCATATGCTTTTTCCATATATCTCTTGATATATTTTAAATTTTTACTATTGATTAAGATTTTAATGACTATATGTCACAGATTTGGGAAAGTGGTAGGTCCTTGTAGACAGTTCTGTTTGTTGTAATTTTTAAGTGATATTAGTAGAGTTTTTTTTTCTTTATATAAATTTGTTTTCTGAGTCACATAATTTTTTATAGGGAGTTAATAATTTCTTCTTGATTATTTATATTAGGAGTAAGATAATACAAAGAAAAATTAACAGGAAATCTACAACCCAGAGGGAGAAATTTGAGCTAAATTGAGTGTCTTGACATGTGCTCAAAAAGTCATATGTCAGGCTATAGTAGGAACCTAGAAATGTGGTCTATGATGAACTTGTTCTTGAGGAGGTCAGAGAAGGCCTCCCTGAAGGAAATACCATAATCAGAGAGAGGAAGGTGAAATTAAAGCTCATTGACAGAGTAAGGGGTTCTGAGATCTCTCTGACCAGAAAGACAGCAAGTGACAATATATTTTATTAGAGGAATCAAATTACTCGATATAGTCAGATTATAGAACAGGAGATGGGAAACTGGCTGGAGATCAGCCTACCCCCAAGTCATAGATAGAACCTAATTCTGCACACGAAAAAGCCCTTGAAAAATGTTAAGCAGGAGACTGTCATGATCATATTTACATGATCAAAAGATCCCTCTGGCTAGCTGGTGGTGGAAGATGGATTGAATGGAACTGAGACTGAGACAGGCCAGCTATTAGGTTGTTGCACTAGGCCAGACCAGAGGTAATTGAGTCCTGCATGAATTGTCTGGCTTAGGCAACTATATGACAGTTGAAAATAATGAAAAAGCCTTTGGTTTCAAAGCTGTTACTTGTGATTTAACAGAAATGGCGGGGGAAGTATCCTTCCCACTGAAGTTCTATAGGTTACTTAGAAAAAGCTGAAACATGCAAAAAAAAATACAAATTGAGAAAAGTAGGTAATACAGCACAAACAAGCCACTTGTCCATCAGGTATTGTTATAATTCTGATTACTGGGTGCTTTCCTAGCTCCTCATACTTGTAGACAGAACCTAAATCAGGGATGTCTTGTTTACTTCTCTGATTTCCTTGTCCCTGGCCAGATTGTTACTACCTTTTAAAGTAACTGTTGATTTCTCACAAGACTTTCTACTTTATCAGATGAGAACTTATGACACATGAATCTGTATATATTGAAAATTGCAAAATATCCTCCTTGTAACTTCTGTAAACGCATATTTGATTTTTATTGTTTCTTAATTGTGATTTTTCCCTTTCTTTTAGAAACATCTTTTCTATAATTTGTTGAGTGAAAATAAGGCTAAAATTCTGAGACAAATGGATCATCATTAAATTTCACGATTGCTTTTTAAAATACTTTTGCAATGAAATATCTTGCATTTTTAATTTGTGACTCTTTATGATCATTTTCTAAATGAAATCCTACATTGTCATTTTCATTTGCTAAATCATTGAAGAAAATTTTTGGACTTAAAAAATTAATACCTAAATACTGAAGTATGAGGTAGGGTGATCAACGGCCTTGGTTTGCCTACCCCTGAAAGATTTTCTAGGACATGGGAATACCAGTGCTTACAGTAAGAATCTTCACCGTCTGAGACTATCTAGCCTTCCTAAATGTCTGCTTCAACTTGAGAAGTTTTCCTTATTGATTATGGGATTGATCTTTTCAAATTTCTGATTGTAGTTACTCTACAATTTTCCTTACTTAGCCTTTTCAACATTAAGTCTCAAAAACACATAAAGAATATTTTCACATTATCTGTTTATTATTTTCATTGTTTTTCTTTACTAGAACATTTAGTTAATATAGTCCTAGTTGTTTTAGGGTGAATGTCATTTGTTGAGCCAGAGGTTGATAAGTTACATTACTGGGGCTGAAAATAATGGGGGAGGCTTAATACTTTATTTGTCACGATTTTGTTTAATACTCAGATGAATTAAAGAGTTCAGAAAACCTGTGGGTAAATTTGACTGTTAGATGTAGGTATTTCAGAATTTTAATTGGGGAAAGCAGTTTTATTTACCATGTAGTATAGTCCAATGACAAGGGACTTCATAGTTTAGACATCAGCTAACTCATCTGCAGGGATTTTCTAGGTAAAGTCCTGGGAATTCCTGCATTAGACATTGTAGGTAAAAATCTGACTACTGAGTGCTTGTTTAGATTTATCTGTTACCTAACCTAAAGCTGGTCAGGAGTTAATATCTGGCATTCCTGGCCCAGAAAATTTGCGTTTTTAATAAGGATGAAGTTGATTAAGTACAGAAAATTTGAGAATTTTTCAATGTAACATCTAGGAAAACTGCTAATACTTTTGAGTAAATTGCTTGACCACAATATCTTTACTTAATCTATCACAGTGGCATGTAACAAAAATTAAGGAGAACATAACTCTTTAAATTGCTGAGGTCTTCAGAGAAGGAGTTTTGTGTTGATTCAGGCTATGCTGATCAATGTAGCCAAATGCAAATTAATGTGGGTAGAAAACAGTGAAAATCAGGAATATGAATTAAAATGCATTGCTGTTCATCATCATAACCAAGAACAAGATGTGATAGCTATTGTGGAACATTGTGTGAAGATGTAATATAAATGCCAAAAGAGGGTGTTATTGCCACTGACTGCACTGATGGAGAGAATTCTGATCATTGAAATTGATACGCATGCATTAGACCACAACACTGTGTGTGATTATTTACAGTTTCAAAGGAAGAAATATCATTATGCTTACAGCAAAGTTTAAAGCCACTTTTCATAGTGTTACATGAAGACTAATACTGCCTCTTATTAAAGTTAAACCATTTGAGAGCTTTCTTTTCCTAGGTGAATTTTGCTAAGATTACTAAGATTAGAGAAAAATGTACTTTCAATACATGATGATGATAAGAGTTGAGATAGAGTGAGTTTATATTGACATATAAAGAATTTAGGCCCAATTCAATGCTACTTCACTTTGATTATTTATTTCTTAGTTATTTCTATGCCTTGGGCTCTGTCTGGAAGAGCAAAGATCATTGACCTATTCAGCTCATAATGGAGAGTTTAGAACTGAAAATCAAGTGGGAAATCATTGCTGCTGTTGAAAATAAGTGTTGGACAAAGTAAAATAATATGAAACTATGAACTTATTTTATAAACTGTGGTATTTTAATATACATTTGTGTATGTACATTAATATTTATTAATGATGATCAATAGTGCCATCACAACATTGAGAAGGATTTTTCACTCGGTGGGGAGGAAAGGCAATTAATTCTCTGTTCAAATGTGACTTATCTGGGAGCATATGCTTAATTGCATTGATAATATGTGGGGTGTATTTGGCAAACCTCTTGTGTTAAAAGTATACACATATATTCATAAGCCTGAAGCCCAAGAATGTCTCTAGTTATAATCCTTGCCTACTAGTACCTGCTTCAAAGAGGGATACAGATAACATTCCATAGAGGTATTAGATCTTGAAAGCTTTTAGAGAAAGAGCATCTTATTCTTCCTTAAATTACTATCAAGCAGTTTTCTTTGTGTTTCATAATTAATTTTTAATATAACATAAGCCCTTTATTTTATTTATTTAATTTTATTTTTATTTTAGACTGTCATTTAGATTTCCTGTCATGTAGGTTTGAAAATGTTCTGCCATTAGAAACAGCTATATTTATATTTACCTCAGTTTTTAAGTAATAGCTGGTTCCTGGGAGGGAAAAATTTCCTCCAAATGCATATAATATGAGAGACTAAGTTTGAGAAAGGAGGAGAGCAGGGTCCCTTGATGACTGCAGAAAGCTTGGACCTTTTGAACTGAGTGTCTGTTGCGATATGGGCTCTCAGCACTTTTTTTAGCACTTTTTCAGCAGTAAGGGTTTACTTTCTGACTCATGCTCCTGATTCAGCAGTTCCCTAGAAATGGCTCCAATCCTTCTGTATTTGGCAGTGCTAGTTAGAGAATGTAGACAGAAAATGATGTAGCTTCTTTGTATGTGTGTATTTATTCAGATTAGCATTATCGGTTCCAAAAATGTTTTAACATGTGTTATCGGTTTCTTTCTGGTTTTGCATTGCTTTGCATTTCTCCCAGTGGCCTTTTCATGAATATGCTTCATTATCCCCTTTTAATTCTTATATATTAGATGCAGAACTTGGTAAACTTATATGATTTACTCTCTTCATCTAGTTAAGATTTTAATAGTTTATAGTCCATAAATTTTAGAAAGGTGACGTGTCACAGTGATCTAATATGAAAGCATGCAGTTGTCTAAAGTTTTAAGGTCGATTTATTGAAATTGAGGACAGACTTTGGTCTTGAGCTTTATGTCAGCCTTATGTCAGTAAACTGATAATCTGTTGGCTTGAATTCAGTTATTCAATATTGTTTAAATTCAGTCAACAAGATGAATTTAACTTATCTTTAAAATGTGTCTAAAAAGTGCCCTCCTATGTCCCAGGTTCCCCTAGGCCAGTGGTAGAGATAGTTAAAGTATAATATCTTATTTGAACCAATCATTTAATCATATCTGTGCAATATAATTACATCTTCCTGGCATGGATATGCTTTGTAAAATCTAAAAAGCTGCTTTCAGCTGCTTTTTCTTTACTGCAGAAACCATAATATTATTGGTGCCAGAAAAAAATTGAGGGGAAGAGAAAAACGGCACATGTATGATTTTTGAATATTATCTGTCTCCTAATTATATAACATAATTGGAATGATATAACTATAAAGGTAAAATATCACTTTAGTGATAATCTTGTTAAAGCATTCCATTTTACATAAATGGAAACATGGATTCAGTGGGGGTAAAACAACTTGCCCATCTTTTCAGAAACAGTTGGTAGAATAGTCTGGAATAGCTTGTTGTGCTTTGAATCTTAATTCTGGCATTTTTCTAATTACCAACAATATTTTACTTATTTAAAGGTATTTCTTGTTTACTTTAAAATAATTCATAATCATGGAAGTTATATGTTAACCTTTGTCAATGATCTTTTCTCTCTATTACTAAGGTTTAAGTCTCAGGTTAGAGCAGCTAATTACTTTGTTGAACAGAAGGGAAGGCCAGTAAAGAGATTTATGTCTTGTAACTAGGCCTGTTTTGAACACTAGTGCAAAATAGTCTTTTATTTTTAATGACAGATACAAAAACTATACACTGATAGTTGTTAAGATACCTATATTTCTAATAAGTATGTATTCATTAAACCATATACACTAAGCCACATATCACACGTAGGATACACACTATTAAATAAGAAAGTCTGAGTATCCCAATCAGTAAAATTTATAACTAAATGACAAATTCGTTAGGCAGTGGGTATAATATAAATTGGAAATTATATCATTTTACTGGGGGATTTGTGGACTTAACAACCTATTCATGGCATGTTAGTCTTGCAAAGAGGAGTGTGGAAAGAGTATTACTTGAGAACTGAGCAAACTTGGAAAAGTTAGACCTAGTGACAAGTTGCTATATTTAAGGAACTGAATGACATTCATATGTGTAGAGGTAGATTCTGAGAGGTTATAGAGAAAATAATGTTTCAGGAAGTGATAGTAGAAGAGTAAAAATGAGAAAATTTGACATTTTTTTCTTTGTATTTATTGTTAAGTGTAATAGGGAACTACAGTAGATTTTAAGAAGGAAAATGACGTGTTCACACTTGTGTTTTATGGGTGACCTTGGAGAAATTATTAAATGGAGGAAAGCTAAAAATGGGTTGATCAATTAGATTAGTATAGTATCGATTCAGATGATTGGTGATAGACTGTAGCTAGTATGGAATTTTGAAGAAAAACATCCTTTTTGGCTAAGATATTGGGGAAGGTTTGTTTAGAACCTGAAATATGTAAAATAGTGGTTATCTGAAGGGAAGGGTAGGTTGGAAATTTGGGAAAAAGGAGAAAATGGTACGTTGAAGGATAGATTTACACTTTTATTGATGACCCTAATTTAGTATATATACATGTTATTTCTCAACAATAAGTATATGAACTTTATGCAATTTTGTAAGGCAAAGTTATTTTAATTAAAAAATAAAATAAGATGTGGTGAAAAAGGAACTCTTGGTAGGGATATAAACTGGTCCAGATCTTGTAGAAAATAATATGGGAGTTTCTCAAAATATTAAAAATAGATCTGCTACATGATCCAACAATTCTACTCTGAAGTATCTACCCAAAGTATTAAAAAGTACTGATTTAAAGGAATATATACATTCTCATGTTCATTGCAACATTAATTACAATAGCCAAGTTATGGAAACAACCTAAGTGTTCAATGACAAATGATTAAGAAGATGTGGTCTATGTACACATCAGCTATTAAAAAAATAAAAAAACTCAGTTACAACCCCCCACCGTGAAATCAACTGTGGGAAAAAAAAAAAGCATGGAGTCTAGATATTTGCAAAAAATATGGATAGAGCTTGAGGAGATTATGCTAAGCATGTTGTTGCAAAAGGCAAAATTTCATCACTGAGTATATATACCACAACTTTATCCAGTCATCTGTCTATGGGCAATTAAATTGTTACCTTATCTTAGCTATTGTAACTAATGCTACTTTGAATATAAAGGTGCATAAATCTCTTTGATTAAATACTTTCACATTCTTTGTATTAATACCATTAATACCAAGGCAAGAGGTATTACTAAGTCATATGGTATTTCTATTTTTAGATTATGAAGGACTGCCCACATTGTTTTCTGTAAGGGCTACTCCAGTATATATTCCCAAAAACATTTAACAAGTGTTTATTAACAAGCAATAGCCAACACATTTCTGATACAGACCACTAAATTATCAATTTTTAACCAAAGTCTGTTGCAAATATTCTTTAAAAATGATAGATGCTTAGAATGAGTTTCCCTTTTAAAACATGGTCTTTAAAAGATCCACTAGACAGTGATATGAAAAATAAACTGTCAAATTAGAATTGGAATTTTAAAAACTCTTAAGAAGAAATGTGAAGGTTTTTTTTTAAATTCTTTCAATTATATATACTCCTTGATTTAAAATTAAGTTGTAGATAACACTTTTGAATCATGCCCCACTTGTATCACAGTTCTTAAGAAATAAAAATACGACTGAAGAAAAAATGAGATCTCAGAAACTTAATATGTTGAATTAGATGAATATTTTCTGTTAAGATAAAATGAAACTTATGGTAATTATGTAAAATTTTTTGTTAGAATAATTAATATGCTACTAGGAGTAGCTGAGATTATAAAATACTAATATATATGTGAGTGTATAGATGTCTTCTGTTGAGCATGCTTAATGTTAACAAAGTTTTATTATTACTATATTAATTCATCTGTGCTGCTATAAAGATAATTTAGTTCAGTAAGTACTAGCCATATACAAATTATGTCCTATTTGTTTATTTTCTGGATTTCTTTCCTCTCCAGAGTTCTCTTCTTGATATATCTTCTACTGTTTCTTACATTTTATGTCTTGTATCTCCCACCAATTACCAGGGTTTTTTGTTTTTGTTTTTTGGTATTTTTTGTCTTTGAAAGAATCCTTCTTTGGGAAAAAAAAGTACTGATATTTTCTCCACTTACCTCTCAAAATTATCCTGAGACTTCAAAGAGATGATGTATAGAATGTGTGTTACAGAATTGAAGTTCTATAGATGAAGACATTTTTAAACTCACTTTTCATTCCCCTACTCCTGTATTTCCTATTTCAAAATGTGGGCCTTGAGAGTTCTACTTCTAGTATTTTTCCTTAGAAATAGTTGATTGTCTTGTATCAAATTTTATTTTCTTAGCTTTTTGACAACATTTAACTTTTTTTTAATTGGGTGGAGTCTACACAAAAAGGCCAGTAACCTAAAAGTTGTTTGTTTTTTTTTAATTTTTTGAAAGATTTACTGATTTATGCATACAAGCACTGGAGTACAGGCCAGAGGTGTGGGTGGTGAGAAGGTCCACCAGAGACAGAGTGGGAAGCAGAATAGGCAAACTGACAGATATACTGAGCAGTGGGCGAGGCAGGAGAGGTCTGCCTCACCATATGGTTCACCTCATAGGCCAGTGGCAAGGATCTAACTGGTGCTGCAGTGGCTGTGGTTTGCTTTGTAGTATGTTGCTTAACCCATTGCACCACCAGGGAGGCCCCCTAAAAGTTGTTTTAACTTATGTAATGAGTATACATTTATTTAAAACCTGTACCTTTCAGTGTTTTCAGGATACAATTGTTTTTTCATACTAAAAGTTTGGTTATAGTGAAAACTTCTTGAGTACTTATGTATAGTACAATTTTAAAAAATGGCATTGAAAATGGTCTTATAACTACCTGGTCACCTTGTCTGGAAGAAAGAAAACTAAGTTAGAATCCAATTTGCCCCTAACTGGTTATACCATCTTTGCCAAGTAAATTAATAAAGATGTATCCTTGAATAAAATTTTATTTATTCACATTATTAACATTACTCATCCTGGGCTTTGCTAAGGCAAAGGGAAGTTAATATATTATAAAATTATTAAGTGCAATAATATGTAAAATATGATTTTGATACAAGGAAAACACTCAAATTTCATTTTCCATATCATTATATTCTTAATGGAATTTAATGTATGACATTATTCTCAATTATGTTTCCTTAAGTTTCATCTGGTTATATTAAAATTTCAGTAGTGTCATTTTTGAATTTGGTTAGTAAAGATACAACCCTTGTTATTTTTATGTACTAAATTTTTTTATGATAATGTTGGTATAGCAGTTAAATCAGTTATATTTTTGTTAATGTTTCTTCTTTATAGAAATAGTCTTGGAGCTCACTAATCTACTATGATCTATGTTTATAAATATGTACTTAACGATACCCTACTTTGTTGCTGGGATAGCCATGTAAGTTTTTAGACTTTTTATTGATGTCAGTTTAGCTGAGGATTTTCTAAAATATCATATATTCTCAAAACTTTTGTGAGGTCCCAATATACCTCTTCCCTCTTAACTTATTATAGGTTTGATCTCAGTTTTGGTTTCTGAAACTGCTGGAATAAGTCTGTTACCCTTAGTGAAAAGACTCAGTATTTGCAGAGTTGACTTTTCTGTAAGGGGAAAAAAAAATTGTTGCATGATATTGTGACCTATTGATTTTAAAATATATTAGGTCTGATATCAGATAGGTCTATTGAATTTGAGTAACTTAGTACACACAGCAATGATAGGTTAGATTTTGTAGTCAGAACACTTGGTTTTATGGTCTCTATGCCTTATCTTATTTGCAAAATCGTGGTCAAGTAAATGAACTTTCCTTTTCCTTGATATGTTTCTATATAAAATGAAGGTAGAAATTGTTCTTATCTCTCTTACTTTGTTTTCGAGGAAAGAAGGTTGGGCTTCTTCAGAGTTCTTAATTTAGTTCATGTTTGAGGATTAATAATGTATTAATATATGTAATATGTACCAATCTCCTCAGACTAATTCTCTAAAACTACTGACAAGGGTGAATCCTCATGTGAAATTACAACAAAATTTTATTAATGAGTACTGAAAATGAGTACTTCCAAAATTTCAGTGGGTCTTTAATTGACAAGTGCAGATTTAGCATGATGAGAATGAATTGATAATTGGATTTCTTTATAATAGTTTGGGAGGATTATATACAAAATTTATAGTTTTCACAATTAGCTTTGTCAATCAGAGAGAGGAATTTCACCTTTCCTTAAATATTAAATTCAATAAAATGTGACACGTTAAAAAATACAAAAGGCTTTTCTTTTCTTTTTGGTAACTGAGTAAGCCACAGTTTTTAAGTTCTTTTTGAACAGGCTCAGGAACTGAATATAATATTCAATGTTCAACATACCTTTTCAGATGTCACTTTCCAGCAACTATGTGTCTCATTCTTTAGGAATGTCGTATGCCTTTCTTTTTTTTTTTGGTCTTTTATGGTATTTGTGAAAATGTTTCCAAGTACTATAATCATTTAATAACTGTAAAATATTGTCCTATAATGACTGACAAGAAAAGTTAATTATTGGACTTATCATCAGTGAAAGAGATTGAGGGTAACACTCTACATATCTGGAGAAATGCAAACTATTATAGTACAGCTTTTTGGAATAGGATGGATAATAATATTTTATTAAAGAAACTGTATTGAAATAATTTTAAATAGAAAGTTTGATTAATGTTTGCAACATGTACTCTCATATAATATTGTACGTGTGGGACACATGTTTGGTCACAGTTGTAGAAAATCCAACCAACAGTGGCTTCAACAGCTAGGAGTTGATTTTTTATCTGTAATACGATTTTTAGAAACAGGAAACCAAGCTGGTCCAGCAGCTCAGGGAAGTCCTTAAAGACCCAGACTGCAATCCTCCTGTGCTACTTTAATATTTGTCTTTCCTGCAAGTGGTTACACATCACTTCAGAGTTATAAGCAGAAAAAAATGGGGAAAAAGAAAGGTCTACAGGGCTTCTCTTGGAGAGGCTTTGCTATTGTATTCAGGAAAGGACATTCCCTAGGAAATTCTCTCTTCATTGTTTAATCTCTCCCACTGCCTTGCCCATCTGGAAAAGTTTTAGGAATTAAGTATTTTTAGCTGTACATAATATCTTGCATTAAATACATTATTGTTCATAAAAATAATGGAATGGGGGAATGAATAATCTCAGAAAAAAAAGTTATGCTTTGCTTAGCCAAGTTTTAAAAGTTACATTAATAAAACATCATAATAAAAATATTATTTTAAAATGAAAGTTTCTCATTTAGTAGTTAAAAATACAAATAATCACAAGCAGTTTTCTATTTTTCTGGTGAAAGCTCATATAAAATGGGAAAAAATGGTGGCATAGAATACTAAAATAATTCAGTCCTGTGATTGGTGTTAACCTCTACTGCTTTTTGACATAAAATATGGCTAACGTACAAGGAAAGAAATGCAGGATCAACTTTCCTCACTGCCTTAACAATTTTGAAACCATAAATGTTAAAGCCCCTATAACATTTGTAGAAACATCCAACATTATATTATCGTTAATTGTACAACCGTACAGGGAGTTTTCTCTCCCCAATTTATTCTAGTTTGAATCTCATTATAGATTAAAAATATACCTCCAGTAGATGGTTCTTCATATATAATTTATTATTATTGATAAATACATTCTTCAATAAGTTACAGTTATTCCCTACTTCAGGTGTTGGTGCATTGAGTCAAACAAACGTTGAAATCACATTTTAAAACAATGTAGCATTTTTTTCTGAATAGAGAAATGGGTACAATTCATTTAAGCTCTTTGGTATTATTTATATAATAGATGGATATAGGAATAAGAAATGCCCTTTGAATGAGGGTATGATAAATGCCACTAAGAGGGAAAAAAAGTGACTTGCCTTTTATATATCAAAGTTTCAATTTAAAACTGTGAAATAAGTTTAAAGTCCTACCTAGCAGTTTAAATTTGTGTTGGTAAAATTATTTTTTTTCCAGCCACTATGAATCTGATTAGAGCATTAGCTTGCACAGGAGTGAGTTTTGCATCTGGTTTGATTCTGCTTATCTTTGTATGTTAAGATTCTAACCATCCAGATATCCCAGGCCAATTTTGTTGCTATGGAATTTGTCATATGCTAATGTTATGAGCATAACATTTATGGGGTCTCCTATTTCTCATGCCTTTCTTCTTTTTCTTCATGACAGTATATATTTTTCTTATCTGGTGGTGTTTCAATAGACAATTGCTGACTTCAAGGAACTCTTTAGAAGCATCAAACCATCTTAGAGGGTTATATTTTGGAACAAAATTAAAAAGATTTGAGGCTTTAATCAGTTTTCTCCTTTGTACTACCACTTGGTGTGAAGTTTTTCATGGACTAAATGCCATGTTGGCATCCAAGTCCGAGTAACTCATTAACTGTTCATTGCTGCCGTCTTTGCTTTGTTTCACTAACTGCGGGTCAAAAGCTCTGGGCCCGCTGAAAGCAATCTGGCAAGATATCATTCAAAAGCATGTATTATTAACAGATCACTTGAAAATACTAGGGGTTTATCAGGGATGGAAAGTACAAAAACACAGTTAGCTTTTATCAGTGGTTTATTTTAAGAGTGGAAAATAAATCAGATGTTTAGTGCATTTCTAGGAAACAGAGACCAAGCCTGCCCAGCATATATATTGGAAAAGCAAATAAATAAACACTTTAGTATTGATTTTTTTAAACTACTGGTATGTTTTGTTTTTCAAATTCTACTTTCCTTTATGCATATTTGGACTAAACCAGCCAGTTTATCTGTGGTAAAACCCAGTTGATTAGTGAAACATTCTATGTCCAGTGGATTCCATTTTATATATTTTTTTTAATTAACAAAATTAATTTTTATTACTGTTTTTGTTTGGCTATGTACTTGCAAATTTAGTTGTCCAGGTATTTTTTTTTTTTACTTTATATTATAAACTTAAATTTTAAAAGTATATATTTTTAATTTCTGCAAAATTAATCTCTAGTGTTTTGCTTTGATGTTATAATGAGCCTTTCAGTGGATGGTCAGCGTTGTTTCAAATTGCCTTTAAGAGAAAAAAAAAATTTCCTTAGGAATAGAAAATAAATAAATTTATTTCCCTGAATATTTTCATCATTCTTACTTTTTTTAAGATTTATTTTTATTTATGCAGATAAGAACTGGGGTGTAGGCCAGAGGTGCAGGGGGGTGAGAGGATTCTCCAAAGATAGAGTGGGGAGCTGAACAGGCAGATTTGACTGAAATCAAAGGAAGGGGAGCAGTGAGTGAGCAGAAAAAGTCTGCTGTGTCATGTGGGCTAGTTCCCTGGCCAGGGATTGAGCTCATGCCTCAGTGGCTGGTGATAGCTTGGCAATAGCTACAGTGACTGCTGATAGTTTGGCAATAGCTTGATGGCACTGACATTTTAACCCCTGTACCATTAGGGAGGCCCCATTTTCATCATTTTATTGCATATTGAGGTTCTCTTTTGTGAGAAATGATGTAAGAAAACTGAGTTCAGTGAATGCAACCTCCTTTGTCTCAAATGGATGCTTATATGATAAGGAGTTACATGACAATTTCCTTGTTATCTTGAATTAAAGGCTGAAATTCTGAGGCTGAAATTACTTAATGATAAAGGCCTCACATCATAAGAGCTGCCAAATACATTGATATAGGACTTTGAGAAAGCAAAACCAGTTCAGGGACGGTTAACCCCCAACTGCTAGCTTTTATTTGGAAAGATATTGTTGAGATTTATTGTAGATGTGTCAGCTTATGGGGGTGTGGGTGGGTGTTGTCCTAGGGCATTTTTCTGTCCCTATTCCATGGAAGGCAAGAAGAGGAAATCCTAGTGATTCTATGAGAACATGTATTTGATCTTCCTGAACTTCCTTGAGCATACGTGAATATGGAGAATATCTAAGTTTTGTAGGGTCTGAATCTTATATTACTCTTTATATTATTTTTACAAGTTTTATAAACTATTTGACTTTGTGAATACTTTGCAAAGATTCTTTTTAAAGATTAAGATATGGTACAGGCAAATGACCCAGAACTTAAATTTTTTATCTGTATGGTAAATGCACCTCTAATATAAACTAATATTTGCTTCCCACTTACTGAATTCATGGAAATTTACTGGAAATCCTTAACATGACAGAATTCTGCAGGGCTGAAAGTAACTAATCTATGTAGCATTTTGCAGGGCAAGAATGACTTAGTTTGCCATAAGTTAACTGCATACCTGAGAAGTATTTGAGCTTTATCTGTTTTGCACAGAATCCTACCAAAGATGACTATCTGCTGGAGGGGAGGCCACACTATTATCAAGAAAATCTAGAATAAGTCCCCATGATTAGGGTCTGAGAAATATGTTGTTATAGCCCTACCTTTGCCCCTTCAAATAAAGTGAATTCATAAACTACTAACCATAAAAAATTGTGAGGTGCCTCAAAACAGATACTCATACATGCAGCCTATAAAAGATGCAACAACTGATGATTACTAGAACAGAGAAAATGACACCCAGCTTGTGTTAAATAGGCATATGAGAGACAAGACAACATATCACACTTCCAATTCTTTTTTTTTTTAAAGATTTATTTTATTTGTACATCCAAGAACTGGGGTATAGGCCAGAGGTGTGGGGGTAGGGGGTGAGAGGATTCACCAGCGACAGAGTGGGGATCAAAACAGGCGGATAGATTGAAATACTTTGCTGGGGGGTAGGGCACAGCAGGCAATACAGAAGAGGTCTGTTCTACCATGTGGATTAACTCCCTGCCTGGGGATCGAATTTGTGTTGCAGTGGTTACCAATAGCTATATTGTGCTGAAAATTAACCCCTTTTACCACCAGGGAGGCCCACACTTCTAATTCTTATTCCCACTGTCCTCTTTAATTCTGCAGAGCCAGCTGATGGAAAGATGGTGAGAGAAGATATGGAGAAAGTGAAGGATCAGACTTATGTCCCTACTGACATTGAGATTAAAAATTATGAGATTGAAGTTTGATTTTAGACAAGATTTTACCATTTAGTATTAAAAATGAATTGAAATTCATTTTTACATATCTGGATGTTACCAAAAGATGAGATGGCACTTACTGAAGAATGAAGAGTCAAAGGAATGAATTGAAAGTTGAAAGTTAGAAAACAGGGCCTCCTAGGTGGTGCAGGGGTTAAAGTCCATGCTATAGGGCTATAGCCACTGCAGTGCGAGCGTGAGCTCAGTTCCACACTCACCCACATGGCACAGCAGGCTTTCCTGTTCATCTTGTTGCTCCCCTCAGCTGTGTATTTCAGTGGATCTGTCTGTTCTTCTTCCCTACTCTGTCTCTGATGAGCATCTCATCCCCTGCACCTCTGCACCCCCATTCTTGTATGCATAAATAAATAAAATTAAATATTTTTTAAAAGTTCAAAAAAGAGAATAAAGGAGCCATGTTTTTGGTCCTCATCAAGTTCAGGCTGCTCAGTAAACAAGTACCATTCATGTTTACTCAAGTAATAGGGAGGCTCTAGCTCGCTGGACTTTGCACCCCACTTGTGGGCCTGTCTCCCAGTCACTGGAATGAATATCTTAGTCTGTGTTCCTGTTGACACAAACCACCTGAGATTGCAAGACAATCAACCTTACAGTGTAAGAATAGGTTTAATTACATGCCAGCGTTTCTGTAAACAATAAAGGAAACACTGGCGATATAGTTAATAAAACCCTGCATTATTTTCTTTTCATCTGGGATGTAATTAAATTTGCTTGAATTATCAATATTAGTACAAAATGTTTTTGAATATTAAGTTCAGTATCAAAGTGGAACTAAAGGTATGCGGAGACATTGTCAATTGTTCTGAAATCTTATTTTTTTCCTTCATGTATTACCACGGATGGCTTCATTTAACTCCATTTTAATATTTATTTCCTTGATAATAGTCAACATTTCTAAATGAAATCATCATCTGTATAACTTTGATAGCTTCATCACCTCCATAATATCTCTTAGGGGGATAAGCAGAAGAAAATTAATTTTTTTTCTGATTTTATTTATATATTTATTTTTACTGAGGTAGTATTGGTTTACAATATTATAAATGATTTAGAGGTAGAGGATATTTTGATTCTGAGTGCAGGCCTTGGGCATGTTTCATGGAAAACTATAATGACTTGGCTTAGACAACCTAAAATTCATCCTTTTATTTTAATACAGTAAAATATGTAATAAGTTCAAATTTACATTTTAGGTATATTTGAACAGTTAGAAAAAGGCTCTGCTGTGTCTCCATTCATGTGCTAGAACAGAGTGTGTAGTGCTATATGGTAGTCCTTATCAGAAGTTTGCAGGTCTTCTAAATTGTCATTGGAGTTTCTGTTTCTGATGCTTCTTTGCTTCTTTCTCTTTTTCTTCTTGATGTAAACTTTAGTTAGTTTTCCTGAATTTATCATACATTGCTTGTTATAATATAGCATAGGCTTAATTATTACAGCCTAAATTAAAGTTACTTTAATGTCTAAAACCTGAGTCTATTTCAAAACTAAAAGGCATTAAAAGCAGTAAGAAGTATCTTATGCTTTACCTTTTTAGAATGGAAGAAAGTGACAGGGAGTCTTTAATGGCAAGTGAAAAAGGATGGGGCTGGAAGGGATTATGCTAAGAAAAATAATTCAGAAGGAGAAAAGTAAATGCTGGATGTTTTCACTTACACATCAAATATAGAGAAACCAAACAAAAGGTCAAAGACAAACCTTGAAAGCTGACCATAGACCTGCGGCCTCTGGGAGGACAGAGGGAAGGCAAGAAGAAGGGGAAGGGGTGAAAAATGGAGAAGGAGGAACACACTAGACTATGACTAAGGCTACCAGAATGGGGATATGATGAGATTCCAGCAAAAAGGAGAAAGGAGTCTAGTAGAGGATTATTAGGGCTTTGGTGTTGAGTGTGGTAAAAGAACACAATTGTAGAGGTCGAAATCTATACCTCTTAGATACTGTGATATGAATCAATATTACCTCAAGAAATGTAACTGAACAGCAACAGAGAAGTAATATCAAAAAGAAAAAGAATAACACTTTTCCATATTACCTTACAAGTCAAATTCTTATCTCTTACAGTACAGGCTGATATGCTGTAGATCACTGGTCAAAACTGCCTTTGAATTACAAATTATATATGTGAACTGAAATATTGAGAATTAGAATTTCTTTGGTGAGACTAATCAGTTAATTTTTTTTATTTTTGCTACGCATAATGTAAATCAGAATTTAAAAAAGCTTAACAAACAAAAATAAAAAATTTTTCCTTAAAAAACAAAAACAAAAAGATCTGGTATGTTGCATTCTGTTTGTGGTGACCCAAGCAGACTTATTCTAGGGCCACTCACTCACTTACCCTGAATGTTTATACTGCGTATATTTAATGAAACAATAGAAGTGTAAAGAATTATGACTGTGGAGGAAAGAATATATATCTTGAAAAAATATAGGGAAAAAAACTTCATATAAACAAAAATGGAGTATCAGAACATGTTACTTGTCTCATCTGAAACAACTGAAAAAGAATAAACTTATGAAACAACAACTTTCAGGACTTTGGATATAAGACAAAGAAGCCATGGCCCTCAAGAGATGAGAAACAAATCAGATGATCCCTAATACTGCCCCAGCTTACTCGGTCACCCATTCTAGGTTGTGGTGCGGACAGGACCCACATGGAGCCTGGACCGTTCCCTGAGTTGAGAAGGACTGGAGCTAAGAGATGTCCCAGCAGGTGGAGTTTACAAGGCAGACTACCCAAGAGGAGAGAGTTGTGCTGAGAAGGAATTCTGGATTTTTAATGGGCTAGTCTTCAGCTCATATGCATGAGGAAGCTGCCCAGGCTAGGGAAGGAACCATCAAAAGGATTAGAGGAGATAGAGCTGGAAATAACACTAGGTCTGGGTTAGTTCTCGTTTACACTAGCCAGAGCAACTGTGGGGGCATTGCTTATAGAGTATTCAGTATTGAGGAGACTGCACAAAAACTATACAGAAAAACACTCAGGCTAACCCTAACCCTTCATTATATAACCTGCCTGCATTGACAAACAATGTTTTTCTGCTTTTATTTTGCTATTAGGGAAATAATTCAGTATTTCTATTTGTGTTCAGGAACAGACTAATATTGCTTTGTGTCATATGGACTTTATATATATATGAGTTTTCTTCTCTGTAAATAGAAATGAGAAGCAGTGAGGTGTAGAAATGGAAAAATAACTGAATGATGGAAAGAAAAATGTATTATCAACTTGATTTAGAATTAAATGTAATAAAAGGGAATATTAAAGGTTTGTGGAGCAAAGTGGGAGTCAAAGTTGATAGAATATTCACCTATAGTATTTATTACTTTTTCTCTTTAGAGATTTTTTAAAAATTGTTTTTATTACTATATCAAATGGAAGAAGACTATATATTGTTTTCTTCCATTAGCTATGTTCTTTTTAGTGACTTATATCTCATTAAAACAGAGTCCTTATTAACAATTTAATTTTCCTCTGAAACACTAATAAGCCAGTATTCGGATTGGGTTGTATTAATGCTTCCTCTCACCTGAACACAAATGGAAGTTTATATTGTTCTCTTATATTTCTGAAATAAACCAAGTAACTGCTAGATTTCTCTCATTTTTCCTTTTATTTCTTGAGAACTTAATATTCCCCCTGGCATTGGAAGCAGAATAAAGCTTTATAATCTAGTTTTTCTTAGCCAGTTTACATCTCATATATATAAAAATGGAACAGAATTTGCAAATCATGGACTTTATCTTCATATAAATAAATCACATGATTCTGGGGGGTATGAATGACTAGATCACACACTTCCCAAATAAGTAAAAGAAGCCCTCATGGAGTTTAATTATAATGGAGACACTTTTGAGACTAGTGTCTGGTAACCTGAACTTTGGATTTAGCTTATTGGTTAACATGGCACACATATTTTTAGAATAATACTTCGTTGTTTCCTAACTAAAACTTACATAACTCTGAGATTTCAAATAGAAGTGTGGATTTTCAAAATTTTTCTTGAAAAAAAAGTTATTTGGTGATATTAGATTTTTTTTCTTACATAAACTTGAACAGCATCAGTCCCCTGTCCTCAGTACATTTTTTTTTTTCAGGTTCCCTCAGTGCTCCTACACGCACCTTCACCTCTTTCCTGTTACCTGCTCTGCACACGCTTTGAGTTTGCAACCTCTGGTTTGGAAATTAAAGCTGTAGTCAGCAAGTACACTTTTAGATTCAGTATGCGTATAAAATAGCTGAAGACTTTGAAATCTTAAAAGCCAGATTTCTCTGATAGAAGTAAAAAGCCAATGGAAGTAAAAGCCTAAATTCAACAATTCTGCAATGCCCATGAAATATTTTTACTGAAAGATACCAGTGTTTCTGGACCATAAATTCCTGATGAAATGGTATTACTACCAGTTGTTTTTCTGTGTTAATGCTGAATGCTATCTTTGAGTTGTCCATTTTCATTAGCAGGTCTGTGTGAGTGTTTTGTTAAAATAGGGAGAGAATAGGGAAAGAGATTTCCTTATTGTTTTTCTTCAATATGCACTGTCATTGGAACCTATTTTTAGTAATGGCTTCTGTTATTATTTTCCTGATTGATCATATGTTCCCTGTTGTTGCCAATGATTAAAAAAAAATGCCTCCTGGTATTTTGGAAACTGCTTCAATGCAGATTTTACCTCCCACCCAACAAACCAGTATGTTCATTTTTGTTAATAGAATTTTAGTAGTATAACTAATGGAAGCCATTCTTCATTAAGGAGGCTGCTTTGTTTTCTCCTAAATTCTTTGTTGCCTTTGTGGTGACTGTTGCTTTTTTAGAGAGAAATTATAGAACTCTGATGTCACGCCCTAGATGAGATTTTCCAATTTTAGCATCTGTCCCCTTGGCACATTTCCTGGTGTTGACAGTTGGGTAAGAAGACACCCCTGGGTTTTATGAAGTCCTCTGCTACAGATGGTAGGTTTTGCTTTTAAAGAGTCTGGTTTGGCACTGGCTCTTTTTAATCTCCCTCCTATATATTTGGCGAAAGTTTTATATAATCAAGAAATGACAACGTTCTCATATAAAATTAGTATAAAATCCTTTACTGTGGTACATGATATGAAATGAAAACCACAAATTTTATATTGGCAGAATCTGCCAGTTTCCACTGCATTTTATCACAAAGAATAATGCAATTTGCAAATAAGACTAAGACAAAGCATTTTCGTCTTTTTGTTTTTTTGAACTTTTGTACTGGACACCAAATAGTTGAATATTTGCTCACTGCAATGTGGTTTTCCAGATAATTGTATAACTGGAATTAATGCTGAGAGCATATTTAGGCCCTGTTTCAACAGTTCTGTATCCATGTTTTCTGAGAAAATTGCTCTTACTAATGTTAGGAAATATTTACTGAATAAATACTATGTGTTATTTACTTTAAATGTTTTCATATATCATTTAAATATCCCATCTCCTTATGAGGGAGATACTGTTAGCATATTTTATAAAGAATGAACCTGATTTTCAGAGAGGTTAAGTAACTTCCCCAAAGCCACACAGCTTGCTAATGGTGCATCTGACATATGAAACTTTACATTTTGATTGCAGTTCGCTTCCTGGTATCCAGTGTGCTCTACTAGATTATCTCCAGGGTACCCTGAAACTTCTTTTTGTATCACATTTACCCGATAAATTTTATTCAAACTCTTAGAGAGAAATAAAAAATAAATATTGTTTAGCTTTTTTATATAATTTTCTTTTTTTTTTTAAGATTTATTTATTTATGCACACAAGAGCTGGGGTACAGGCCAGAGTCCAGGGAGGTGAGAGGATTCACCAGACAGCAGGGAGCAGAACAGGCAGACTGACTGAAACACACTGCCGAGGGCAGTAGCAGGCAAGACAGGAGAGGTCTGCTACGCTATGTGGGTCCCCTCCCTGGCCGGCAGCAGGGATCGAACTCGCTGCAGTATTTGCGGTTTGCTTCATAGTGCATTGCTTGACCTGCTGCGCCACCAGGGAGGCCCTTTATATAATTTTCAATGGCAGTTTCCTTCTTTTTTTCTCCCTTGAGCTTTTTTTAAAAAATACTTTCTGTTCCTTCTAGATTTTAATTTGTTCTTTTATTATTGAAATAGCAATGGATTATACGTTTCATATCTTTATCATTAAATATCAACATATATATGAACTACATTAAGTTTTTCCTTAAAAGTTCAGTTCTGTCCTTCACCATATCATTGTCCTCTTTTATTCATTTTACTCTCACTTATTAACCCCTTCTCTTCCAGTAACCACTAGCTGGTCTCATAGTTCAAAAATTTTTTATTTTGTTTTATTTAGTTTATCTCTTTGTTTTTCTATGTTAGGGTTATTTCACTAAGCATAATTCCCTCTGCGTCCACCCATGTTATGGAAGATGACAGGATTTCAACTTTTAAAGTATATCTGACTAGTAATCTATTGTGTATATACACCACATCTTCTCAGTGATGTGTATACTTAGGTTGTTTCCAGTTCTTCACTGTGATAAATAGTGTTGCAAATAAACATGCAGGTGCATATATCTTTTCACATTAGGGTTTTCTATTTTTTTAGCAACTACCCAGAATTGGGATGAGTTTCTATTTTTTAGTTTTTGAAGACTCTCCATTACTGCTTTCCAAAATGCCTGTGCCAATTTAAATTCCCAACAACTGTGTATAAAGATTCCATTCTCTCCACATCTTCTTCATCACTAGTTTCTTGCATTTGGCATGCTTTTCTCTAAAAAGTAAGAGATGGTCAACATTTTACATGCTTTTTTCTATCTCTTTATCTTCTTTGGGAGAAGTTTCTGTTCAGATCCTTTGCCCATTTTTTAATAGATTTTTTTTTGTTTTTAAATTTTTTTAGTTTTATGAATTATTTGTATAATTTAGATATTGTTGTTTAGACATTGTTGAATATGTAGTATGTGAGTGAGTATCGTCTATATTTCACAGGATATCTTTTAGCCATTTTAGAATGGGTGACAGGGAACCAATTATTTCAAAAATGGTCAGAATTAAATTGAATTATTGATTTTGGGACATGGTCATTTTTCAGTCAAATCTTCTACTTATAGCAGTAGATAGAATTGAATGGAAAATTTAGTAAAAACATTTCCAATATCTAACTGGAAAACCATAGCTGTAAGTAGAACAGAGAACACTGAGTTAAGGTTTATGATAACATATGATAACAGATTGAATAAAGAAGTTTAGTTTCTTATCTTCCCCAAATTTCACTGAAACAACAGATAAATGTACATGCAAAGAAAAGAGTTCCCTGAAAGATATAATCAATAGGTGAGTTATTTTGATGAATATCTAAAATGTGTTAAACAAACACAGTGAAGTGAAAGAAATCAGAGTAGAGAAATTCGAAATATAAAATATTGGAGTTCAAATCTGTTTCAGAACAAAGGCATTCCTCATTATGGAGCTCAAAGAGGTTAGAAAAGACAACAGACAAGAACAAGTAAAGAAATGTGCTAAGAGTTATCCATTAAGACCTTTTTTCTCTCAGCTGGCTTCAGTGTTTGTAAACTCAGCTTTGCAGAACATTTGAAATGACAAAGAATCCCACAAATCAAATCTTAGATGCACAGATTTATAGCTTTAATTCTATATATTGGGAAATATAAAAAGCAAACTGAACTTAAAATGGCAAAGAACAAAGAAATAAAGCTGCACATATCAATGAAAAAGAGTAAAACATGAATTTACTAATTTAATCCCTCTGCCTCCAATATTGAAGGAAACACTGACCCCCAAACCTGATCTGTTTACATGGGCAAGAGAATAGCAAAGTGTTGGCAAATCTAATTACACAGAGGAGTGTAGCAACAGGAGAGGGAGAGGATAAGGGACATATGGGAAGAAGAGACCTCACTGCAGAAATGTTTCTTTGAGATTTAAAGTAAAACCATTTTAATATTAACAACAAATAAATAGGAAAAAATATATACTACTATACAACAAATAGGAAAAATGTAGAATCAAGATTTACTACTCATAAGATATGATCCATTCTTGTCATCTGTTGTTTCCATTTAACTTACTTTAAGGTATTTTTAAATGAAAATCACAAAAGACTGGCTTTGAATTATTGATATCAGATTATATAGATTCCAAAGGAGAGATTAAGATATTTATGTACTGTAAAACAGTGTATCCAGAAGACTTACGTTGCTTTGGTGGCAAGTTCTTGAGCACATTCATATTACAGATTGGAATCTTTTGTTTGCATTGTCTTTGTTGCAAAACAAAGTTTCTGTGTGCATTAAATTATTTGTAAAAATAGCTAACAGCTTCTAAAATTATAGTTTTTTGCTAAAAAGAGGTAGATGTGTATATATCTACAAATGCAGTCATATATGTGATTGATTTTTGAAATAATGAATCTAAATAGTTAAAATATATGGATAATAAGACTGAAAGTATGCAATACAAGTGTTTAGAAATTAACATGAATTTCTCCTTGGTTCTTTATAGTATTGAGCTTAGAGTTAGGAAAATCAGTGTCTTCAGTCAACTGCTTTACAGTCATGATGATGCCTCATAAAAACAATTTACTCTGTACATTTCTTATTCAAATTGTAATGTAACTATATTTGATATTTTTATGAGGAAATTCAATATATATTTCAGATTTAATTTGGCTAATTCTAAAACATATGATTTTGGACTAACTCATATTTCATAGGCTTTAAATGGAATATTTAGGAAAACAATAGCACATTTACCATTTTCAAAAAGTACCAAATTATATTTAAGGATGAAAATTTGATTAATATATTATTTTGTTTTCAGATTCTAAAACAGTTTAAACTATAGAATACAAATGATAAGCTTTAATTTGGTATCATATACTAAAGTCAAGTACCTTGTAACCTAATAATTCCTCTATAATACAAACTTGGAATACAAGACTTTAAACTTGAATTTTATTCACATATTTTTATAAGTAATCAATGTTCATTATCTCATCTGATCCTTATAAAAATGCTGTATGTTTATAATATTCTAATTTTAGTAGTGGAGAAGCTGAGAAAGACCCTCAAAGAATTTCAGAAACTTGTCCAAAAGTACACAAACAGTAAATGGTGAAAAAGTAATTATGCTGACCTGTTTACTTTTCACTGTTCATAATAGTATTATTGATAAAAAAAAAAAAACTACCTTTTGTAAGTATATTCTTAATGCATTTTAAAATCTTCAAGACTAGTTTTATTCAGTGACTCTCCCAACTACTAAATATATCTCTTGGTCCCATCAGAAATGCTCACTAAGTGATTTCTGATTTGGACAATTCCCTGGAGGGAGAAAGGTGACTTTATCATATAGGAACCAATCTTTAAAGTAGTGAGAAAATAGGGAAGTAAGGACCCTCAGGTAGCCAAGTATTTGAAACTACCAGACAGTTTTCCCTTTCCTAATTCTAGATTCTGTCTTCCCTGTAGACCCAGCAGAAAATTCAAAATTTTGGTTTGACCTTTTGATTGAATCTCACATTCTTCATCCTGCTTCTGACTGGGCTTTTTCTCTTCATTGATCTGCCTACGTTATTTGTCTTCTTTAGTGCTGAATAATTTAACATACAGTGCTCTATAGATACTGGCCTGTTTCTAGTCATCTCTATCATTAACAGTCAGGCTTTGAAAAGGCAATACTACCTGCCATATATTTTGTTTACTGAGGCCAGGTTTATATCATTGTATTTGTTTTAGAGGTTATAGGTTTAAACCTCTACAAATGTATGTTTCATATCATGCTCACCTCCAAAGCCCCAATAATTATCTGTCATGCTCCTCTGAGCCCTCTATCTCTCCTGCTTCCACACTACCACCCTCCCCTTCTGATTACCTCAGTTTTACAAACATAATCTGACTTTTATAAAACCAGTCAATCCTCGCTTTCTGGTTGCTTCTTTTATTTAAAGCATTAGGTATGAAATTCTAACTCTGATTAATTCAGACAAAGGGACTCCAGGAAAAAGTCTGCAGAATATGAATTTCAGCACTAGTTAACATTTACTGAGCTTTATTTTTTTAAGTAACCTTTGCTTTATGATAATTGTTGATTCACCAAAATGTGTTAAGGGATAATAGAAATCCCATCTACCCATCCCATGTACTTCATTTTCCCTATTGGTAACCACTTATAAAACCTCAGTATAATATTACAACCAGGAAACTGACATTGGAACTGTCAAGATACATATTTCCATCACTACATAGTTTACTCATGTTGCTCTTTTATAGCCACACCTACTCTTTCCCTTTCCCTGATACCTGGCAACCACTAATCTGTTCTCTAATTTTGTCATTCAAGAATGTTATGTAAATAGAATCATAGTATGTAACATTTTGGAGTTATTATTCTCACTCAGCATAATTCTCTGGTGATTCATGGAAGTTGTTGAATATACCACTAGTGTGTTCCTTTGCATTGTGAGTACAATTCCATGGCATCAATTTATTTAGATGTGTTTTGTTTAGAGATTTTCTTGTATTCTTTTTGTTATTAATTTCTGATCTTACTCCTTTGTGGTCACTGAACATGTATTATATAATTTCAAATGTCTTAAAACTTGATGAAGTTTTGTCTTATGGCCCACATATATGATCTATTTTGGCACATGTTCTGTGAGTATACAAAACACTGTATATTCTGTTGTTAATTGGTAGAATATTTCACAAATGTTAATTGGGCCTTCATGATATTAGGGGTAGTTCTATCCTTTCCTAACTTTTTGTGTAATTGCTCTCTTTCTAGTGTGGAAAAGAAGGTTTGGTCTTAGACTATAGTTGTTCATCTGTGTATTTTTCCTTTCATTTCTATCAGTTCTTCATTTCACATATTTTTCATTTATGCTGCTTGGTACATACACATTTCAGATTGTTAATTATTTTTAATGGATTCACTCTTATCATTATTTAATGTCTTTCTCTGTCCCTAGTAATGTTTATTTCAGTTACTGTATCTTTCATTTCTAAAATTTCCATTTAATTTGTCTTCACATCTTATGTTATTTTCTGAGACTTTTTTCTAATTTGTTTCAATCATGTTTACAGTGGCTCATTAAACATTTTTAAGATATCTGTTTTTAATTCTTTCTCAGATAATACTAACCATTTTGTCATCTTGGGTTTTTCATTCATTTGATCTTCATTTTTCTTAGACTGTTTTTTGAAACGTGACCTTATTTAAACCTTGTGGTTTAGCTGGATCCGTCTGATACTGTTCAGGCAGGATACAGTTGGGTGTGTGTAGAAGTTCATGTCCCAAACTATGATCCATTGACATTGGAGTCTCTTCCTTCTAGGCAGGGACAAGAATAATGGACCTTACCTAGACTTCCACCAAAATTACTCTGGTAGGAAGAGTAAGATTAATACCTAACCGTCAATGATAATATGGGTGGAACTAAGTTTAACCTTAATTAGGCTTCATTAGCTAAGGTCCTTCACTATGCTTCCACTAAAATTTCTCTGATGGGGAGAGCAGTATTACTACCTCACTGCTCCACAGGTAACCATCAATGATAATATGGGTGGAGGGAAGTGGCATTGTCACTGTGAAAGTTCTCCTTTCTGGTTGGCTTTCTATAATAGTCTCAGCAGGAGGTAGGAGGGCCACTTTGTTACTGTCAGTTGGGAGTGGAAATTCAGGTTCCCCTATGTGTTGGTACTGAAACAGCTGGCGGGTATGGGTGAGACTGCCCTACTCAGTCCTCTTTGAGATCACTCACCTAGCAAAATGGGAGAGCCTCGATATAGCCAGATGAGGGCAATATCTAGTCTCCCTGCTTGACATTTTCTGGTATAGGTGTGGTAGAGCTAAAGTTTTCTCTGTGTTGTTTGACTGGACTTGAGTGATTATTGGCTAAAAACTTCCTAATCACTTCCTATTCCTATTCCTCATAGAAATGTTATTCCTATTCCTATTCCTATTCCTATTCCTATACCTATTCACTGGGCAGCCCTTTTCTTTGTCCTGGCTACAAAGAACAGGCTTTTGTTGGGGCTGTTTTGTTTTTTTTTTTTCTTTTATCTGTTCCCATTGGCATTCTTGGCTGTTCTTGCAATATATTAAAACCCAGTGAATCTATCGCTATGTCTTCCCTTGGGGCCTGAGCTATGCCATTTGTCTTGTTCTTTCTAACTTTAAGTCTTCTTATGTTTGTTTTACATACAAATCTAAGACTTTTACTTGTACTTAACAGGAAAGAATGATAATATAATTATACTATTTCTTGGAAGTGGAATTAGAGTTAATAACCTTAATTATTTTATTTATAAAATATATAGAATAATTTTATTAACTGTAACTTACAAGAATTATGAAATTATTGATTCTTAGAAAATATATTTGCTACAGTGGTAAAGATAAGTAATTATTTCATCACTATAACTGGTGGTAAGGATATACTTACACATAATATATATGTGTTTGCAGTTTATTTATTTTGAAAAAAATCACAGTCAGCCCAAGAAAGTTCACAAAGGTTTCTAAAGCTAAATAAGAAATTTAAATACCAAACTTTTCCCTTGGCTATTTTCTCCTTATTATTTTCTCAATAACAGTTTGCGAAGTTATTACACCATAATGATATGGATATTGTTTTTATCTAAATGCACAATAATAGCATGTTGCTTGGATCTTAAGGATAAATTCTTGTTGGCCTATTGTAAAATATCTTCTAATAAACAAAGTACTTCCTGCTGTTGCTGCTGAAAATAAGGAAGTCCCAGAACATTTCTTTTGTATAATAAGTGGTGCTTTGTAAACTTGTACTTTTTCATCACATAAAACACTTACTTTATAGAACTGTCCTTTACAGTCTATAAAGTAAGAAGTGAATTGAAAATAGTACCTCTCATGAGAAATCAGTATTATTCTTATAAGATGTAGGCCTTTTGACCTGTTAACAATTACTCTTTTTACTCATTTTTTCAGTGTAACATTTCTGGAGAGTTATTTGCAAATAGAAGATTATCTTTGACAATAGTAAGATTAAAGAATTTTGAGAGGGAAATTGAAAAACTTTACACTTTACTTATTTTTTTTAATTGATGTAGCAACAAATATTTTAATGAAGAAAATAAGGACCAGGTATTTTTTACTCCTGTGAACCCATAGGGACAAATGGATCCAATCACTTTTCCACCCCTTTTCAAGAAAACGGGTGAGTTTGGGTAGTGGAGCACAGCATTAATGTTTGTAAAAGTCTCAACTTTTCTTACACAACCTACCACCTCCATCTGCCCTCACTACAAATAACTTTACCAGTACACGCCTGTTTTGGAAAAGAGAAAGGAGAAATTATTGCTTAACTTAAAGACAACCCACAGTTCTGAGGGCTAGAAGCCCAATATCAGGGTGGCTTCTCCTGAGTTCTCTTACCTTGTCTTGTAAGTGTGAGTTTTCTTCCTGTGTCTTTATACATGTTTTTCCCTCTGTTTGCATTTCTAAATCTCTCTCTCTTTTTTAATGACATCAGTCATGTTAGAGTAGGGTATAGTCTGATACTCTCCTTTTAACTGAAATACTTCTTTAAACATGCTGACTCCAAATACAGTCACATTTGGAGGTGTTGGGGTTAGGATTTCAACATAGAAATTTGGATGGAACACAAATTCAGCACATAACATCTGTTAAAATTACTTTTTACTCATTTTAGCAAATGTAGCTTTTATTTTCATTTCAGATTTTTCCTTCTTATGACTATCTGTTTGAGTGAAATGGTTGGATTTATCTAGAGTAGAGGAAAAAAATATTGAATACAGAAATAACACTTTGGTTTACTCAAATTGGGATTGTTTTTTGTTTACTGTTGTCATTATAAAAGCAATACAATAAAACTCAGTAGTTGCTCTTTGCATCAGCAATAACCACATAGGAAATGTGATTGGGAAAAATCAAATCCATTCATAATAACGAAATAAACTACTAGACAATAAACTACGAATAAATAAACTACTAGACAATAAACTACAAAATAAACTACTAGACAATTTATGGGAATAAATCAAAGAATGTGGGAGATACATAAAATGTGAAGCTTTACAGAAGATAAAAAATTTTGAAATAGAGACATGTTTCTAGTTAAAATAAAACTATAATGTGAAATATATACAAAAATTAAATTTTAGTTTACTAAAAGCAATCTACTTGATGCAATGTTGACTGTAGGGATTGTAAATAATATGTAACTTTATTTGACAATAATATTCACAGTAATAGCTAATTCCTAGTGTATACTAAATACTACTTGTAAGTGGTTAGAGTTTCTCAAATATGTATTATTGGCTAGGTCCAAATATTTTTGATATACTTACTCTTTGTAAATTACTGTGTAAACCTTTGTACCTCTTTGTATCTTGGTCTCTTTAACTGTAAAAATTGGGATAATAATTGTGCCAGTTAAGATATGAAATGTTTGTGGTCTATTAAACAAAACTATTGGACTTAAAGATACTGACCTCTAAACAAGTAAAGGAAGCTATCAATGAATACAAAATGCAGGTGAAAATTTTTGTACTATAAAAGCATCCTGAATAAAATTAAAAGATGAATGACAGTCAGAAAGAAAATATACATGAGTAGAACATATAATAATGTCTAAAATATGTAATAGATACAAGTAATCAACATATGAGACAGTTTCATGGAAATAATTTTGAGCAGTTTTTATGTAACAGTTATTCTTCTAAGACAACAAGCCTATTTGATTGGTTTTATTTTTTACCTTAAATGAAAACTTTAATCCTCTCTATTGGACAGAAATTTTGTCTAGTAAATTATAATTTAATGACATTATTTTTGAGCTATTGTGATATTTCTTTGTAATGGTTTGTAAAACTATAATTATGAGGTCAAAAGGCCAATAATATGACAATTCCCCATTGCTTTCAATATGAGGGATCTCAATTATATTCTTCATAAGTGAATTACAGCGCTGTTTATAACAGCAGCATTTCTGATTGACTCAAAGTCATTTGGAAACATGGCATTAGGGTTTATCAAAATTAGCACTAACATTAGGAAAAAATATCTTATTCCATTATTCCTTTTTTTTTCCTAATTGATGCTTTTACCTGACTTAAGTTTGTAAGAAAAATCTTAAGTGTAGAAACTTAATTGTAGACTATATGTTAACAATGAAGCATAAATGCATGCTTTTTCACCCAAGTTTTAATTTCCAGTAGTGATTTTCTTTCTCATATTTACCTTATTTTCACAAGCTACATTCTAAAGAGTCCAAAATATTTTATTATTGGTTTATTTTGAACAAGTTTTTATTTCACAGTTTTAAAATTTTCCCTTGAAAATATAGTATTTCTGGTAACTTGAAAAAATGGGAGTGGAAAGGTTATCAGAAACTAGTCTGGAATGAGAGAGAAGAAAGGTTTTTTTTTGCATTAATATATGACATTTTAAACATCATTTAGGTGATATTTCCAAAACAAAAAAAGTATTTACTTCAATTATATAATATTTATGCTCATTTTGTCCATGAAATTTCCTTTATCATATCTTTTAAAAATTGATATTTTAAATAATTTTTATTTATAAAAATTTAATTATAAAAATGATGCAGTTCCCAATTACATTTTACCAAGTTTCTCTTGATCTTACATCTTTCATAAATGTAATATTTATCAGAAACAGTAAGTTAACACTATTTAATTTTTTACATAGCTTGTTGGAATGTTGCCAGTTTTCCCACTCTCTTATTTAAAAATTATCTATTTTAAAATAGTTTTGGATGTATAGAAAAGTTGCAGAGGTTAACAAAGTTCTCTTACATCTGTATTTAGACAGTGACTTTGTCAAGTTACTTACAAGGATGTTTCAGCCTCATGAGACTAGTTAAGGAAAACATTTCTCTATTTGAAAGATTTTAAACACCTGTGTAAAGTTAATATTATTTCTGCTTTAAATTTTTTATAAAATTCTCTTGTGAATTATCTGAGACTGGCGTTTTTATTGTAGCATTATTTTTTAAAAATTTTATTGAGGAATAATTAACAAACTTAATTGTATATACTTAAAGTATATAATATGATGCTTTTGTCGACATACATATTTCAGAATGATTTCCAAGATCAACATAATTAACATATCCATTGCCTCACCCAGTTAACATAATAACTTTTTTGTAGGGTGAGATAGTTTTATGATCTACACTCTTAGTAATTTTGAAGTATATAATACTATACTGTTGTTATTGTTATTATCATTATTATCATTGTTATTGTTATTATCATTATTGTATAGAACTGGTGTGTAGGCTCCAAGTGCAGGAGAGAGAAGAGTTGGAAGCAGAGCATGTAATTCTCTTGAAATATACTGCTAAGGGGAGCTGCGGGACAGACTGGGTATCCTGTATCATTTGTGGGTTAGTTCCCTGACCAGGTATCAAACTCAGGCCACAGCAGTGATAGCACTGCGACTTAACTGCTAGGCTACCAGGGAGACCCTAAAAGTATACAATGCTATATTTTTAACTGTAATTACCTGGGGGTACATCACATCCTAAAAATACTCTTCTTATAACTGAAACTTTGTATCCTTTAATCTGTGTAATCCTTTCCCTTCCTACTCCTCCATGTCCCAGGCAACTACCATTCTATTCTCTGTTTCCATTAAACAGACTTTATTAAAATTTTTACTTAGATTCCACATATTATTTAACACAGTTTTTGTCTTTTTCTGTCTGGCTTATATCACTTAGCCTTCAGCATTCATTTATGTTGTCAAAAAATGTCAAAATTTCCTTCTTTTTTATGGCTTAATGGCATTTCATTATTCCTGTGTGTGTGATTGTGTGGGTAAGCATAGGTATACATATGTTTATATGTATATTTTCTTTACTCATTCACTTGTTAAAGGATATTTAAGTTGTAGTATGTTAATTTAAAACCTAATTTTTGTATCTGTTATAGCTATTCATATTTGCTAGTTTTTCTTTTATCAGTTTTGCTCTGTTGTTTTTCCAAGGAATTTTTGATTCTAAGTTGTCAAGTTTATCAATGTAAACTTATTTGTAATGTTATTCTATTATCTTGGTAGTATCTACAAATTTACAATGGTCTTGCTAATTGCATTCCTATAGCTATTAATGTGTACTTTCTTATCTGTTAATCTGTCTTGCTTGAAGTATGTTAACATTTGTAAAGCTTCTCAAAGACTATAGTTATGATTTTATTGAGATTTTTTATTATATATTTGCAATCTTTGCTGTTGTTTTCCTCTATTAACATTCATTTTTTCTTTCTTCTTGAATTAATTTACCATGCTTTCTAACTTCTTGAGGTGAGAACTTAAGTTATTGATTGCTGATTTTTCACTAAATTAAAACTATTAGTTTTCATTTAGACATTTTTTGTCACATTGCTATGTTACTAAATACCCTGTTACTTAAACATTTTACTTAATATGATATTTTATGTGCTTATATATAAACATTTGCTTACAAAATACCTGTCTCAAAAATGATTATAAATACCTCTAATCATATATCACCACAAAAGTTACTCAAATTAAAATAATTTTGATTTTTATTACAGCATACTAGATATTTTCCCACTATCATATCATTTTGTTTTCAAAGAGTCTGTGGGGACATAGAAAATTATTTATTTAAGGTTTTCATTTATGTTTTCTCACAAGTATACTTTTCCCTTTTATTTTATACTAAAAATCCACTAACATTTTCTATCGCTTCTTAAATTTCCAAGGAAATGGAGTTACAAAAAGCAAGGTAAAAAATTTAATAATCCCATCTAAAAGTTAGTATGAGAGATTAGATGGCGTGAGTTTAAAGTTTGACTCTGTTCTAACTTTCTGATACTAGGGAAGTTAATTAAACTTTTTAAGACTTCTTCATCCATAAATTAGGCACAATTCATATTGAGATATGGAAGTTTCTGTCACCTATTCTGTTATGTTTCATGTATGCTATTGTTCTGTACCATCTGCCCCTAAAAATGTTACTCTAAGGACATTCCATTTTTACTTCTGATGGTCTTCCTTCTGATGGAATTTTTCATGATGATACTCAAATTTCTAGTACTTTACATATTTATGTAAACACATAGCTGGTATATGCTTTCTTATTAGTAGTATTTGTTCAATCCTAGGAACTCATCTCTGTCTTCCTGAAGTGAGATCAACAGGAAATTTATGTTTAGATACTAATGCTGTCTCTATGTTATAAGTTTCTTACATTCTTCTTTTTGCATACATACAATGGCAATTAGTACCAGTAACAAAGAGAAGTAGCTATTATTTATGAATATAAGTAGCATTGGCTGTAATTGTACCAACTGTCATCTATTAATTACTTTTTATATATAAAGTACTTTAGATCTTTTTTTTTTCCAAAACAACACCATATTATATATTCAAGCACAGATATCTTCTAGCCTAAAGGTGGCTCATGCTTGATAATTCAATGAATAATGATAAATTATGTATGTTACAAATCTATATGTTAGATATTAAAAAAACTGATGTTGAAAGTTGTTACATTTTCTCCATGCCATTTTCATTAAATATACAATGTGGTATAGTAGAATAAAGTGCTTTGTTTTCAGTTTAATAATATTTAGAACAAATGAAAAATGTGAACTTTAACATCTCTTTTGGGGAGCTATATGATCTTGGAAATATTTGGGAAAAAAATAAGGCTATCATCATAAGCCATTAGAAATAAATTAAATAATGGATTTAAGTGTCAAAACACTATATATTTTCACAGCAAGTATGGGTTTTTCAGAGTAAAAAATACTGTTTAATAGATAAAGTATTATAAATCAAGACATATTTGAATGTTACAGAATGTTCTTTCCTTTTTTTTTTTTTTTTTTTGGCTCTTTCTAGTTGAGCAACTAAGGAAAGCTGCTGATTTTGTATTTGTGAGCAGTAGAGCAGTATAATAAGTGAAACGAATATTTTTGGGAGGAAGGTTTAGTATTGAGACAGCTGGTTCAGGCTGTTCCCTTATCAGAAATAGTGCTTCTAGACTATCAAAAGTAGAAAGAGGAGCTTAAAATACAATCTTCACTCAACCAAGTAAGTCTTTTGCCCTTTTCCCTTCCATATATATGTCTCTGTATTTCCCAACTTTACAAAAATGCACATTTTGACTTTTTTTCCCTTTGCACAAGATCTTATTATGTAGTAGGAAGTAGAAAAAAAATTGGTTACTTTATTTTGTAAGCTTAGTATTTCTCTTTGATTTTGATAGCTTTTTTAAAAGTTCTGTTCTTAATGTTGGAGAAATACTCAGCATTTCAAACTTTTTGAACATAATCTCAACTGAGAAAGATTCCTTATTTTCAAGCATTTTCTATATCTTTCGACATTAAAGAATCTCTTGACAGTTATTTCTTATGTTCAAGCTGAGTGTGTCTATAGGGGTTTTGGTGGAAAATCCCTTGGAATTCGAACAAGGGTTGTTTTTTGTCTGGTGAGGATGAAACTTGGTTGGCAATGTTGTTCAGAATTTTCCCAAAATGTTGACTTTCAGAGAAGTGGTGGATTAGATGAATTGAATACAAGTTAAAGACATAAAGCACACAAGGTAGTAACATAAGAACTGTGGGTAACCAAGTACATTTGCATGCTAATATATGTTCAAGAAGGAATTGCCATTTTGGATAACAGGTAAGATATGTTAAGAGAGAAAGCTTCTTTTTTGACATGAAACAAATGCTGATCTTTTGATTGAATTCAATAATAAGCTGAGTGCACAGGATAGTTTAATTACTGAAGAACTCAATTTAAAGGAAAAGGGTGAGTCTAAAGTACTTTTCAAAGTCGTTTTTTTTAGCTTTTTCTCAGGACATTATGGGTATTTCAGGTTCTCAACTTAAACACTATTGATTGGACTCCTAGGTTTGCCCGAGGGGCCACTAATATTCAAACAAATTTCATAAGCAAATAATTAAAATGCATGATGGAAATTCTCTTGGTTTTGCTGACTCAAGAACAGATGGTGCTCCTAAACCTTCCATTAAATACTCTTTTATAACAATTGTGTTCGTAGCGAAACCTGAGTTAATCACTAGACAGTAAAGCATCGGTTTATGGAGAATTGGTTTGTGCCTTGAAACAAACTCATAGTGTTGGACATTAATATTAATTCTTAGTCCTTTGTGCAGTTGAACCAATACCTGAATCTGTGTTGGAAGGGAAGATAACTTTCAGATGTACTGGAGGGATGTTGTATTTTTGTTGTTGATGTGGTTCTAAAACTTTGATACGTTGCTTTATGAGTTGGTTCATTTTTAAATATAATTGAAGGACTTTCTTCATATTGGCTTTAATTCAAATTAGTTTTGCTTTTCAAATATTTCAAACATATGGGTAAGTAGAAACATTTATGTATCCTCTGTTCAATTTAATAGTTGTTGACATCTTGAAATATCTGTTTCAGGTTTTGTGTTTTAAAAACACAAACCACTAACACCCACCTACGCTTTTCTTTCTGCTTCTTTCTTCCCCCCAGTAATTAACTATTCTGAAATGACATTAATTAATACCCATTTTTTATACTTTAATTACACATGTAAATGTGTATGCATTCATAAAACATCGATAGTACCTTTGTAAATGTAGGAGAAATAACATAATTTACCACTTCCTACATTTCATTATATGTTTTTAAATTTCCTTTTATTCAACTCTAGTCTTTCATGATGTGAACAAGGTGTTCATTTATCAGTATTTTACTAATGGATTATTGGTTTCCTTTTTAATGTACTATATGCCTTGCTGAACTGATAATAATTTTATAGATTTTTGTAGATAAGACAAGTTTTATAAGACTACAGAACTGCTAAAAGAAATGTAGAATAGTAGGGTAGATAATGCAAGAAATTTTTGAAGTATCCCTTTTATGCTCTTACCAATTATTAATGAACTCTATGAAAAAGACATCCTAAATAATACTTGGCGTTGTTAGAATTTCAGAATTTTTAATCTATTTAGTGACTTAGCAAGGATATCTTGCTGTTGGTTTATTTATATTTATCTAATTCTAATAAAAATCTTTTCTCAGATTGAGTAGTCTCAAATGACTAAGATGATTAGTCTAGATTTTCTATTATATTATTGATTATATATATATATAGGTTTGTAAGCATTCTTTAAGTGTTTTAGATAATTTTATAAAACATACTTTATAACTACTTTTTCAGGTTTTTTCTTTAAATATTTATGGAGATGTTCTTACTAGATAATAGACTTCAGTTTATTACTAAATTTAATCATTTTTTTTTTTTAGAATTAGTTTATTTTAGGAATCTTAATGCCTTTCAAGGCATTTTACCATTTTTCTAGATACTGTAAATGTTCTAATTTTCCTTTTTGATGTATAATTCCTTTGGATTCAGTTATCTATATTATGTGAGATAATGATTAGCTTCTATTTTTACCATGTGAATAACTTACTTTAATAGAAGAAATAGTGCCTATTTTCTCCATCAAGTTGTAATGTCACTTCCACCATTTCTTCTCCAGTTTCTGTTTGTACCAGCATCTGTTTTTAGGTTTTTACATCAAATACTATCCTTACACAGTACTGCATTGTTTTACTACTAGAGCTTTAATATGTCATGATTTCTTGTGGACCATGTGTCCTTATTAGTAGTTTTGTTCACTTGTTCTTTCAGATAATTTGAGGATCACCTTATGAGGTTCTAGAAAAAGACTTTCAGGAATATTGATTGGAATTTCAGTAAACATGTAACTGTATTTGGGAAGACTTGCAGTTTTCATACTCTACTTTTAATGACTCACTTATCTTTGTGACTTTACAATTTTGACTGTTGTCATCATTCAAATTAGCTACTGTAAGAAAAAATCTATGTGCAATGAAAATGTGGTTGATAGTATTCAGACTGATCAGAATTTGAAAAGTGATATGATGCTGAATAGGTAGTCATATACCAGTGGTTATATAACTGTGGTTGTTTAAGAACAAAATCAAATGCTATTTTTCTTTTGACTTATGTTACTAGTTTTTAAAATGAGTATCAAGTCAGTAAGTACACAAATAATTAGAAATTTGCTTGAACTTCACTATTTAATTAAGAACTGGTAGATATTTCTTTTAGTGGAGGGACTAATTGAAAAATTGCTAAGACTATTAGGGGTGCTATGAAGAGAGAAAATTTAAAAATCTCTGCATTAGTGAATATAACCATTTCTAGTCTACACCCTTCCTTTTAAAGACAGTAGTTCTACTTCTTTATATAAGTAGTACATATATTAGCAGATCTCCCTAATATATTTATGGCATAATGTATCACTACAATTTACAAAAGAAAATGGCAAGTATGGGTTGTTTATTTTCTTTTGCCATTATGGTGAAACTCAATCTTCAAAGAAAATGAGATTGATTTAGAGGATGCTCTAAGTTACTCACAATAGAGAGAAGAAATTTTAGTAAAAACCATCCATTGTTAATTGTAGTTTTCATTTTTATAGGGACTCTCTGATAATGCTGAAACTAGGATAGTAAATATATGTTAAACTTTATCATTGTAGCTAACAAAGTGTTTATGAGCTATTAGGTTATTATTATCTTGATGGTAATAGATAAAAAATATTTGTAATAGGTTGTAACAATACATTTTTATCAAACTCCATATCTCACTTTTGCTTTCTTAATAATTTTCACTAAATTGCACCATGGATTTCATAAATGCCCTAATAATTAAATCTGTTTTATTTTAGCTGAAATATCCAAATCTTACTTAATTGCTGGAACTTTTTTTACATTTGTAATGAACCCTATGTACTGCCTTTATATTTTGTGACTATACGAATCACTGAGAAATAGGTGATAGGGAAGCTTTATGAGTCCTGGAGCTGGTAATAAATTTTGCCTATTAATAACATTCCTCCACAGATAATTTTAATGCAGAAATATTCAGCAACAAATTCAAGTCTTTTAAAAGACTTTTCAATTAGATGATTATATCTTCAGACTTCTATTACTAGTTCTAGAAAAGTATTATAAAATAGATTAAATTAAAAAATGAGTTTCACGCTAACTTAGGATATATAAGTATGTAATTTAGAGGGAATTTGACAATATGTAATTATTAGTATTAAACATAGCTACCAAAAATTATATTACTAATCTTTCTTTCGCTTTTCTCATGGCCCCTCCTTTGTCCATATCTTTGCATTTTACTGTTCCCTCAGTAGTCCTCTCTGAAATTCCAGTTATTATGCACAAAAGTGATTTGTTAAGATTTTGAATCCCTGAGACTTCTTGGAGAGATGAACAGAATTTATGTTGATGATATCATTACAATCCACAGCTCTTAGAAAGTGATTGAAGGAATTGAAAGATAAGGATTTTGCTTCCATTTCTTGCCTGTAGTATTTTAAAGTTGTATTATTATATACTATCTTAATCATTTTGGATCATTGCTAATCAGATAATTTTCTGATTTAACAAATTGTCTTATGCTGTTTTATTCATTCCACTCCAGATTATTTTTGAAACATTGTTTTTACTGCTATTTTAGATATTGGGGAAAATAGTGAGTTAAGGGTAGGTTAGGAATCATAAAGATCCACTAAAAATTCTTTAATTTCCATTAACTAGTTTATCGGAAGCAATTTTGCCATCTCTTATCTCTTCTCTGGATGACAGATCTCTTAGAACAAAATATTGAAATCATCATTTTGAAGGTACCAATAGAATTTGATTTATGTGATAAGTTTGAGATAGTTAAAATATTAAATTTCCTTTTAATAAACAGTGTCAAGAAGATCATTTATAAAGGTTATTGTTATAAGAAATTTGTTGAGAGTATGAAAAGAAGAAAACAACAAATGGTGATTTTCCCCCACACTAACAGGACATTTTGATAAATGTTAGTACAAACTAGCAAACTGTCTAGAAAAGAAGATAAATTTGGATTCACACTTTACATACAGATGGCAACTAATAAACATATCAAATATTTAAATATAAAAAATGAAAGTACTAGATGAAAATAATATACAATTGCTTAACCAACATGCAATGATAACTGTCAGAAGCGGGTATGGTGATAATGAGTAGGATTCTGTAGGATGATAGCTAAAAAGATAAATGTGAGGACAGAATAGGGCAGACCCACCACTGAAGACAGAGGTTGTGTATTCTAAAAGGCGAACCCCTCATACCTCAGGTCAGTTCTCCAGCAGTTGTTCTCCATTACAGTTGGCATCAGTTATGTCCATCATGGTTAAATGTTTTGAAAATCCATTGAAAAAGGAGCAAAACCTATTCAAATGGCCAGTGGCACTGCACAATGTTGGTAGATAACAGGGCATAGTTATGGATTGTGGTCAGGGGTTGGATTCCTCCAACTCTTAGAGGAGAAACTGATATGGGACTATGCAAGTTACTAGATGGGGAACTTGGAGCACAACATGAGTGGTAGCTTCACACAGAGTGACTTGTTACTAAGTATCAGAACAATATAGCAATTTGAGTTCCTCTTTGACCTTTTGGAATTAATCTGAGATGTAGCATGGATTATCCCCATGTGTGCTGGAAACAGATGCAGAAACAGAAATGAGAGATCTAAAGTCAAGATGCTGAAAGTATGCAAATTGATCCTGGAAAGATGACTGGTTTTGATTTATACTGTAAGTCAACACTGGCATTCACCGATCATCTTTAATGAAGATTTAAACATCTAAACAGATGTTTATCTAATTTTGCATAAAAATAGTAAAAATGCATACTGTTTTTGTATTTTACATGCTGAATAATATACTTAGTGGATCAATTTCATTACTTTACCCTGTCACCTTACATTTATTTTCTCTCTAAGACAGTAATTTGAAAGAGAAAAAGAACAAGAGATAGAAGCCAAAATGACTATGGCTAACAGTCTTTCTTATCTCAATTCATTTTTTAATTTGTCACATACTGCAGGAATAAAGAAAATTCTAAAGTACATTTTGTGAATATTTAAAATGTGTCAGGGAATTTGAAATTGTCACATGAGGAATATAAAGTCTATATTAATGAAGTATTTTTTGTTCATGAATATATAATTTTTGCAGTATGATGCTAAATGAGCATCTGAATTTTTTTAGTACTTATTTAGTAGAAAGAAAATATATTTAGCAAATAAAAGTGTGTCTGAAATATTTGATGGATATTAACTCAGAAAATCAGAGCCATCTATAACCTGAGTATCATTGAGTTATTATCACTTAATTTCTGCTTTCAAAGGTCTTTTCTTATATGCCCAATCAGAAAGAGAAGTAGCAATCTCTTCAAGTATCACATTTTACACAAAAAAAAGTTGAAAATTTCAAAAAAATCTTACTTTCATTAAGTCAATATTTTATTAAATATGTCTAATTATTTTGTGAAAATCATGGGAATATTTATTACTTTTTGATGTAAAATCCATCGGCCCTGAAGAAGTAGTATGGTAAAGTCCAGTGAATAGATTCAAATAATGCTATAAACTGAATTTAGTACTGAATCTAAAGAGATAACCTCCATGAAAAGTAATCACATTTAATATGGGGAATATGGTATAGTGTAACTTTTGAAATTAACATTTATTTTATACTAATTGCTTTCATTATTTTAATGTCTTTGTTTTTAAAATATAAGATACTTTTTTAATAGTTTACTATAATTCCATGAAATATGAAACCGTGGAATTGCTTTGTTTTTGATAACTACTGAAATGTAGAACCAAAATATGAATTTTGAGAGGTATCTGTGTGTTTGTGAAGAGGTGATTGTTAAATTTGTCATATATTTGAGCCTGGGCTATTTTTCAGTGGTTGCCTGTAGTGTAATTCTGAAAGTTGGAATTTGGTGATAATTAAGAAACACATTAGGAATTTAGGTACCTAGAGATGAACTTCACCTTTTTGATCCAGAGATGAACTTTACCTTTGGAATGCCTGTTAGTTTCGAGCAGATCTGTAGTGCTGCCACTTCTCTTCCATGTGTTGAGTCGTTGAGCCAAAGTCATATAAAGTTGTGCTTTAATTAATGCCTTTTTTTTCTTTTGTTAGTTATCACTAGTATTCTGAATTTTAATGCTCTTTTAATAATCTAGGTCTATTTTTTCTGGTTTCGTATTTTCTTTTATGCACTTTTAAAAGTTTTAAAGGGTAATTAAAGTGATTGAATTTCTACTATTCATACTTGAGAATATGTCTTAACATGTAAATTATATCTATTAAAAACATTGGTGTAGTCATTATGAGATATTACATTATTTCTTTAATACTTTGTCAGAGGATGAATTTTTAGATGCAAATTCATTAGTTTTCAGCTATTTTTGTACTTACTATACAACTATTAATACCACCAATGCATAATTTTCTTTGGTTCTGTCATTTCGTAAGAGTTTGTATTTCCATTTATGGCATTCGAGTGAGCTGAAAAATAAAAAAAAAAAATAAAGAAAGGTTCTCAAATGAAATATTATGTAAAGGTGGTCAAGGAAGTATACTAATCTCCAATTTAATGACATTTAGTTAGTAATACTTTATTATTTTAATAACTTGTAAGTAGACTATCATTTGTCAATCATAATTTGCTTCTAACACACAATTTTTAAAATGACACATATTCTTAAAATGAAAACTTCACTGGTCCAGAACAAATGCTTTAAAATAAATTTTATAGAGTTGAACTACTTCCCTCAAATAAAAGCTTATTCCCATGCCTATACACTTGCCTCATTTTAGCAATAAGATTCCTTTAACAGCACTTGGATGAAGAATACTCCACTATCTGGGCCTCCCTGGTAGCACAATGGTTAAAATCTCAGCACAATCCCCAGCCGTGAATTGTGAGTTTGATCCCAGGTCAGCTAGGGAGCTAACCCACCCTGCATAGCAGATCTCTCTTGTCTCACCTGGGGCTCTCCTAAGCAGTATATTTCAGTAGATCAGCCTGTTCTGCTCCTCACACTATTTCTGGTGATTCTTCTGATCTACCCACACCTCCGACCTACACTGAGTTCTTGTAAGTAAATTAAAATAAATGATTAAATAAAGGTTTTTTTAAAAAGTGACACTATTCAGTATTTGTGTTTCTCTGACTTTTTCTGAATTACTTTGCTTAACATAATCCCCTCTAGCTCCATCCATGTTATCAAAAATAGCAATAGTTTATCTTCTTTTGATACATCAGAAGTAGTCCATTATGTATAATATATAGACTACATCTTCCTGACCCACTCATTTGTATTTGGGCACTTTGGTTATTTTATATAACTTGGCTATTTTTAAAAAGTGCTGCAATGAACATGAGAGTACTTGAGTTGTATGGCAGATCCATTTTTAATCTTTTGAGAAACCTCCATACTGTTTTCCATAGTGGGACCATTTTATATTCCCATCAACTGTATAAGAGAGTTCCTTTTTTCCACATCCTTATCAGTGCTTGTTTTGTCCTGTCTTTTTGATTGGGGCCATTCTTACCAATGTGAGGTGGTTTCTCAATATGATTTGCATTTCCTGATGACAAATGAACATTTCTTCATGACCTGTTGGACATTTGGAGAAATATTTACGTAGTTCTTCTTCCCATTTTTTGCATATAAATACTTTAAAAATTAATTTTGACTTTAAAAAATTAATATCCTAGTTCCTCTGGGTAAAAAAAAAAGATGTTTAGTCAGGAAAAAAATTTAGTTAAGTGATGGTAATCCCAGAAAAATCTGCAACAACAAATATGTAGCTGTGTTCCACAAGAGTTTTGTAATTTCATTATCTTTGTATTGTATTTTCATGTTTCTTAGTAATCTTTTGGAAATAAATTTTTAAAAACCTTCCACATTAAGAAAAAGAATTTCAGAAAACTGAAATTATGTTGTAGTGTTCTATTTTAAAAGTGGCATCACACATACCAATCACTATTTCTAAATGTTCCAAAGAAATTTTTCCAGAAGTCTCTTCAACCAATTTTCACATTTATATACAGAAAAGTCATCAAATTGTAAAGACGCAGTTGGAACATGAGCTAAACTTGTCTGGTGAATCAAAGTAGTAAATCCAGTCTGAAAACACCTCTTTACACATAATGCACATAAATAAAAACATTTAGTGTAGGTAAGATCTTTTTAAACAATTTTTATTGAGAATATGTGGATTGAATTGCAAGTGGTCTTGTTATTTTCTTGTGACTAAGTCATGTTCTGGACTTTGTGTGAATATATGTCTCTGTGAGTGTCTGGTGGGTGTATGTGTGTCAAACTGAAACAAATGATTTGTTTATTTCTTTTTGGTGAAAATCCTGAGTATTTCTTGGTTTAGCCAGGTGACTTGGTCTGTTAGAATTTTTGATGCAGTACAAATACAATCATTAACATTATATGAAATTCTTAACTTAGCTTCCTTCTTTTTTGGTCATTTTGGCAATTCTGTTTACCTTTCTGTGTCCATTTCACTGTTCTTCCCCCTGCTAGTGAACTGATACTTTTTTTTTTTTAAAGATTTATTTATTTATGCATACAAGCACCAGGGTACAGTGCCAGAGGTTTTGGGGGGGAGAGGATTCACCACAGAGAGCAGGGAGCAGAACAGGCAGATCAACGGAAGTACACTGCTGAGGGGAGCAGCGGGCACAGCAGGAGAAGTTTGCTGCACCATGTGGGTCCCCCACCTGGCCAGCAGCAGGGATCGAACTCGTGCTGCAGTGGTTGCGGTCTGCTTCATAGTGTGTTGCTTAACCCACTGCGCCACCAGGGAGGCCCTGAACTGATACTTCTTATAGCTGTGTAAAGTGGAGGATACTGGAAAATGGTAATATTAATAGTTGAATCAGCAAGGACCCTTTCTTTCCACCTCATCTGATATTTTCTTTAAATATGTGAGACTTTGAAAGTCTTCTAATTTTTAATTATCTTTTATTCTTTTGCAATATGTTCTTCAGTGATGTTTTATTGAAAGTTTTAAGAGATGTTTTTATAAATCTGCTAAATATTCCAGCTCTACTAGTATGAGTTGGCAATCCCAAATTAATTTACAGATTAAGTTAATAAAAGAAAATTGATAAAAGAAAGGAGATTGGCATTATGGTCACCTTAAGAAATAAATATCAACAAAATAATCAAATTTTTAATGGCAAACTCTAATGGTAAAGAACCAAAAACTAACTCACTGAATCATTTCTTCCACTACTCTGTCAAGAAGTGGATGTCCTGTATTTTGTTCATTAATTTATTTTCTCACTAATTTTTCAAAGGGTAGGAATAATCCTAAGTTATGTTAGAAAAAGAGTATGTGTGCTGCCTATAAAATTTATTATCTTCTAATTAAGGAATTTCTTTACCTATATTTAAGTAATTTAATTATTTAAGTGTTAAAAGCTTCTTCAAAATTTTCACAACCAAGGGTTTATTTTTAATTTTTATTTATGCAATTTGTATTTTTGAACAAATTAATCTCTAAAACTGTATATTAAGTACTAATGTATTTTTTAATTAAAACATAGAGCTAATGATCAGTCACAGCTTCTAGTTAGTATGCTATTATCAAGATCACTATACTGGACTCAGATTTGAAAATCAAAAGGGGGGTGGAATCAACTTGTTTTCTGAAACTCTTTCAACAATAAATGACAGATTTCCATTTAGTAATTTTTGCCAAGTAAACTGAAATCCCTTTTACCAGAAATGTTTTCTGCAGTTTCTCTCAGAGATTATGGTTTTTGATAGTGTATTAAATTAAGCTTGTTTCAAATTTTAGTCTATTACATTGCAGTGAGATTTATTTATCATAGCATTAGAAATGGACCATTTTCCCTCAAGACAACTAAGTACAATGTAAGTAAGTAAACAATAAATAGATATAGGAGCTAAGATAGTTTTATTTAAATATACTAAATTAATCATTATGTATGCATAGGTGCTTTTTGGAGAACAATATTTTTCCTATGTATTTGAGATTGGGGATGTTCTCCATTCTTGTTCTGTCCTTTGGTCAAAAAGAGCTTTATCATTTCATTTTTTTCCCTTCAATTAATGGGAAAACAGAGAGAAAAGCTTACAATTTAAGGGCTAGGATTTAGCCATTGGAGGGGGCTAAAGTTTTTTGACCTCAGGAATAAGACACTAATGTAAGTCCTTAAACTTTAGTTTCTTCCTTTTCCAAAAGATATTTTGCTGCATAGTGGTGTGTCATAGAGTTAAACACATATTAACCCTATAGGAACACAGTTGGCAAGTAATTGGTACTAATCAGAAGTAGCCTCTTTCGTTCTTCTGAAATGAAAGAAAAAATATTACTAATTTATTAATGGTGCATTGTATTTTCTGGTATAGGGAAAACACAATACCTTGACCACTCATACTATTGTATAATTTGGGGACTGAACATAGAATGATTTAAGAAGTCAACTATGTTGGTTTCAAATTATTTAATTCTAGCTGGGAAGTGGTTTCTGTAGATTTGTGCAAAGGAATTATTGATAAGAATGGACATTATTGATAAGAATAGACAACATTGAATGATATTTAGGAGTTAAAGTGGGTCAAGATACTTGCTTCTCCAACATGGGCATTCCCATTAACAACCCCATTGACAAAAATATTTGGTAACTTTTCAAGTCAGTTGTTAGGGCTAATATCACTGAGTGTGACATTTGAATAATGTACTGGTTTGGATAACCCCCAACATAGCTCCCAACATCAAACTCCCAAAGAGTTTAACTCTTCCATGTGCTCTTTAAATTTAAGATTATGATGAGCTGCTGGAATTTTTATTTACAGTTTTGTAGTCTAAAAATATGCCTACTCTTGTTTTGTGAGGAAAAGTTAGTTTTCTTGTGATAGTTGATTAAATTAGTACAATAATGACATTTCATATATGATATATTAATATAATAATAAATTTTATTTATGAAATATTTTTAAATGCTAATAAGTTCTATTTATATGTTAACTAGATTTAAAAATAATTATGCCATTCTTGTTTTTAAAGACATCAAATCCCCACCAGAGAGGCAAAGAAGGTGGAGAGATGGGAAGAGAAGAGAAGATAGGTGATAAGCTAATAGAATAATACATCATATTCTATGAGGGAATACAGAGAAGGAAATATCCTTTCTTGGAAAGATAGGGTTGAATTACCTCATGAGGAAATACTTTAACTGAATTATGAAAGAGTTTTGAGGCACTCAGAGAAGGGATATCATTGAAAGGAATTAAACCCACAAAAGTAGAAGACAGCTTTGCACATTCTCGATAGAATAAGTTTTTCCTTATAGAAATGAAGGGGGTTGTGTATGTGTGTGCATTTGTGTACACATGTAAAAGAGAGGATTGTGTGTTCCAAGTCATATGTTAGTTCAGGTAATGATTACTTGAGTAGATATCTCTCAGATACTTTATCATGTAAGGGTTAGAGAACTATGCAACATTTTTATTCAAAGGGGACTTAATAGGACTAACAATTTAAATGGACTGTCATTAGGGTGAAGGATGGTAGAAGAGGGAAAGACCTGTGAGAATCATCAGACTGTATAGACAAATATTGAATGGGGAACAAACTAAGACAATGGTGGGTGGATAAAGCAGAAGATCCTGATTACTGGTGAAATGTATTGTTCAGAAAAGGACTGAGTCTTGTGAAGGGCACCTGAATCCAGCTTGCACAATCTCTCAGGTATTGATGTACTGGACATTTGTGGTTGTGATGTTATTACTTTCTACATTTGTATTATGCATGTATGTTAAACATGTATACTGTACATATGCATTTAAAAACTATTTCTCAATTTTTTTGTTTTTGAATAGTAAAATTAATGTAAATATTTTCTAAATAATAAAGAATTAACTCCTCTACTAAATACAATAATGGCTTCCCAACAGAAGTTCACATACTGTTACCAAAATCTCTAATTATGACATGCTACATGCAAAAGGGAATTAAAGAATTAAGTAGAATTGTTTGTTAATAAGCTGATATAAATTGACAGAGTCTTTCTTAACTGATCTATGTGGACTCAGTATAACATAGAGGTTTGTATAGGTGAAGAGAAAAGCAGAAGAATCAGTGTTATAAAATATGAGCAAGACTGAACCTACCATTGGTGGCTTTGAAAATGGAAGGTGAGCATGAGCCAAGGAATTAAAATAGTTTATAGAAAGTAGAAAAGATAAGGAAATGGATTTTTACATAAAAACTCTAAAAAGGGATGCAGACTTGGCAACACCTTGATTTTAGTCAAATGAAACCCATTTCAATTTCAGAACTAAAGAGCTATAAGAAGCAAATTTGTTTTAAACCACTACAATTCTGGTAATTTGTTATAGCAGCCCTAGGATATTAGTTTACCCCAAGAACATTAATGAACATTAGAACTTTTTCTATCATTTTGTGCTCAATTATTTATATGACACATTCTTACTAAAGCATCATACACAGCTTTTTAAAGAAATGTGTTTTTAAATTTTAGTCTTTTGATAATAGAAAAAAGTCTCCAAAATAACAAAAAGCAGTACACAATGAAACAGAAGTGCAGATGCAAGAATTAGCCAGAAGGAGTCTATTTAGAATTTGTTCTTAAGTAATGTGCATTTTAATTATGACTGAAATTATAGTAGAATTCAATAGCATGCAAAAACTTTACTTCCCATTGGCTTACTTCTTAACTATGGATGATTTAGTAAGATAAAAATAGATGTTATTGGGAAATAATCAACATTTGGATACTTAGTTGCCTGAGCTGTTCAATAATTTCTTTACTGTAGTTATACCTGATGTATATAAAGATAATGTAAATGTAGAGTTCATCAATGACTTTTTATTTCCCCTACTAATGTCTACCTTATACTTAATAGGCACTCTACAGAGATTAAATGAATTCAGTTGCTTGTATTCAGTGTTTTAATTAGGGCAGGATAACGAATGGTGAACTAGTCTGCACTGATGGACAGAATATTCAGTGGATTTAGCACTGAGAATGTTTTGAAGTGGGTACATAATTCTATGTTCCTTTTAAACTGTTGTGATTATTTGACCTGCCAGTGATACTAAATTAAGTAAAATTATTATTTTTTTGTGGTATTTTAAGAGCTCATCTTCCTGCTCATGTGCATACTGATTTTTTGGAAGTGTTGTTTAATAAGGTGATTTAAAGAAGCAGTACAATGCTTAAAAAGTTGTTGATTCTCAAGTCCTGAGAAGTATGATTCCTTTGCCTACTACCGTTTAATTCTGGAAAGTTTCTTATGCTTTCTGTATCTCAGTTTCCTTCTATTTAGTATATGGATAAAAACTGTGGTTGTGTCCTAAGTATATTGACAGGAGTAAATGTGTTAATATATAAAGTCCTCGAAAGAATGACTGACTCATCATAGGTGTTAGATGAATGGTAATTATAATTATTTGCATAATAGTTGAAAATGGGTGAAACATACATTTTTAAAGTTTTATAAAATATAATGTACTTAAAAGCATAAATATTCATATTCTTATAAAGCTGGTGCACATAGGTGTGTGTACACATAGGCTCACACACACACACATTTTCACCTTCATCATGCATTTTATATACCAGAAAATGGAGACCAAATGGCATAAAATATCTATTAATAAAACCATATCCCTGGTGCCTGTTGGTGCCATGCATCAGCTAATCAAGTGTTCCCTTGCAATCTGCCTCAGTAGAAAGACTTGGAAGAGAGAGATAGGGTTTCTTTACAAGTTCTACTCAGATCAAAGCTCAAAGAATCTCATCTCTATTTTGGTTACTTTGTTAGTTAATTGGGTATGTAAAGATAGAAATGTAGAATAAAGCTTAAAATTTAATTACTTCAGACAAAATTACTTATTTCCTTTCAATGAATAACTCTGCATTTAAATCAAGAGGACTTTTAGTATTATTTTAGTGTGTTTTGGTGAAGACACACCCAGAAGTGATATTGGAATGACAGAGTATTGTTCATAGATCTAGCCCTTTGTTGTATTCTTTTTCTCAATTGCTATTCAATAAAGGCAAAGAATCATAGGGATCTGGTTTCACATGATTAGTAATAGAAAGTTTCCTTAATAATTTTTTTTTCAGGCCTCCTGATAGCCTAGGAATTAAGTCTCAGTGCTACCACCAAAAGAGCCTGAGTTAGAGAGATACTGATCAGGGAGCTGACTCACATATGGTGCAGCATACCTCTCCTGTCTCTCCCGCTGTTGCCCGAAGCAGTGTGTTTCAGTCAATCTGCTTGCTCCCCACTCTGTCTCTGGTGAATCCCTCACCCCAAGCACCACTGGCCTACACCCTAGTTCTTCTATGCAAAAATAAATAATATCTTTAAAAAAACTAATGTGTATTTCTACCACCAACATCCTGGATTAAGTACAGAATTATAATAATTGCATCTTTATATAATATTTAGGAGGTACGATGACAAATAACTATTTTAAGGGACTAAATGTTGTAAAATGTTCATAAATAGTATAATTATGTATTTCGATATCTTAATTATCTCTAGAGAAAAGAGAACACTGAAACACAATGAGATTAAATGACTTGTTCAAGATCTCACAGCTAGCAAGTGGTGGGCATAGATTTGAATCAACAGAATCTTAAATGCCTCCTTTCTGAACTACAAGAGAGTATTTCTTCTCTATGTAAGAAATTCAGTGGTGACCATTGCCATTATTCATCTTTGTTTTTAATGCTCTGGTACATTCTGTAATATTAAGTATTAGCAATTACATTGTCTTTCTTTCACTGCTCTTGCAGCACCACCATTCATTAATGACTCTTTCTTCTAGCATACTTTCTAAAATATTGATTTGTAATATTTTTTTCTCCATTTTTGCTCCTTTTACTCTGTTTTTGATTAAATAGTTCAGCATAATCTTTTCATAAACTTATGGAGCTGCTCTTATCAGGAATGGACTCAATCCTGTGGGCTGACCCCTGGTTTTTTCTCCTCCCTCCCTACCAGAGCAGCCATTGGGTGCCTCTTTGAAACCCTAGAAAAGGGGTAGCAAAGTTGGGATGTAACTGTTCCAAGCATTACAAGGATATTTATTTACCCCTTCTTCTTCTTTCTGTTCTGTCAAGCCCCCTCAAGATAACCTCCAGAACATGTTTAAGATCTATTTAAGGTAATAGATGGGAAAAAAAAAAAAACATATCTTGGTGAATTAAATGCACATAAGCATGGTATAACTTGTCTAATATTCTGTTCAACAGTATGGTTTGGGTGCCTTGACCTACCTTGTTTCTTTCTGCATTTATCCATTTCCTTCCATAATTTTCCTCTAACGGGAATAAAAGTTCTTTCATCTCTGCCTCTTAAAAAGCTAAATATCCTTTGGTTATGGTCTCAAGTTTTCTAAGTATTATTTTTTGGTGCTTTCCAATTGAGATTAAGGATTTTTGCTTTTGATTTTAATGACCATAATCTTATCTTTCCTTGTAATATAATCTAACATCTACTTGTTTGAATGGTTATGAACTTGACTGGAGGGAAGAATATTCAAAAACAGAACTAGGCATTTTTCCAGGCCATTTTTTTCATTTTGGAAATTGAAGAGTGATTGCTATTGCCACAAAATGCATAAAAATGAAATAAAAAGAGGTACTTTTACCCTTAAAGATAACCAATATTTAAGGGACACACAAGTACACCAAGGAGAGAATAAGAAGCACATACACATCGCATATCTGTGTTTTGTACGTATAAGATAAATATAATCTGCATGAATACAGTTCGTCTAAAATGTACACCTAGCAAATGAAAATACTGCAAATCTATAATAAAGAATTCATAACTTATTGCCAGTTGTTATATCCAGCTGTTTTTGGTAGATAGGGGTGCCTAATTATAAAATCATGAGCTGAGCAAGTGTTGTTGTGTATTCCACAGACTGCTGGCATTCTAGAATTTAAAATGAGGTGCTATTTGACTACAACTGAGAAAAATGGTAATCTTTTTTTATTTTGCAGAAACAGCAGTTCACTGGATAGTTTTCTTGTATCTAAATAAATGTTTGATCATATTCTTCTATTTCTTTGATAATTCTTGTTTTTTAATAGAAGCAATTTTTTAAGTAAATATTGACAGAAAAATTTGAGATGACTAGCATTATTCATTATAGATATGTTTTGTAGGGTCACATATTAATACTGAGTCAAGTATATGCTTTCTGATATTAATATTGCTAGAGATTTAAGAGGTATAAAAGATATGTTTGTGATTTTGAGGTGTTTTTCAAGTTGTGTGAATATCCCTCCTTCAAAATGTTTGAAAGTATAATTTTTGAGGAGGTGGTGTCCGTATGAAAAATGAGGCTATGTTGGAGGAAAATGCTATCCAGAATTTGTCTTGTTATATAGATATAGCAGTTCTAAACAAAAATATGTTTTCTGTTCTTGATTCAGTTATTTTCTCTTCTCAACATGAAGTTCAGTTTTAAGGTCTCAGAATTCTTTACCAGGTGGTCGGAATTTGTTCATATAAATATTTTTTGCTATTATTGGTTGTCCTATGTTATACTGCTTCCATAACATTTAATTTGATGAAGGTTCAGAGATTTGGTGGTTGATATTTTTCTTAGCCATATAATATTGCAGTAAGAAAAGCATGTAGATCTTTAAGTACTAGATTTCTTTTTAATCATCAAGCCCAGAAGGGCAAAATAATAACCAAGCTAAGTTTAAAATGGTCCCAGTGGCCACAGGGGAAAGTAAACCCACTATATCTTCAAACTTATTTTGTTTATTGGAGTATCATAGGACTTTTATATGAGAAAAATGCTAAAGATATATACATTATCTAGGAATCTGAATTGTCTAAGTTTGCTTTGTAGAAGCAAGGGAGCAAACTACAGGAGCAAAGGAACTAGATTACTTTGAAAAATCTTAATTCCACATTTAGACTCTTAAAAAAATAGCAAAACCAATAGAGAAGTGTACTCTGATTACTGACACAGTCAGAAGTCCTTGAAGTATACGAAGCATCATTCAATAGTTAAATATTGCTAGTTTATTAAAACACAAACCATTCCCAGACAAAGAGGTAACCATAAAAGATACTTAGAGGAATCGATTCTCGGCCTTTTGGCTAAGATCAAGTGAAGATACATAGAGGAAATAGGATAATCTTCTTTATCCTCTGTCTTCAACATTGTAGATTTATATTCTTATTCAGGTATTGCAAATTGTTATCTGGACTCTAAAATCTTTGTTGCCATTCTATGGAGAAATGTGTAATTTTGACGTAAATGTTCAAGTAAGAAAAACTTCAGGTATTTAAATATAAATAAGTAAGTAAAAGATTAAAATTTAAAGGCATGATGGAGAGAACAAGAATTTGCAACAGAGACATTTTAGGGCAAACTAAAGGAATAGCAAATGAACCCTAATATTGTCAAGTTTTCTAATAAAATATTATTAATAATACTATTTAATATTTGAGAAATTCACAGAAATCAAGTTCCAGCAAGACTGATGGATAACAAACAGCTTTTTTTATTACCTATAGGAATAGATAAAGGCCACTCATTCTATCTGTTTATAAATAGCATTCTCAGCACTGTGCATGCTCTTAGGTCCTTTTCTTAACAGGTAGACAGATATCAGATACTATTTTAACAGACATCTAAAAATAGTAAAACTTTCAGGGCAGGTTAAACAAATTATTCAAAGTAATCTAGAGAAATTAAAAAGATATCCTACAATATCTATTTGCCATCACAGGTAATGTGGCAATATGTAGAAAAAAATTTAGCTTCAGTAAATCTTATTTTGACACCATGTTACTAGGGAAATAGAACAGTAGATGCCAAACAAAACTTGTATCCTCTTCTGACACTTGATTTTTCCTAATTATATCGTTGCATCAACTTCAATTATCTCTTCCACTTGCTTTCATTATTCCTCTTTCATACTTGTCCTGAATCTGACATTCTCAAATTACTCTGAAGTTTCTCAAATGAATGATTACATAAGGTATGATGAGTGATACACTAATATTTAAATATTTGCCTGTTCTTTATAGCTCACTGTAGTTTTGTTATGAGAGTAAATGCTTTGAAGAAAGCTGCCCCTCCTATCAAAAAAGAATCACACAGGTTTATAAAGTATAGGTTATCATAAGATGGAAGAGTGGGTAACTGTGATAGAGGTTTGGATTAATTCCAGTCAGAAGGCATGTTTTCAAGCCCATGTTCCCACAATGTGTAGGTTGTTCCTAGTCTAAAGACGGAGGTGGAATGTACAGCCAGAGTTGAGTGTGAGTTCTGGGTGTCTGCTACAGAGATTCTGCTCCTTATTCAAGGAATGTAATGGAAGGCATTCTCCAGCAATGGGGAGAGTGTGGTTTTTGAATAATTCAGGAAACAATACAAGCAGAGTTTACTACTGTTTTGATTTTTGACTGCTTTAGCTCAAATAATATTTTGATCTTAAACTCATATTCCTCTTCCTTTCTTTCAATCTGGGGGCCAGAACATGTTTAGTGATAAAGGCTAGGAAGAGGAGGTAGGGCTTAAAGGAGGACGTAGGAAAGCATATTGAAGAAAAAGATATGTCCTGTCCCCACTAAAGGACATTGGAATTTGATGGTTGTACCTTAATTAGGAGTGTTGAAATATTTACTTTTAGTACTTAAAATACATGTTACATGTTATGAGAACTTCTTTTTGAGAAATTTCTGAGTGGTTAAAAAACTAAAGAGAGCAAACCACATTTTCTTAGAGCCAAGAATGGCAATTCAAGCAGACAATATATCAAATCCTGGTGTTTAATTAGCAAGATGCCTCATAGAATGGGGTGAGTGCACTGACAAATAAAATCCACTTCTTATTCAAGAAAATATATATGAACCCCCCTAATAAAGCTAGGTTAGATATTAGGACTTGGAGTTACATTAGTCCTAAGTGTAGACAAAGACCTCCATTCTCAGAAAAGCTCTTCTGAAGGCAAAGTAAGGATAGGAGTGGGTGGTTTGTTCTTGAACTGCTTTTCTGGTTCTGACTATGAGCACAGGACTTCCTGACCTGGGGTAGATACTGAGCAATGTGCTGCAAAGCCTGCTGCAAGGCAGGCGGACCTGGCCAAATCTTGCAGTATACCCAGTATAGAAAAGCCTGAGTGAGGATTCCTTAAACCATACCCTCCCTCAAGGATTGTTTATGGAGCAGGTTAATCTGAGAGTGAGACATTGCATCCTAGGAAGGCATCATTCAGTCCTGACCTATATGTAGTCTCTCTCTGGGCAGAACAGACTTCTTACTGCTTTCTGTAAATGTAGCACATTGCCTAAACCAGGGGTTCTTGGCTGGTGCATATCCCATTGCACTTGCCAGCTCCACATATAATTTTGTATTGTTCCATGAGATTTGAAACTTAGGGAGCCAGTGTAGTTAGGCTGCCTCTGACTTTGCTGTAATAGTCCTGTGTCCTATTAATTCTGTGAGAATCCATGATGCTGTGATAGGCTAATGTTTTAGCTCATATAGTTATTTTACTGTGAATACCCTTTTCTTGACCACCTCCTCACAGTCACAGTTATTTAAGTAGGCTAAAGTTACAACAAAATTCTATTAAGTAAACTGTAGATTTTGTTTAAATCAATCATCAATAAATTATTGTATTCACCAGGCAAGACCAAAGACAGAAATCTTGTATCCTCACAGAGTGGTTGTCCTTGTATATTTCTCTTTTAGTTATTTGTGTGTTTTTAGAGACATGATTATCCTTACCTAAAAATATTAACCTAGTTTATCACTCTGTCAACCACACTTCAACGCACTTGAATGGAAAAAATATCTCCTGAACAAACTTGTCTTTTATGATTATAAATAAAGATCTTGGAGGGAGGAAAAAGATAAAGGAAATCTGCCACAAGCCTCTAGCATAAATCTTTAGAAGGGAATTAAAAATAAAACAGCTTTATTTGAAATAAAAACCCAGCATTGTGCTAAATAGAGCATTGGAAGGTACTTCCTAAAATGGTCATTTTTAATGGAACAGAATAAACTTAGGCACTTTGCTTAAAGTATAGATTCTAAGTGTTCATATCATGGCACCTGAAACTAAAGGACTTTAAGTTCTTAGAGGGAATTAGTGAGTTAATTAAAAATAATTGCATTATATTGTTGAGTTTGCTTTGCATTGTCCCCTCTGAGGTAGCCCAGTGCCTACAATCTACTTTTCATCATCTCTCTGCCCACTGAGAGTATACACTGATGACATTTAAGTCGTTTTGAATTTTTAGTGTCAACTGCTTAAACTTACCAGGATTGTGCCTTAAGGCACATGTTTACCACTTTATGGTGAGAGCTAGAAAGTGTAGCCACATATCCAAGCATATGAAAATGTGGAATGCCTCACTATGTAAGTGTTCTGCCTTCAGACGTCTCTCTTAAAAAAGTATGACTTCTAGGGCTATACTGTATCACAAAAATTCAGGAAATAAGATTGTTTGACTTTCTCTTGATTAATGGTCTTTTTTTTTTATAGTTCTCACATATTTAGAAAAAAACAAAGTTTTCTAAAGTGATTTCATAAAGTTATATTTATGGTTTTAAAACCTATAAAAGGCATCTGAATGAGCTATAACATAATATAAAATATCACCTTGAAAATTTCAAATTTTCAGTTTGATAAGTATTGGCCATAGGCCACTTGAGAAAGAAAACACGGGGTGGGATGTGGAGGGATGTGGGAAGAGGCTAGTCTATCTAGGATTTAAGTTTTCAGAGAGTAGGGCCCACTTAGTTTTATTTATTTTTATCAAAGATTTGTTTTATTTATTTATGCATACAAGAGCTTGGGTGTAGGCAAGAGGTGTGGGAGGTGAGAGGATTCACCAGAGGAAAGTGGGGAGCAGGACAGGTAGATTGACTAAAATACACTACAGAGGGGAGTAGCGGGTGAGGCAGGAGAGGTCTGCTGTGTCATGTGGGTCCACTCCCTGGCCAGGGATCCAACTCATTGTGTAGTGGCTGCTGATAGCTTGATAGTGGAGAGACTTAACCCATTGCGCCACCAGGGAGGCCCAGGGGCCACTTAATTTTAGTATGTCTGTCTGTAAACTGAACAATTAATACATAGGACTTGGCAGTTAATAAATATGTTTTGGTTAAGTGAATAAATGAGTGTATAGTACCACAAGAAAAGGCTATGGATTGAATATAGATTATTGGATTTAATAATTCTAGAGATATATCTTGCATATTCTTAGCCCGTACATTATGGTAATTCTTTTTTTCCCCTGAAGCAAATGCCTTGCTATTTTCAGGAACTGTTAGGTGTTCACTTACAGTGTTGTGAAGTAGAGGTGTCTAGAAACTCCTCAAAGCCAATTTATGAGGAAAGTTTGATTTTATTGAACTGGGAACTGACATTTAAAATATAACCGGGGGATATGATTAATATATTCTATAATTTTACATCTTGGCTATCTACTATTCATTTCTATTGCTTTATTGCTAGGAGACTATTGTTCAGATAGAGTTGTTTTTGTCAAATAGGAATAATATATTTTGTTGTCAGTTTTTGTTGATAGTTTTATTTCCTTTATGAGATCGGATTTTACGTTAAAAACTTGTTCTTATTCAGTATTTCCTTTCAATGTTCTTTCAAATATATCTGCCAAAAAAAAAAAAATCACCTTCTTGCAAAATGTTAACATTTTCAATTTTGAGTAAAAGCCACCTTGCCAACAGTGTTATTTCAAAATGTTTGATTTGTCATGATATGTTCAGTCTATTTTTAAGGTTCTCCAAATTGAATTTTGAAGTTGGTGCTTGTTCCAAGTTAAAGCAGTGTGCAATATGTTGCAGTATGACTGAGTGGAAAAGAGAAGGAGATCCAGGAATAAATATATCTAGAAGAGCACTCACAGCTAAATTTTCTTTTAATTTCTCTAGCAAAGGGGATTATCCTGCCAATTGGCAACTTGCCCCCAATGTCATAATGAATATCACTTAAAAACAAATGTGATCATTACCTTTGAATATTTCCATTTATGTGCAGCACTAAATATTGTTGAACAAAAAGTGAATTACCTGATTCCTCATTCTTTTAAGTCACAGGTAATTTAGCATCCAGTTCTATTAAAATAAGTTGTAGTGACTAACATATAGTAGGAATTCAATAAATGTAAATGAATGACGAAGTATTCATATGAATAAAAAGTTGCCTAATAATAAATAATTATGTTATTTTCCTTCCTAATACCCAAACTATGTTCCAATCACTATATGAGTTATAAAAATGATTATAAGACAGCATTGCAGTCATCAGGAATCTCACAGTAAATGAAGAACACAGAAGTAAGGGGGAAATATTAAATGATGCTTAGGAATATCCTCAGGAAAGGCTATTCTCTTAAACAACATTTACAAGTATCTTGGAAAAATACAATTTGAAATACTTCCGTTTGGAAGAATCTTCTTTTGAACATTCATACTTTTAGCTGCTCTATGAAGTCTGTAAATTAAAACCAGAAAATGAGTGTACACATGTTGGACAGCTAGCATGCATGTCCTTGTCACAAATAAACCCTCTTTAATCAATAGTTTTGATATCATGAATCTTCACTAGATTACATTCAAATTTATATTAAAAGACATATTGGTTTTAATTATGGAAGGCCGTATGGAGGTTCCTCAGTCTACTAGAAATGGAACTACCTTATGATCCGGCAATCCCACTCCTAGGGATCTACCCAAAAGACACAAA